>JADLZL010002564.1:0-349193 GCA_015844335.1 Chrysopogon serrulatus
AGCTCATCACCTAAATCATTTATTTTGTAAATTAAACCAATAACAGTGACCATGCCGGCGGTGATAACCACTGCCATCACTATCCACAGTTCACTTCCGATAGGGTCCAAACCTACGATGATTGGGGTTTTTAGAACTGGTGAAGCTGACCTTTCTGGTATTAGTGAGACTACAAAGAATGCTTTCTAAAATGGATAAAGAACAAGCATGAGAATCAAACAACAAATAATCTATGGTTTTTGTAGTAGTGTGAAAAATCCTCGTCTAAACAATTCTTTTATTAAAAAAGATCACACCACGCTATATGTTCTGCATGCCCCTGGCCACATAAGAAGAACATTTGTTTTTAATTCATTCACCGTGCGAGCCATGCAGCTAGGTAGCCGACGTCCTTGTTGACTAGATTCATGTAGCTACGGCCATTTGGTGCATCGGGGGGAGCTCACTAGATAGCGTAAGGATCCCTTCAGCCTGCAATAAGAGACCCAATTAATTAATTATTGAAACATTAGCACGTACGTAATCATGTTTGGTCAGACGGCGATAGCTGGCCTGCATAAGAAATAATACATCGAACTCCTCCCTCCGATTATATATAGCTCATTATTTTGTTCTATAGTTAAGTCAAAGTTCTCTAATTTTAACCAAGTTAATAAAAAATGCACCACAATTACAATATCAAATCAGACTATAATTAAAGTACACATTAAATTTGTTTTGATGCATGGTACATTTAGTTCAACTTGTTCTGTAGAGTTTAATATCTTCTTTTGAACTAAATGTACCATGCATCAAAACAAATTTAATGGGTACTTTATCTTTTTTTGAACACTGTAGGGGCCTCACCTACAATCCTTTTCATTAAAAAAAAATATCTTCTTTTGAAGAAAAAACTTGACTGAAGTTAAAGAAGTTTGGTTTAGAACAAAATCAAAGTGGGTTATATAATTTAAATCAGAGAGAAAGGTCTATAGCTAATTGTTCAATTGATTGAAAGCAGTAGATGTACCATGCATATCTATACGGAAATTTTAATTTATATAAACGCATGGCAGCCAAATTTCATGGTTTATGATTTATATGATGCTTGCTTGATTCAGTAGCGCAAGTCGTTGCAGTTTGCCATGAATAATGCAAACGCGGCAGCTCTTTGGTGCGTGAGCGCAACAAGGCAGATCTCGATCTTCGTGTATATGTGTATGCATGCATGCTTAAAAAAAGTTTTCATGCCTTCGATCCCTGGCTTGCTAACCGTGTCTTTACGTTGTTTGCTTCCCGATGAATGACCTTGATGCATGACCTTGAGCACAGTGTAGCATTCCAAATAATAACCCCTTGTGGTTTTCAGTCCATTTGCTCTTTAAGGGTTTGTTTGACTGCACTCAAATACACCTCAATTCATACGGTTTGGAAGAGATTGAGGTAGAATTTGAATTAAAATACACCTCAATCCCTTACAAACTGTATGGATTCAGGTGTATTTAAATGCTGCCAAATAAGTTATAACGTGAAAAATATAAATTTACTGCTGTTTAAACTGATTTTTCTCTCCATTCCAAATCTAGACATAATACGTACCTAGGCACGTAGTCAAAGCTGTGTAACAAGAAAAGCCGGAACAACTTGCAATGCAATTTAGAACGGACGATGGTGTTTATATATAATTTCTCTATTATATCTTTTGTGATTATATATGCTTCTTTATATTTTACATAGCAAATATGACTGCTCGTTTTGATTTTAAGCATTACATATATAAATGTTATTTACTCTCTCGCGTGCACACGTACGTTTAATTTTGTCCATTGAATCTCTGGCAGGCATCTACTCCTTCCTGTAGTTAAGTTTCAAGATCAGATGCTACGCAAAGTCGGTAATTTCAAAGTTAACTATAGCTAGGTTATTGGAGCCTTATTAGATCCCTAATTGGGACTAGTAAAGTAATATATCGGCAGTACTAGTTAGTAATATGTCAAACAGTAGATGAGAGATTGTTTAATCTGGAGTATCTCATGGAATAATTTATAGATTATTTGCAGGGAATAGAAGAGGAATAGAGACGTTGGGATTTGGAAAGAAGGAACATGAGGTTTAATTCCCTTGTTCCCCTTGACTCCCTAGTGCAACCCTATCTTCCAGTTTAACTAAGTCACTGCAAATTTTCAGATGCACCATTGCTATATCCCATATTACACATTGGGTAAATTTATTGTAGGCTTAGTTAACCAGAGGACGTTTTCAGATCCACCATATTGCTATATCCTATATTACACAAATTGGGTAAATTCTCTATATCATATATTACACATTGGCCGGGTAAATCTGTATAAATAATTTGCGGTGACTTAGTAGTGGAATTTAAATCATTGTATAGAAACCATTTGCACTAGGGAGTCAGAGACAGTGATAACTTTTAACTTCACTCTTCCATCAATTATTCTTAATTAGAGAATATATTATTTTAATGGCCATAATGTTTAAGAGCCAACAACTGTGTAAAGTGTCATCTAGCAAAGATAATATTGATGAGTATGTTCATGAGAAAATACCAATATGGATAGATGTCATTACCCATACACATTTACTCAGGAACTAGGCCAATAAGGGCTAAGAAACACCAGCTCCATGCAGATGAAATGATAAACTCGCCATGTTTCAAAAGAGCAAATTTGCAAAACAACACAATAATGACAATGTTGTAGATAGAGACGCCTGATTGCTTGTTCTGAGGCCAGTTTTGGGGCAGGTCCCCTGTTCAAGGACAGCACACCCTTTTTTCATTCGGTCGTTCCAGAAGCAGCCAAGACACACGTACGTGCATATAGCCATATACACGCATGGACACCCCTTTGGCCCTTACTGAGCCCTGTATAGTCAATGCTCCCATCAATCAATCCAAAACTAGCAGTATACAGCTCAAACCCATCTGCCACAGGCTATATACATTTTATACACCTGCTAGGGTTTGTCTTTGAGCATCTTGGACTACTTGATATCCCTACCTCACAGCCCTCCACTCCATATAAGGCAGCCATACATCCTTTTCCCTTGTACCATCACCTTCCTCTTGTTTTTCTTGCCTGTCTCCATACTCATCAGTTGCTTTGGAGAAGCGGAGCTACAATCAGGCAAAGGATATTTACGAGGTTTGTTTTTTTTCCTTTTGGTTTGTTAGCTTTATGCAAGAGCAGGAAAGTATATAAGGATGTCACAATTTGAAGCACCTAATTTTGATTTCCATTTGCTCCATGCACGGCGTGCTTCTTAGATCTTAGCTAGGTTTTACAAGGAAGAATATGCATCCTGGAGGTGGACCACTGTCGGTGCCACCAGGCTTCCGCTTCCATCCAACCGACGAGGAGCTCCTCTACTACTACTTGAGGAAGAAGGTTGCTTATGAGCCCATAGATCTTGATGTCATAAGGGAGATTGATCTCAATAAACTTGAGCCCTGGGATCTCAAAGGTAAATACAGAAATATAGATGCCATTTAATTTTGTGTGCAAACTGCAAACATATACTAACCTGCAGCAAGCAAGATCTGATCTTTGCCTGCCCTAAATTTTCGAAAAGAGATATATAGCCAACTCACACGAATCTTGTACATTTGTGGAAAATGGCAGAAAGGTGCAGAATAGGGACCGGGCCTCAGAACGAGTGGTACTTCTTCAGCCACAAGGACAAGAAGTACCCAACGGGGACGAGGACGAACCGCGCCACGACGGCGGGGTTCTGGAAGGCGACTGGTCGAGACAAGGCCATCTTCCTTGGCAGCGCCAGGAGGATCGGATTGAGGAAGACCCTGGTGTTCTACATCGGCCGGGCGCCACACGGCAAGAAGACTGACTGGATCATGCACGAGTACCGCCTTGACGAAGATAACGTTGAGATTCAGGTAATAAGCGGCCTTTACCCTTATGTTATTTGTGCTGATCTATCTAGTCTATTTGAGAACTAAAAATACTGACGAGAGACACCACCTTCTTTTTTTTTTCTTATTTCAACCAAGAAAAAATTTCTTACTATACCTTCTCTACCTGGCTTTCATTTGCTTCCAAGTTCAACCAACAATGGAATAATGCTACTCAAATCCTGCAAATATATACCTGTGTGTCTCTGTTGTAGTCTTCTTTAATTTGTTTCTTGCTAGCGAGTTGCAAAGTGTGACTCAAATACTAATATATATGATCTGCAGGAAGATGGATGGGTGGTGTGTAGGGTTTTCAAGAAGAAAAGCTATCACCAGAGAGACCTCAATCCAGCTGATATAGCAGCACTGGACGACGATGAGCTCCAGCCTTTCCCGGTTCCTGTCCCCAACAGCTCCCTGCCAACAGACCACAAGAACAACCCTCACCTCATGCAATATGACTTCCCTTCCTTCGACCCTTCCATGCAGCTCCCACAGCTGATGAGCGCCGACCAGCCCGTGCCAACGCTGCTCCCCAGCCATCCTGGGGTCGCCATGGCCATGAGCTCACTTGACGTTGAGTGCTCGCAGAACCTGACGAAGCTCACATCCAACGGCAGCGACGGGACGATGCTTCACGTCCACGCCGGTGGTGCTGGAGGTGGTGTCGACCGCTTCGCTGGCACCACAGATTGGTCGATCCTAGACAAGCTCCTCGCCTCGCACCAGAATCTCGACCAGCTCTTCCACGGCAAGGTCACCGCGGCATCTGCCTCCCCAATGGCAGCATACCATCACCAGCTCATGGAACTCGGTGGCTCGTCGTCTTCGTCGTCCTTGCAGAGGCTTCCACTGCAGTACCTCGGCGGCGAGACGGCCGAACTCCTCAGGTTTCCCAAGTAGTTGGATCGACCTCAAGTTTAGCTACCTTGTTGAGCAGTGACCAGATCAGGTTTTTGGTTGACTACTAGACTGCTTAATTCCATCTACTTCGTATGGAGTTTACTGTTTCTAAATGTGTACATATGGTGCAACTGTTTGGACCATGCAGGCATGGAATTGCCTTCTAGTTTGGTTGCTTGGTTGATCAAGAGGATCTTTTTGATGTTTCCATTTTGGCTTAGGGTTGCTCTAGTTATGTGCTTTTGGAGAAACAATGTGAAGAGATGGCCCGGTCAATCATGAACTACTATTTGTTTTCTCAAACATATTATTTCTCTTTCAGACTATTCCCACTGATTGGTCTCTTTTGGTGATTGATGAACTAATACTATAGGATCAGAGCATATATATCTGTTCACGGTCACCAATTAAATCACTACACATGCCCATTTTTTTCCAATTTTCTTCTCATGTGTGATTTGATGTTTATATATCCCCCATCATTCATTTGGGTCTAGCATCAAGTGGTTTAATTAGAATTGCCTTACAAATTAAGATACAATAATATAGGAGCTTCTGGTTCTTATTTTGCTATATTATTAGTTCTACCTTATGTCAGACTTGAATATATAGTCTAGGATGAGCTATCGTTGCCTTGCTGGGCTAGGAATCAGTGTGCAAGGCATTTGGATGCACAGCCAGCTGAACTCAATTTTTGTGCAGCAAGTTTTTGCTTACTGGCTGAGGAGAGCCATTGCTCAGGCGAGGGTCTTGTCGAGCTGGTGAGGCAAGGCGAGGCCAGAGCAAACCTATGCAGAACCAAGGAGATCCTATATGTTTTGATCTCTGGTGCTTTGAGGTATATGAGAGGTTGATAGGCAGCTTGTGTGAAAAGAGCGCAACCCAACGTGTGTAGGATGCCCACATTTGTTAAATGCACTCTAGTTTCCACTCAATTTAGGTATTCCAAGAAAACTCAAATTTAATTTATATTCATGTAAATATTGCAGAACCCAAATCCAACACTTTGATATATATTCTTCCATCCTGCACTATATGAGATTTTTAGCTGTCCTATATGTCAACCAGTACTATATTTGACTATCAAAGTGATGACAAATTAAAATAGTTTCAGGATGTATCCAATGGAGCTCATTTAATATTATAAATATTATACCTCTTTTCTCTAAATTTGGTAAAACTTAGGATAACAGACGACAACTAAAATATCTTATACTGCCTCTGTCCAATTTGTAAGATGTTTTTAGCTTTTTCAAATACATTAATTTTATTATGTATCTAGATTTAGCTTATATATAAGTATCTAGAAAAACCAAAACCTGATTTCTTAATTAATTTAAAACTGATTTCTTAATTAAGTGAGGGGGACACGGTTTTAGAATACACATAGTGATCAACCACTCCACCTGTATATGGAAGAACACAAAAGGCTTCCTCTTGAGTTTCATTCAAGCACATGAAATTTCCTTTATACGACTGAAATAAATAAACAGTTGCATCTTCCTCCTTGGAAGGCTTTCATCCAGACCCTTTGTTTACTGGGACCAATGAGCTATTTATTCTACGGAAAGAAGGCAACGCCGGAAGCGTTACGGTTCTTCCTGCATGCCATCACGTCGCAATCCCGAGCTTGCAGTACAGGGGTGCAAAGCCATGCCTAGTTAATTGCTTCAGGCACGCGCATCAAAGTTCGTGCGTGCGCGGAGAAGATAAAACTACTATTAGATGCCAACCTGTGTGTGTACCACCAGCCACCAGCCAGACTTTGTTTACAGTTTCTTGGACAGGAAACGCGTGAAATAAGCAGGACTAGGCGACTAGCTGCCCCAAGCTGCAATCTTCGATGTACTAACATCAGTGTCACAAAAGAAGGGGCACAAAGGTCATCATCCCATGACATTGACATGTCAATCACGACTATCGAAAAAAAAAACTCGCATATTCGGAGAAGAATGTGAAACGAGAATAGGCATTTCTAATTGAATGGTGTGAATAATCACTCTCTTGTGTTATTTTTGTGTAAAAGTGTAAGCGTGTAATAAGTAATTAAGGGCGTAAAAAATGTCTGTGTTACAGACTTACAGTGTCGCGTATACTGCTAAGCTAACAGCAAAACCTAACAAGGCGCCGACAGTGACCTGAAGCTCTGTGTGGCCAACAGATTCACTCAACCGGTAATCCTCTTCTATGCAAGCCTGCTTCAGCTGTGTCAACTCAGATACCTCAGGTTCTGAACTACAAAGGCCGTTCACTCTTGGTGATTCCATACTAGAACCGCGCTTCAAGGAGGGGCTCACATTCGAAGGGGGTGAAGAAATCGCCTCCTCAGTAACCGAAACAAACTCGGAAGCCATGTCCACTTCGGAATACTCCAGAGGTACCTTCTCTTTGAGGATCCAAAACTTGTTCAAAACCTTTGCGTGGTTGCCCACTTCTCTTCTAACCCCCTATTGGAAAAACAAATGAATATTATGACCATTGATCCTTGGAAAAAGAAATGTGCCAAGTTTATAACCGAAAATACAGTATCACATATTCTGATTTGTATTATTATAGTTTTGCTTCCATAATACACAACTGAACAGCTACTATCAATATTTGGCTAATCTTTACACACACACAGATATTTTGGCTTCCCCTTATCAAGAAAGAGATGATATCACTGATCAGGATACAAACAAAACTTTAGTACCCACCTAGTGATCTCATAAAACTAATGTATCCAGGGCTCACACCAGATTAATAAAAATATATTTACTAAGTATAAGGCAAGGGTACTTAGAAGCACTGATCTTAGACGTCAGCATACAGACAAAGAATGCAACAAGTGAACAAGGAAAAGGCCAAAGCTCAGACATGTATCCCTGAAATTCATACTTCAGGTAAAGGCAGACATTGTGCTCCACAGTGCAGACTCTGGTGCAGACTGACACACTTTTTGGTAAGATTACATTATTTGCTAATGCTCAGGACATCAATGTATTCGCTAATGCACAGGTCATTATGCTGCTTGCTGCACATGTGCTTCATCTATTACTCTATTCCACTCCAACAGAATTATATACTCCCACCTACAAATAAGAATCAGCTTTGATTTTACTATTCAAGCTTTGGATATTTTTTTCACAAGTATATGTACAGATACTAAAAGCTATGTTTCAATTATATTTCTGATGATAAACCCATTTTTTCAATTTTCTTATTTACCTAAATATTTCAAGATTTGTTGTCAGAATAGTAAGTGTCAAAATTAAGAGTTATCTGTAAACTGAAGGCATGTAAAAACTAGCTACCAGTTTCTCTAAGTATTGGGATTGCACAGATCCTAAAAAAACAGAGCAGTACCAAAGGGCAGAAGCTAAGCAAAAATCCTGCAGAGGAATCAATCTCTTTAAAAAGAAAAAATCTTGTATTTTCTTGTTCAAGATGTTTTTAGTTCTTTATATATGACATGCGCATGAAGTTCTTTTTATTGCATATATGGTTACTGTACAAATTGCAGTAAATTCAAAGGCATCTTCTGTTCCTATTACTTAGCAAATAATCATATGACCAGTAATGCATTCTTCATTTTTATTTTAAGCGTCACATGTATTTGTCATTTACTGCCATTGGTTCAAATGGAGTTAAATGTTGATGTTCTTTTGAATCTCTGTAGGCATCTACTCCTATTGTTAAGTTTCAAGATCAGATGCCACGCAAAGTCAGTAACTTAAGATTTACCTATGTTAGGTCATTGGAGCCTTAGGTCCCTAATTGGGACAAGTAATGCATCAGAAGTACCAGTTACTATATGTCAAACAGTAAAAGATTGTTTAATCTGAAGGATCATGAAATAATGTATAGATTTGAAGGGAATAGAGACATTGGGATTTGGAAAGATGGAATAGGAGGTTTAATTCCCTTGTTCGCATTGACTCCCACGTGCAATCCTATTACAGGTTAACTAAGTCACTAAAAGTTTTCAACTGCACCCTTGCTATATCCTATATTACATATTACCAAGGAACTAGGTCAAAGGGCTGAGAAACACCAGCGCCATGCAGATGAAATGATAAGCTTATCATGTCTCGCAAGGGCAAATTTGCAAACTCACACAATAATGATAGTCTTGTAGATAGAGACACCTGATTGCTGGTTCTGGGGCCAGTTTTAGGGCAGGTCCCCTGTTCAAGGACAGGGCACCCTTTCTTTCATTTTTTTTTTTTCCTTCCAGAATCAGCCAAGGCAAACGTTCGTGCATATACACACATGGACACACCTTAATGTGAGAAAGTGAGCCTATCAGTATATAGTCAATGCTCCCATCAATCAATCCAAAACTAGTATACAGCTCAAACCCATCTGCCACAGGCTGTACAGGGTTTGTCTTTGGTGAGCATCTTGGACTTGATACCCCTACCTTACACCCCACTCCATATAAGGCAGCCATAAATCCTTTTCCCTGGTACCATCACCTTCCTCTTGTTTTTCTTGCCTGTCTGCATACTCATCAGCTGCTTTTCAGCAGCTGAGGTACAATCAGGCAAAGGATATTTCTAAGGTTTGGTCTCTGTTAGCTTTATGCAAGCAGGAAAGTATATAAGTATGACACAATTTAAAGCAACTTAATTTTGATTTCCAATTATGCATGGCATGCATCATAGATCTTAGGTTCTGTAAGGAAGAATGCATCCAGGAGGTGGCCCACTGTTGGTGTGTTATGAACGTCGTTGGGGCTGCGTGGCTGCGAGGGAGCGGCGGCGTCGGCGTGAACAGTACCCACAGGGCGGCGGCTGTGAGAAAGAGAGAGTGGAGGCTAGGGTTTTGGGCACTAGGAACGCCGGCCACGGGGCTCTGCCCACGGCCGGCAAGAGAGAAGGGATTTCCTTCTAATCTCTTGCTTGATTACAGATTGATACATCTCCTCTCATTATATAGAGAGGGTTGACTTGGCCCCCTAAGCAAGCGACTAATTAACCCTAATGGGCTAAGGCCCAATAGGCCCTTGACTCCACTAACATGGTGCCACCAGGCTTCCACTTCCATCCGACTGACGAGGAGCTCCTCTACTATTACCTGAGGAAGAAGGTTGCTTATGAGCCCATAGATCTTGATGTCATAAGGGAGATTGATCTCAATAAGCTTGAGCCGTGGGATCTCAAAGGTAAATACATGTATAGATGCCATTTTGTGTGCAAACTGCGAACATAATCACCTGCAGCAAGCTAGATTTCATCTTGCCAGACCTAAATTTTTCAAAGAAATATATAGCTAACTCGCACAAATCTTATATGGAACATGGCAGAAAGGTGCAGAATAGGCAATGGGCCTCAGAATGAATGGTACTTCTTCAGCCACAAGGACAAGAAGTACCCAACGGGGACAAGGATGAACCGCGCCACAACGGTGGGGTTCTGGAAGGCAACTGGGCGAGACAAGGGCATCTTCCTTGGCAACTCCAGGAGGATCGGCTTGAGGAAGACCCTGGTGTTCTACATTGGCAGGGCGCCAGACGGCAAGACGACCGACTGGATCGTGCACGAGCATCGCCTTGACAAAGAGAACGTTGAGATTCATGTAAGTAGCCTCCAGGCCTTGTGTTATATATGCTGATCTAGCATCTATTGATTTATTTGCTCCCGATTGATCTACTTTTATCATGTTAGATGGGAACCAAAAACATTGATGAGACACCCCCACCTTCTCACATGTCAAAAAAAAATTAACGAAGAAATAAGTTCTTACCTTAACTATCTGGCTTGTGTTATATGTGTTGATCTAGCATCTATTTGATTTATTTGCTCCCGATTGATCTACTTCTATCATGTTAGATGGGAACCAAAAACATTGATGAGACACCCCACCTTCTCACATGTCAAAAAAAAATTAACGAAGAAATAAGTTCTTACCTTAATTATCTGGCTTTCATTTGCTTCCAAGTTCAACCAATGGAATACTGTCACTCAAATCATGTAAATATATCTGTGTACTGTTCTTTGTTTCTAGTTAGCGAGTTGTGAAGTGACTCAGATACTGATATGGTCTGCAGGAAGATGGATGGGGGTTTGTAGAGTTTTCAAGAACTGCCATCAGGGAGGCCTCAACCCGGCTGAGATTGCAGCAGTGGATGATGATGAGATCCAGCATTTCCCAGTTCCAGTCCCAGTCTCCCAGCCAACAGGCCAGAGGAACAACCCTAACTTCATGTAATATAACTTCCCTTCCTTCGACCCTTCCCTGCAGCTCCCACAGCTGATGAGCGCTGACCAGCCAGTGCCAACCCTCCTCCACAGCCAGCTGGCGTTGCCATGCCCATGAGCTTAATCAATGTTGAGTGCTCGCAGAACCTGACAAAGCAGACATCCAGCAGCACCGACGGGATGCTCAATGGTGGTGGTGCTGGAGATGGTGTCAACCACTTTGCTGGCATGGCAGATTGGTCGATCCTAGACAAGCTCATTAACTTCGCACCAACCTCGACCAGCTGTTTCACAACAAGGACAACATGGCATCTTCCTCCCCAATGACGGTATACTATCAGCAGCTCATGGAACTCAGTGGCTCATCATCCTTGCACAGGCTTCCGCTGCAGTACCTCGGTAGCAAAGCAGTCGATTTTGTCAGGTTCCCTAAGTAGTTGGATCGACCTCAAGGTTAGCTACCATGTTGGGCAATGACAGGATCAGGTTTTTGGTTAACTAAACTGCTTAATCCAGTCTACTTCGTATGGCGTTTAGTGTTTCTAAATGTATATATGGTGCAATGTTTGGGCCATGCAGCCATGGAATGCCATCTAAACCGTGGTTGGTTGGTCAAGAGGATCTTTTTGATGTTTCCATTTTGTCTTAGGGTTGCTCGTTAGGTGCTTTTGGAGATAAAATGTGAAGAGATGGCCCAGTAAATCATGAACTTTACCTTCGTTTTCGAATATAGCACTTCTGTTTCAAACTTCCCAACTAATTGGTCTTTCATTGTAAAAAAAAAAAAAAAAACTAATTGGTCTTTTGGTTGTTGAACTAATAATAGGATCAGAGCATATATATCTGTTCATGGTCACCAATTAAAAGCGCTACACATGCCATTTTTTCTTATTTTCTCATTACACATGCCATTTTTTTCTTATTTTTCATGTGTGATTTGATGTCTATATATCATTTGGATTAAATGGTTTAGAATTGCTTTAAGATACAATAACATAGGAGCTTCTGGTGCTTACTGTGCCATATTATTTCTACCTAGGATGAGATTCCTTATTAGTAATTATTAGACTACACAGTACACACTAAATCCTAATGTCAAATGCAAAACACAAGAACTAGATGGATGATGGAGCATTAGGATATTAGCTATGCATCTGCTAGATAAACTTTTTTTCTCATACACACAAGAAAGCCGTAAACACAAGATAATATGATGATCATATTAGTTTTTTATTACCATTTTCGCCACAGTTCCTATTTTTGCTATGCAAATGCAAGTTACATGGACAACCATGTGAAATCATCTATTAACAATCTACTGAAATTTGATATGAAACTAGTTGGTAGTGTGTGTAGTCAAGCTTAGTCTGTCAATACTAAGATATTGATTTATAAGGTATGGATCCCCAACGACTTACTCAAAGCTCAAGACATATAACACATGCCCCTGGCTTCTATTAAGGAAAGACAGATCATTTGCAGATTTATTACATAAAGCAGCTCTTTTATGACATAAGAAACTTTGTGCCTAGACCATCAAAGCCACAACATTATTTTCTAGAAAACTGAAAATGCAAAATAATTTGTGGGGTAAACAAATCCTCATAAGAGGGCAGTCTTGAGGGGAAACTGTAAACAAAATGATGCACAGAATCACACTTCGATCCATAAGCTCACTGGTACTGATAAACTCCAGAGTAAAATTTTGCAGGCATAAGGCATACAAAAGGTGTAAATATAAGAAATTGTACTGTATATCAAACTACCTTGCGTAAGTAGGAGGATCAACCAAATCTATATATCAATCCAAAGGGGAAGAAACTATATTAATTACAAGCATGCCCTATTGCGACCAAGATTGAGGTAAGAAACAAGCAGAACTGGTGGCTGCAAAGAAGGCAGAAGAGGTGAACAAATATGGCAACTAAGGAGAGCAGGAACTAACTTGCAATCACATATTTGTTTCTCGCACAGTTAAAATTCTAACTAGTCTGATCCAGTGGATTGAAAAGATTGGAGTATTGGATTGAAATGAGCTCTGGAACAAATAAACAAACAGCGTACCTGAGCATCATACATTACAATGGCTGCAAACACCACTGACATTCCGAATATGGAGTCTGCAAACCCCCTGCACACTAAATCAATAATCAAGAAAAACAACAGCATGGAGCCTAGGGCGAAAACAAGTAGAAACAACAAAGTTCTGCAGCACCAATGTTCAAGAACTAACCTTTCTAGCCCAAGCGAAGTAGCAACTGCAACAACACTCTACAAGATAGAAAAGTTTTGTTAGAACAGGAACCGGTAGAAGTGTCAAAGCCAAAGTGATTTAAAAGCTTTACATGAAAAGGTAAGGCTAAAACAGAATTAATTTACACTACAATAAAAAAACAGCAGTTTCAGATAGGACCTTGCAGCAATTCTTGTTTGAAAACCCATCGCATTTGTTTCAATACAATTTTATAGCCATTCAATCATTCATTGCGCAAACTAATGATAACATTTCACCACACAAGACAAACATTTTCCCTGTGACTCGGTTACCCACATCACAACTTAGCACAATAGCCCAAAGATGTGAAGAGGTATCCCCAAAGTTGGCGACCAACGCAGAAACAGAGAAGGAGAAGGTTTTGGTAAGGGAGTAGGGTGGGGAAATCCGATGTTTTCACCGCGGAGTGGGTAGAGGGCATCCCTCCGGAGCGGAAGACGGTCCTGAGGTCAAGGCCGGCGCCGGCGCCCCCATTCTTGCCCGACGTGAAGGGCTTGGACAGCTGCCCGATCGCGCTCGCCACCGTCGCCGCAATCAAAACCTTCAGAGAAAACCAGACTCAACATTCAGACTCAGAAATCGAGAAGAAAAAAGAAGCACCTATTGGCCGGTTACCGAGCAGCAGGACAGCAGCTAACCTTGTTGCGCGCGACCTCGGCGATCTCCGCGGGGCCGAGGTGGAGGGAAGCCGCCGGCGCGACGGCCCTGCGGCGCGGTCTGCACCCCGTAATAGGAGAGGCGCTCGTTCTCGTGGTGGAGGCCGACGGCGAGGACGCTGACGGAGGAGGGCGGCGAGTCACCCAGGATGAGGACGGGATGTGGGCGGAAGAGAAGGGTCGGGCCATGGCCGTCGCGACGGCGTGGCGGGCTGGCCTGTCTGACCCAGTTGCCTCCCGGCTCTGCTCCGGAGATGGCTCTCCATTTTCCTGTCCTGGTTCCTATTCCGACTGTTTGTCACGGTCTACAGAGTAGGTGCGGAAGACGGACTTGGAATCGGGGAATCAGAGTACAGCTAGCTAAAGCATATTGCGGGCACCAACTGACGATGCATACCGCTAAACTGTTACTGTGTTTACAGTTTTATGAATATTCTTGTATCTATATACGATACACATATGTTTTATGGTTATGATGTATGACATGCTATTATATTGATCTTTCAATAAATTATGAATTTTATCATCTAATTCATGACCAGACTTTGGCAAATCCAAGAATTTTATACAGACTTTAAAAGTAAAATGCAATCCCCCACCTTCTAGTCATGGCTCCTATCACAAGAATGTATGAATATATCTCGTGCAATAGCTTTGTAAGCGATAAGAGATTACATGCCCTCTCATTCCTCTAGGTCGTCTACACAATAAAATGAAAAGGTAACAAATATTGGGGTTTTTCTAGAAACGAAAGCAAAAACACTGGATTGGGAGTGGGTAAGCTCACTCACTTCGCGTGCATCCTGGAGGTGCCTAGCTGGACGAAGTCCACCTGTGCTGCAGGTTCTCACGGCTAGCGAACACTAAAGTGGAGCTGTGGAACAGTGAAATGAGACTTTGAGGATGATGCGATCCCGGATCCCGTCCTTAGGCCATCCGCACTCGTCGTCCTCTATATTCGTCCTCCAAAGGGAATATTCCAGTCTGGTCATCAAGATTTCATCCTCTACACTGCATTTTCCCGCACTCATCCATACTCTATCTCATCCTCCATACGCCGTGGGGCCCACGTATCAAAGATTTTTTTATTACAACTCCCACCCCCTCTCTCTCACTCCCTCTCTCTCTCTCTCTCCCCCCAAAACGCACGCCGGGACTAGTACTATTGCGGTGTCTCTCTCTCTGCGAGCGGAATGGGGCGGGCGTGACAGGCAGGCGGGGCGGCCGGGCGGCAGCTTCGGGCGGAAGCGGGCGGCGGCCGAAAAAAGCGGCCGAAGCTTTGAGACGGGTTGCCGAGTAGGCGGCGTCCCTGCAGAATGGCGGCGCGCCGGAGCAGCGCCGGGGAGAGCGGGCCGGGCAGTTTGAAGCGTCGGCCGGCGAGCGAGCGCCCAGGCGGCCAGCGCTGCAGCTGCCCCAGCGCCGGCCTGCTCCGCAGCGGCGAAGCGCGGTTTGCGGCGAGCGCGCCAGCAGCCCGGCTTCACTGCCCGGCAGCGCGTAGCCGCCCGAGCTTCCCAGCGCGGCAGCGGCGAGCAGCGGCGGCTCGGCGTGCGCCTCCACAGCGGCGGCGCGGCAGCGAAGCGGCGGCTGGCGGCTTCGAGCGCGCTGCCGCGAAGCGGCGGCTTCGAGGCGCATAAGGCCGCGAGCGAGGCGGCGCTTGGCGGCGGCCCTGGCCGCCGGGCGCGGCCCTAGCGGGCGCGCACGGCCTCCGGGGACGCCGGGGCCGGCAAGTTCCGCTTCGGCCCGGCGGCCGAGCGAAGTGCTTGCGCGGAGGCCCGGGCGTCGGTGCTTGGCGCGCGGCTGCTGCGCAGGGCGGCCCGCGCCAGCGGGACGCCCTAGCCTTCTTCCCTTGGCTGGCCGCTCCTCCCTCTCTCTCCCCGCTCTCCCGTGCGGCGGGCTCGGCGGACATTGGCGGCCGGCGCGGCCCATCCCTCTCTCTCTCGCTCTCCGGCGTGGGGCCCGCGCCACGTCGGCGCTCCCCCGGGACGGCCGCTACGCGCGCCAGACTTGGCGTGCGGGCGCGGCCGTTCCGGACGCCACGTCGGCGTGGCGGGACGCCGCTTTGCGCCTCCGTCCGGAATCGGTGGCGGGCGCTTCCGGACGGCCGGTTCGGGGCCCAGTGCAGATGGTCTTACTGCAAATAGGAGGCATGAACACATTAATCAGGTACTTTACTGACACAAAAAGGAGCTAGCTATAAACTTGCTTACAACGCCCTATAATGATAACTCAGCAAATTATATAAGCATCCAACTACAGTGTCATTGTCAAATATTAATTTATAATTTCAAGAATATCTATTTTGAATACCACCAGACAGTGAAAGTATGGCTCTTAAGCAGAGCACCAGTAGTTAGGAAATCAGGAAGGGGACAAACAGAGAAGGTAACTAACATATGTGTTTTGGTTTAGGCGTGCGCGGAGGTCGTCGTTCTCTTAGCGAGGTCGTCACAAGACTCCATGGCGCATTCAAGGTCCCGCTTGTAGAGGCGGCACTTCTTGATGCTCTTGTTGGAGAGGTCGGCGTATACAGCGGCCATGGCTTCCTTTTGTTCGACGCACTGGCGGAGGCCGACGATGTTCAGGTCAGCTTTGGCCTAGGGAAGGAGAGGAGATGGATAACGAATGAAGAGCAATCAGGGGAGAGGGGGAATGAGAGGAGATGGATAACGAATCAAGAGTGAACAGGGAGAGCAGAGAGTAACTTGATGAGGTTGATGCAGCGCTGGGCTACGCAGAGGTCTCCTCGAGTGAGAAGACATGGTCCTAGAGGCGGTGGGGCAGGTCCTCAGAGGCGAGGAAGTCGAGGCGGAGGGAGCAATCAGAGACGGGGAGGCCCCTCACATCCAGTGGCAGTCCTAAGATTTTATCCTAGGCTATGCCGCATAAAAAATCATATGCAATTTGATAAAAATTATTTACAATTACATAAAAACCATTTGCCAATTTAATAAGAAAATAAATTAGCAACGTAATTTATTATACATGCACTAAATAACATAATAAATATTGAATTTACCAAATTATAATATATAATAGTTCATATGCATTAATTATAGTTTGAAATAAAAACCATTTGCCAATTTAATAAGAAAATAAATTAGCAACATAATTTATTATACATGCACTAAATAACATAATAAATATTGAATTTACCAAATTATAATATATAATAGTTCGTATGCATTATTTATAGTTTGAAATAAAGGCATACAAGAGACTTACATTAATAGTCATCTAACTTTTTTGCCGCCACTTTCTCAATTTCTCAATTATATCATCTTCATCTACAATGAAGAAAATATCTAGTATAGTATGATGTAAGAAGCGATGGTTGAATCGTAGTGCATAAAAAACTCACATGATATATTATCTTCTAATATTAATGTTGGCCGAACTTACAGCGAGTCAGTCTATAATCTAATGATGAATGATCTAGATAATCTTCCTAATACACAAATAATGATTCATAAGCAATTATCTATGAATTTTTTTTAGAAAAAAATAGATGATTCAAGTCTTCAAGGCTTGAACAAGTTCTTTTAGAAAAAAAAAACACTGGCAACAATTACAAACCTGATATCTCTGCGTGATAAATCTGCACAATTACACTTGAGCACTTCATGTCTTCACGGTGCCGGCGTGTGGGAGACGACGGAGACTGCCATCCGCTGCACGCAGGAAACTGGATTGATCGAATATGGATCGCCTGTGGCCTGTGGCACATCCGCGAGTCCGCGTCCTGATGGATGGAGACATGAAGTCTCGAACCGAGCGGATGCGTGTATGCGCAATTGCGGAGGTTTCCAAAGAGTCGGCCAATTATCCAGCGTCTGGAGAAAAGGAAGGAGACGGTGGGTACGTGGGCCACGGCGCTGGGAGGATGGTGAGAAAAAATTCCAACGTAAAACATTGACAGAGAGAAACACGTGTCAATGTTTATAAGTTTATTATCCGGCCCCGCCGTTAGATTAGGTCGGGTGATTTAGATGCGTCAGATTTGATCTTAATGTAGATCTAATGGATAGAAATTGAGGTGGGCACGAGAGATCAAGGTAAGAGCCTATTTTCAATTCCTTCACTCTTTTATAGTATATATAATAGATATAGATATACTAATTCTGTTTTAAATTATAGTTCATTTGATTTTTTTAGTCCTAAATTTGATCACTCGTTTTATTTAAATTTTTTTACAAAACATCACATCTTTTATTATAGCTTGTTTACTAATAAAAGTTCTTCAAAAATAACTTAAATTTGATTAAGTTTCTAAAAAATTTAAATAAAATGAGCATTTAAACTTAAAGTAAAAACAAGTCAAACGAACCATAGTTTAGAATGGATGGAGCAGTAACTAGTTTTAGGACCTCTTTTTTAGCAATTTTTGTATTTTCTAAGTTTTATCTATAAAAACGAGCTGATTTGTATAAAATTCAAGTATGATTATTGAGAGATTCATGCATTCTAAAAATGACCTTGATTTTGTACTTTTAACTCAATCTAAAATTAAGTTTAGAAAACATGGACTACTTAGATGTTTTACACAAGAGGCGTCTAATCTTACCGGATCATACCGGTCGCTTTTATGGTGGCTTGTGCAGGAGAGAACGAGGCCTACATTGTTTGAACCAGAAACTTGTAGCGAAGGTGACCTGAAAATCCAATAATCTTAGAGATCTACTTACGTGTGGGGGAAGGTCTAATCCACGAACTATCCATGAAATTACCTGACTAGAGCTTGACCTTTGCAAGGGGCTCCAATAAAAACTAGTGGGTAAGGAGTTTCTGGTTATCTCATGAAAAATCGTTCGTCATAGGCTCATTTTAACTTTTCGCATTACCTTGGTTGTAAGCTTTGCCATCCTCGTCTAGCTTGCTAGGTTAGTTGATAAGATTGAAACCTACACTATAAAACACTTTTAGACGAAGATAACAAACATGGCAAAACAATAGTGCACATGTAGATAGATATATCTTGCATAGGTTTCGATAAAGTAGGTTTTAGAGACTACTTCTTTTTAAGTTACCTAAATTCACTCTCTTCTTAGACGTCATGATCCCTTACAATCATCCTCTTTTATCAGTCCTTGGGACCAAATTTCATTGACTTTTCAAACCATTTGTTATTTCTCTCCTAATTGAGGAGCAGTAATGTTCTGTGCTTAATTTCTTTTTTATCAATACAGTAGACAGTTCTCTTTCACATTTGTATTTTTTAAAATATCCTATAATAATCTATACCAATCACAGTATAGACGTATACGTGAATACTCATCCTATAAACACGCGTACATGTATCCTACTCTTAGGAATAATCTTGCTATTGATTTTCAAAAAAAGTCTTGGTATGATGGACACATCACCTACTATTAAAGAACATCATTAATCACACATAGTATCAAATCAAGAATTGAAACCCGAACAAATAGATTGCTTAAGTAACCTGACTACAACTTTGACCACAGGCGATAAAGAAATTTTAAGCAGGATGGAGGTTCCTTCTCTACATGGATTGCATCCACCAAGTCACATCTTCGACTTGCTCTAAAAGGGATATGGAGATCACTGCATATACTCTCTTTATGTTACTCGTAAAGGAACTCTTTGTCTGAACACTTAATGTTCATGGGATTATGGGAATAGCTAACAGGGTTGGTACGGGCACTGTATCTTAATCTTAGTTTAAGTTTCGTGTGACTACAGTAGAACAATCACAATGTAGTGAATCCAATGTTACCAAAAGAAATCAAAATTTGAACAATCGCAACGAGTGTGCAGCCACCGCAGTGATTCCGCGGTCGCGCTCTTCTGTTGCCAGTTGCCACCATGCCGGCCGCTTGCCTTCTTTTAGTTGAGGTGCTCATTCCGGTAGAGTGCTCGATGAAATGACAATAAGGAAAGAGGTCTAGTCCAGTAGTAGGGTGGCCGCTGCATGCTTTCCGCGTACTGGAGTCCAAAGAGCCACCAATCTTCTTTGCATGTGTATAAACACGCACGCGTGTGTGTGCACATATGGTTTGAGTGTGGTGTGTGTGGATTATGTGCGTCCAAGTTGTATCCAATCAAAACATATGGAGACCATCAAATTCATAGGAGAGGGTAGCTATACCCATATATACAAGCAAATAAACACAATCTAAAACGAACACAAGATGTTGCACCATAAGAGCTGTGCTCGATAGAGCCAGACCAACCGGCCATGCTAGTAGTAGAGATGATGCAATTCAGAACCAAAGTTTACATGGAGGACAAGGAGGGAGTTGCAGAGGCGGGAAAGAAATTTGGAAAGAGTTGTGGAAACTGAAATGCCCAAGTAAGATCAAACATTTTCTATGGCGGTTTTCTCATAACAGTCACCCTTTGAGATGCAATCTGGCGCGGTGAGGAATGCATATTGATACTTGCTGTGCGGTTTGTGGGAGACTTGACGAAGACGGAGCACACTTGTTCTTCAAATGCAAGTTAGCAAAGCACATATGGCGATTACTGAATATGGAAGCTGACAGAGTTCACCTGGCCACTATCCCTGATGCTGTGGGAGCTGTTGAGTGTATTCTGAATCAAAGAGAACCGAAGAGAGTATTGATGGTGATAACCCTTTGGTTCATTTGGTCAGAACGCAATAGTATCAGAGAGGAAGGGAAACGTCGGCCTGCGAGCAGCATAGCGAGAGGCATCGAAATGTATGTTCATGAGAATGTTCAGTCCGTCAGTGATACGACTTCTGATACTAGGCAGTGGAAGAAGAAATGGGCCAAGCCGCCAGATAATGTCCTTAAGTTAAATGTGGACGGATCCTTTCGACTGATTGAGAAGGCCGGGAGTTGGGGCTTTCTGATACGTGATAGTGATGGTGATTTGATTAGGGCTGGAAGAGGCAAAGTTGATAATCTCCTAAATGCCTTTCAAGCTGAACTTATAGCATGTCTCCAAGGAGTGCAGGTGGCTGCTGATTTAGGCATTGCTCAGCTCATACTGGAAACTGATGCCCAGGAGGTCGTGAGGGCGCTGAACTCCTCGGCGTATGATGATTCTGTCCTTGGTCACTTGATTGAGGAGATAAAATTTCAGTCTAGTTTAAATTTTACTAGTTTTGAGTGTGTTTATGTCAGTAGAGTTTGTAATGAAGCAGCTCATGAGCTTGCTTGTTTGGGTTTTTTATGTGCTGAAGGGGAGGAAATCATTTCCGATTCTCTGCCTGAAGACATAGCTGTACTGGTTGCTAACGATTCTGTTAGCCAATGAGTAATGAAAGATTCCAGTTTCAAAAAAAAAAAAAAGAAAAGAAAAGAAAAGTAGGCTAGGCAGAATTTCTTCTACAAAGAGTAATGCCATACATGCTAGTCCTATAGTCATTTACAATGACGTCACAGGTTTGAATCACCTAGTCGGTTTAGAAGAGGAGAAAGTGCGAAGAAAATGGTTTCAGGATTTTTCAACGACCATTTTCTGGGGACTAGACACTGGACTCACTTGTTGCTTGCACGGCACTACCGCACTAGGGGATCAAGCACCTCGTGAGCATGCCATGTCTCCTACTCAATTGATTCGCCATATCAGGTTACATGTAATTTTGGATTAAACACTTATAAGTCTGCTTAAATGCACCAACTAAACTTTAACTGGCTAAATTTAACTATTACACATCCAAACAGTCGAACTAAAAGGCTAGCTAAAGCTTACCTACTTTAATTAACTTAACTAAATCTAGCTAAAATTTAGCTGAGTCTATTAGCTAGAACATCTAAGCTAGAGTTTTACTTAAAATTTTAGCTAGGTAAATTTATTTGGGTGAATCTAAACAGGCCCTTAGCCAGCTTAAACAGCTAAAACTGATTTGCTGAGACAAGCAAACACGCCTGCTCGCTTGCTGTCCGCTCGTGCCAGAAATGAACCACTACAGTATTAGCTGTTGATTTCTCCAAGCTTTAAACCGCTGAAACACCTAGACAGAATTAAGAACTACTGACGCCAGTACGGAATCAGGAATCGGACGCTGCAGCACGGGATCACCAACGGCACAACTTATCAGAAAACACACGGATCTTGTGGCCTGGTGCGCAACTACTCACAAGTCACAACATGATCATCAGATCTTATGGTCAGGCAAGAATTCAAAACATCCACAACAAAATAATCAGATATGCAAAACCATTCCATGATCAGCACTTCTTCCGCAAGGAACTGAATGTGTTCACGATTTGGTCAGCTACATGGTGCGGAATACTGGAAATGAATGTCTCAACCACTGACTTCCAGACAAAATTTTAAAAAACAATTCCATATCAACATGGCTTCAAGAACTCTTTCAGAGGTCAAAGGCAACAAGTTCGGGTATATGATCTTATTGAAGTTCCTAGAATTTCCAATTCATATGAGGTGATATCAGATGGAGCCTCCCAACTGCAAGGCACGGAGCATTTTCAATGTTAAGGAGCATAACAGATTCCATAAAGTTATATATAACCAGTCAGATAAGATTTATAATTGGCCCACATTCATGTTCCTTGAGGTGAAATGAATAAATCGGATAATTATGTGCCATGTATAAAAATATAATGCTATTCTATATGCAGTATGGTGGTGGACTATATCTGAATATGTTATTGTTAAACAAAAAGAAAAAATTGTGTTACTTCAAGAGAAAAATATTAATTTAGTATTAATTTAGTTTGACCACTTATCAATACTGATTGGATCTGTTAAAACCCCAAAATCAAGCTAATAGAGTGTTCATGCAATACAAAGGAGAGGTGTGGAAGGGAAAACATCTTTTCTCAAGGTCAAAATAGTTCCTAGCCATTTACTAGTGACTTTTGCATTGAGTGACAAGGAAAACAGACACCCACTTTGTCAAGCCAGCCACAAATGATTTTGCAAAATAGAAAGAGCAGATAAGAAATTTGTCCCATTTGTATATGCACAGATCTCAAAGTAAAATCAATAGTAGTAAACGTGGGAGCCTATCAAGGTAAAAAAAAAATAAAAAAAAATAAACATGTCCATTATTGGAATATTACGCAATTATATCTGTTGGATTACATATCCCTTAGCAGGCACTGAGAAAATGTCAAATTTCCATGGTGTTGACATGGGAACAAATGCAGTTAACTTCTCTGGCCAGCCACCAGCATTCTTATATTTTATCAAACTGGTTAGCATCCTACACATGTAAGGAATGAAGTTGAAACAATAGCGCAATAACTCCACAGGCAATTCCAGTATCTGAGTAACTGACCTAGAGACCACTGCCTAACAGACGCAAGTGGACACCCAAAGAATACATTGCCAGAATCACAAAACAAACAGTTTTGATCATTGGAGAAAAAGGACTCATGACAGGTTCTCAGATTTCATAATGATTGGGTTCTATATGCACAGAATTTTTCTAGGGCTATATGTATAGGAACTCAGTGACCTGCTACTCTAGACATTAAAATGACAAGATTTTAAGCAACAAACTAAGTTTTTCCGACAGGATTAAGCAAGCATTTTTGCCAGTATCATTAAGATTGTATTTTTACCTTAACAATATGCAAATTTGATGTACAATTTATATGGATTCAAATCCAACAAAATGAATTAATTCAATAAACCAAATGCTAAGAACAAACATAGCATTTGCACTTATATTCAGCTTCTGTGAACAGAAGGCATACCATAATAGCCTCAATCTCTTCTTCAGTCAGGGGTTTGCGCTTAGGAAGGAGTGAAGCTGGACCTCCTACAGCAGTATGAGATGGTGGGGAAGGCACATCTGATCTAAAGCGGTAATTTTTAATCTCTCCAGAAGATGGTGCCTCTGCTTTAGCCCCTGAAAAGAAAACATATTATTATGGGAACTATTTTCCTTCAAAATTATGAGATGATTAACTAAGCATTCAGTTCACCCAACAATTCCAAATGTAAGGAGTTCATTTTGATGGCAAGGTCACCAAAATCAAGGCCTGGTTATGGTTATCATAATTTTGGCAAACTAAAGTTTGGCCTGGTTACTAGGTGGCAATCTGAGACCTAAGGTGCTAGGTTGAGATGAGATGAAAGCAAGCAAAGTAATAGAGACATGAAAAGAAAACTTGGAGAGAGGACAATGGATCAGGTCATGCGAACTTTGACCAAAACTTACCTTCCCCTGGACCGCCCAATTGTCTGGCAGTTACT
This sequence comes from Chrysopogon serrulatus, assembly GCA_015844335.1. Taxonomy (NCBI): domain Eukaryota; kingdom Viridiplantae; phylum Streptophyta; class Magnoliopsida; order Poales; family Poaceae; genus Chrysopogon; species Chrysopogon serrulatus. The sequence goes on from JADLZL010002564.1 coordinate 24,085, forward strand.
GATGCATCAATTGCAGGGAGTGGGAACGGTTTTCTAATGCATCAATTGCTAGGAGTTGGAGTGATTGTCGGTGTCTCTTCAAAGTCCTACCTGGCTGCATCAATTGCAGGGAGTGGGAATGGTTTTCTAATGCACAAGTTGCTGGGAGTTGGAGTGACCGTTCGTGTCTCTTCAAAGTCCAAGGAACTGACTTCATGCTTCAATTGTTTGGGAGTCGAACTGTCCATCAGTTTTGTCCAAGGAACAGACTCGATAGTGGGGAGAGGTGGATGCGCAGACTTAGGGATGGAGAACTGTGGGCCATAGAGGTGATGTATCTCTGAGATTACAGAGAATTCTTGTAGTGGATTCCTCCTATTTAGGTATAGTAGAAACTGTAGGATTTGCTTTGCTTGTGATCTCTTGTGGAACCACTAAAATCTCCATGAATTATCATCCTGAAGTCTACAGAAATTCTATAGCAACACACGGTGTATCATCTAGTAATTAGAAACACTCAAACACCAAGTGGCAACAAATGTGGCTGGATGCCCTAGGGCGACCTCAGCACCAAGGGGATGCTAGATGAGGAAGATTGCTTTTACCTTTTTCGATTTAGTTCGAAATTGTTTTAAGAATTTGAAATTTTCAAGGGCAAAAGGCTGGTATTGAAAAGTTAATTAGTAGTAGAGCATTATGAAACAGAGTGTCCTCTATCAACCAAATATTTAAAAAGGTCAATTAACCAGCAGCAGACCTACATCTGAACGCAGCAAAAATCACTCAACACAACTAAGAACTTGCTCTAAAGTCTAAACACAATTTAGCTGCACGAATATGACATACAGAACCGCCTATTGTTTGTCAAGGACATTAAGAATGGAGCCATTTATTTTAACCAGCAGTGACTGTTGACCCGAATGGTATATCACAATTCTTTCTTTTGGCGAACAAAGACCTAAAAAATGCAACATACCTCTGCAACACAATGCAGTTGAATGAATCTCACACAAATCACCAGAAGCAATCCGGGTTCCATCTATGCTAAGTTAAGGCCCTCTTGATCTCTGGTCCAAACCTCGCATCTCGGCCTCTGAATTCCAAATCTACGCACAGTTCCTACTACTAGTAGTGAACACATGAACATAAGTACGGTTCCATTTGGCTTGCACCATTAAGAAAACATCACCCTAGGCCACATCCACGTTCCTTCCCACATATATAATCACAAAACCGATGCAATTCATGTAGGGATCAACGTTGCCCACTCAAAAATCACTACTCAAATCAAATTAAAAAGCCGCGCCGAATTCACCCAAACACTGACAAAGGGATCTGATGCTTACCCAACCGGGACATGAGGGTCGCATGCTGATCTGCGGGTTGCGACGGCGCTGTAACAACGGAGGAATGAATAAGAAATCAAGAAAAAGTAGAAACTCCGAGAGAAATCCTCTGACAAACTGGACTAGCAAACCGTATAGAAGAAGAGGAGAATACTGGGGTAATCAAAAGGGAGCACCTGGCGCGGATGGGGCTTTCAGATTCCGCTTGGGGAACTTGATCAGAGGGATCCGCGGCATCTCCTCGTCCGGATTGGAGCCCTCGCCGGATGTATGCGTTGCCGACGGAGAGGAAAGGAAAAACAGGGGGCCGCGGCGCCGCTTCGGGTTGAAAAGACGAGAAGCCTCAGGGTTGCTCGACGCTGGAATGGAATTGGATTGTTTTCTTGGACCAAAAGCCGTTTTTCGCAATTCGGAGGGCTGATGGATGGATGGATATGCAAATACTCCTATATATATCTTTTCACCCCTAATTTCAAGTGAGTTAAGTTTTTTACAAGAAGTGAGTTAAGTTATTTGTTGAATAATACAACGCGTTGGCAATTGCAGATAATTTAGAATAAAATAGACTATATATGTAATTACTTATATTAAGGTTTATTTCAATTTTTCACCTCTAAACCTTAGTCTTTGAACTTTATTAGAGCACTTTAGCTTAGCTTAGTTTTATGGTCTAAAACTCTAATAGTTTAGAGCTAATACCACTTATTTGGAAATTTAGTTCTAAAGTTTAGAAAGGGCGATTCAAACAGAGGCTTTTAAGAGCATCTCCAACAGTTCCCCATCTTAGATTGTCATTCTTAGTTTTTTTAGTAAAAAGCAGAAAAAAACTTTCTTCAACAGTTCTCCATCTCGGGTTGCCATTTATCCCAAGTTGAGAAAAAGAGCCTCTCCTTGGCGCATCCGGCCGTATTAGAAGAGGTGGAAGGGTGGAAAAACAATTTTGTTTTACGCCGGGGTTCACGATGTAAGGCTATAAATATAATTTTGTTTTACGTTTTGAGGATTCACGATAGGAGTTTGATCTATGTAAGTAAATTATTTCAAACTATTGGAGAGAGTCTTTTTTTTCACTTGCCATATATTTTAGAGAGTTGTTAAATCATAAGATTTGCTAAGTGAATTTTGTCAAATTCTTGGAGATGCTCTAAGAGAACTTATCAATTTTAATTTCAGTAAATGGCATGGTATGCTGAGCTGGATAATGTCATTCTTAATGTAGATTTTATAGGAGTTTCAGGTACATTAAAATATAGGCAGAAATAGAGCTTTTGCATGTATCATTTGCTAAGGTACAAATATGGATTAATGTTATGTCACGCATGTACCATTTGCTAAGGGTGATAAGTTTGGTGATACTAATGTGCTAAGAAGGAATAATTACCTGGAAAAGCTCTAAGCATAACAACGTCGACGATATAAAGCTAAAGTTATGCTTGTTACAAGGCAACATGCCAGGCTTTTTGGCTTAGAAATTTTATCATAGGCCTAAAAGTCATACACAACGTTACAAAACCGCTTACTATGTACTATAACAATCATGTTTTGCTACTATTCTCTAGTAACAACAAACCAACTGATGGATCAAAATATTTAGATCTAAACTACTATTATGTGAAGGATAGAACTGAGGATTAAACTATTATTAATTAAAGTTGAGCACATGTATGTACTGTCCGGTTCATTTCAACTTATCAGTTTATAAGCTGTTTTAATAGTATTTTTCTTTCACACCAAATTAACCATTTTGGCTTATCGGCCGACTTATAAGTCCTGTCAAATATATTTAAGTTGATTCCGTGGATCCCTTACTAAAGGCTTACTCTCTCCATCCCAGAAAAAGAACGGTATAAGATACGTGTGGGTTCAAACTTTTTAATGTTAACTAGGTTTATAGAAATATATGCAACATTTATGTCACCAAATAAATTTATTATAAAAGTATATTGAGTGATCTATCTAATGATATTAATTACGTATTATAAATATTAATATTTTTATATATGATCGGTCAAAGTTGAAAAAATACTGACCTCTCACGAGAACAACTTCTATTATGGTAAGAGGGAGTGCCACATAAAATATTTAAACATCTTGCACTAAGTGGAGAGTCTCTGGAACTAGGTAAAGGGCCATGTAAATAACTTCCAATAAGTAATAACGTTGTAACAGGGTATTATCGTAAACTATAAGCAATGAGGCCCTGGTGGCGACTAATGCTGTTGATGACGTATTGATCTGGCATTGCTATAGCATTGAGTGTGGACATAAGTATAAGGCCAACATTAGTTGCATGAGTACATTTGAGTGTGAACATAAGTATAAGGCCAACATTAGTTGCATAAGTGCATTAGTCATTCGATGAAATCGAAGGATGTTGGATGTGATCTTAGCTAATCCTAAGATTAATTAAGTGCTAACAGCTTCAAAAAAAACAAATCCGATAGAATAGATCTGCCATGATTGTCGGCAACCTCCCACAATGCGTCTATAGGAGGCGCAACTAGCATCTCTGTTGACGGTTGTTAAGTACCAAATCTATATGTCAACTAAGTATCAAAGAGGGCACAATTGTGATCATCAACATAGATATAGGGTTTGCACTGACAAAATTCCACGAGTTTTGGTAAGTTATTGTTTCTGCAGGTGTAAACTGGAAAAGACGCAACCCCGAAAGCATATCAGAACAAGCAACACAAAATTGAATCGCACAACGACGCAGGAAGGATCTAGAAGGAACCAGAAGACACCACGCCGAAGCGAGACTGAGACGGGCCCTAGAGGGGACTGGCCGATCCCACCCTGAGGTTGGTCGGTCTCCCACTGGCCCATCTACAGCCTGCTTCGCCCCACGCGCTCCACCGCCTTTGAGGAGTAATCTCAGCCGTCCATCAAGTCGATTTGATCCGATGGCTCACATTCATCGCCCCGGGCTATAAAAGCTGGGCAAGACCTCCCTCTGAAGGAGAGCCCAATAAACCCTAGTTCATTATTTCCTCTCCTCATGAGAGTTAGGGTTCCATCATTAGAGAATTAGAATAAAAAACCAATACTTCAAGTTCTAGTGAGGCATTTACTAGCAAGGTTCAAGTAGATAGTTAAGTTACGCTCAAGATTCTGGATTCATCATCTAGAGGATGGTATAGCTACTGTATCCCTCTTATATGACTTTGATCTTAATTATTATTATGTTTTAGTTTATTAAGTTTCTAGTTTATTCTAGTGTTTTGCTTGATATAGTATTGATTGATGATGAACTATCTCATATGACCGTAAAGTGCTTAGCTCAGTACTCGAGTGGGTTAAGTGGTTGACATTTCGTAAGCGTGGTGTTTATATACTTTTTACCTATAGATGCACCTTATAGGCTAGGTTTGGTGGTAGATCATGGTTATGACAATCCTATTGAGTCTTATGTTTTCCACCTCCGTTTATAAGACTAGTAGAATGTGGTTGCAAAGAAGGGGCATATTATGTTCTTAAACCTCCCTAGCAACATTCCTTGTGTGTAATTATGATCATCATTCTATACATGAGAGTATAGGTTTTGGAGTAGATGTAAAGACTTAGTAAATATGACACTACATAATAATTCAATCTCTTAATTGATCTCCTATTTTTATCTTGCTACATCAGAGAGTTATTTCTATCTCTGAGTGATTTACTATTGCCCTACACTTATCATATATATCTATTTTGCTTACCCCTTATAAACATGTCCTATGCCATTGGAATTCTATCTACAGTATACACATGTATCAGTATTCTCTAGCCATTGCTCTTACCTCTGGATTAAGTAAATACAACAATTGGGTTGACTACCAATAAAATGCTATAATGGTATTTCAGATACTTCATTCATATTCTAAGATAGTTGCATAATTAAATACCACACTCCTGATATCATTGCTGGGATGACAACCTGGTACCATAGTGATGTTAAGGAGTGTCAACAGTCTCTATCCAAGTGAGTCAAATCACAACTGATCAACTAGACGCTAGAAGGTTTAAGAAGGTTTGTATCCTGTCCTGGCTAGTGCCGGTGGTGACCAAAAGGCCACTGCTACCTGGCAATTTGCATTCATCATTTGCTACACCTATGATTACATCGACACCAGAGGCACCAATTGTGACATGCTACTATTGTAAGGGTGTCCCCAATGGTAACTTAAAACTAGCTAGCCAGAAAAGGTTTAGAAATAATAATAAAAAGAACTTTGCTAAAGCATGGATGTGTAGGAAACCCACCAACTGGCTACACATAGCTCTGCACGCTCTCTCTGTCTCTATCTCTCTCTCTCACTCGTGTCTTCCACCCATAGTCCATTGTTCATCTCCTTTCTCCCCGCAATCCCACATTGTTGACGGTCGTTATTGTACGAAACCAACCATCAACTAACCATGAAAAGGATGCAATTGTGATCACCAAAGTAGATCTAGGGTTTACACTGACAGAATTCCATGAGTTTTGGTATTTCACTATTTCTGCAGGCATAAACTGGAAAAGACGCAACCACGAGAGCTTATCGGAACGTAGAACGGAAAAACGAACACCGCGGCAACACAGGAACATTCTAGAAGAGACGAGAAGGCACCACGCCAAGCCGGGGGCCCGGAGGCCACTAGGCCAGACCGGCCGGTCTAGGCCTGGACCGGCCGATGCAGTGTAGGCCCCGGTCACGGCCCGGTTCGCCCGGTTCGCTCCACCGCCTTTGAGGGTCAATCTCAGCCGCATGTCAAGGTCAGTTTCATCCGATGGCTCACGATCATCGCCCAGGGCTATAAAAGGAGGGCAGGACCCCCCTAGGGAGGGGCACATTCATTCATTCCTCATTCGAAGTCCGATCATCAGCCAGAAACCCTAATCAGAGCGCCTTAGCTAGGGCCTAGATAGCTAGTTAGAACTAGAGGGAGGCAAGTGAAGGCTTAGATTCCGGAGCCATCAAGAGCTTGGATTTGGTATAGTTCTTACCTCCTCTCGCCTTTGTTCTCTTTCATTGTATAGTTATATGATTGCTACAATTGAATTGATGAATACTTATCTACTTATATTCATAGTTATATTGTTCTTTGTCTATTGTGGTTATATGCTTAGTATAGCTAGATTGACATTATACTTATTCATAGGTTCGTATAGCGCTCATCTAATTGATCGTTGGGTGAGTGGTAAACATTGTGTAAGCATGGTGCTTATACGTTGTTTATCTGCGAATGCACCCTATAGGCCGGGCTTGGTAGATCGCGGGTGTGACAATCCTGTTGAGTCCTATGTAGTCCAAACCCCGTTTATAGGCACAGTAGGGCTTTTGTACGAAGGAAGGGCGTGCTATGTTCTCAAACTTCCCTAGTATGTCCACTATGAATAGATATAATGCTAACCTTAGCTATGACTACTAAGTGTACTGCACTAACCATGATATGCATTGACATGTAGCTAGGAATAACACAGGAATATCTCTTGATGTTCTACTAGTAACCCTAATGATATAGCTAGGAGTCTCTATCTGTTTATGCTGATGATTATATACTTATCTTATCATTTATCTTGTGACTTACCCCTGCATTGAGTAGTGAGGACATGGTTATGCCTATCCATTATACTCTAGGTTAACACGCTACCTTTACACGAGAGCCATGTAGACCTTCCTTTGGGAAAATATAAATGACAACCCGTAATACTCCGGGTAAAATGCTATAATGGTATTTGATCTGTGCGCTTGCGGATACTATTTCTATATTCTAAATGGTGGCATGATTTAATACCACACCTCTTGGTGTTATGCTGGGGATGACAACTTGGCATTCTAGTAGCGATGCTCTGCTCACAAGCATTTTTAGCGCTGTTGCTAGAGATAACATTAAGAGGTGTCAACAAGCATTTTTGGCACCGTTGCCGGGGAAGGCAATTGGCGATTAAAGGGATAGCGATAGACCTAACAAACTAATGAGATAGAGGAAACCATAGACCCCTACTCAATGCAGGCTTACCCTTGTGCTTTCTATCTTTGTGATATCTTATGCAGGGTAATGAATAAGTGGTTTTGATCTGCCAGACAACTACGTTGAAAATCCAGAGAAACTCTTTCGAAGAAGGAAATTCCAGCAAGTGAGGGAAATCTTTGAATCTCCATCAAAGACACCCACTGCTGAGGTTCGTTCTTTGGAGGAGCAAACTCCTATAAGTGAAGAAGAAGAGCAACAAGAATGCAACTTAGCACTAGTTTTCGAGGAAATGGCTGATAAGTCACTGCGCGAGTTCTCCGCTCCAACCACCAACAACATCCGCACTGGACCTAACGTCGAAGTTGGGAAGAATGGATTCGAGCTCAAGCCAGCTCTTATCACCATGGTGCAAGCCAACTTGTTCTGTGAAAAAGCACACGAAGATACAAGTGCTCATCTCCAACACTTCCTGGAGATTTGTAGCACTTTCAAGATGAAAGGATGTACCAGAAGACACTGTCCTGCTGTGGTCTGTTCCCATTCTCACTGTTGGGAAAGGCAAAGCAGTGGTTCTACGCCAACAAAGACAATCATACAACTTGGGACAAGTGCTCCACAGCTTTTCTGTCAAGGTTCTTTCCTATGGGTAAGACAAGTGCCCTAAGGGGGAAGATCTTAAGTTTCCAGCAACAACATGACGAGTCAGTCCTAGAGGCATGGGAACGCTTTCAAAACTACATATCAGAATGTCCTCATCATGGGATGGAGAATTGGCTCCTTATGCAGACTTTCTATCACGGGCTCACCAACAACACCGTAACAATGTTGATGCTACTGCTGGAGGTGCATTTATATCACTAACCATACCACAGGCTACTGCTCTTATGGAGAAGATGGCCTCCAATCAAGATTGGAGTGATGAGCGCCAAACAACCCGCAAGAGGAGTGGAGGAATGCACCAGCTCAAGGAGGTAGACATGCTGTCCGCCAAGATAGATCTGCTCATGAAGAAGCTGGAAGACAAGGCCAGCCAAAGACAAGATGTCATGCGCATCAATGATTCATGCATGACTTGTGAAGTGTGTGGTAATATGGGACATTCAGGCAACAGCTGCCCTGAGACCCGTGAGGATGTGAACTTCATCAATAACAACAACAACAATTATCGTCCTCAAAATCAAGGATGGAATCAGCAAAGACCCAACTACCAAGATAATTTCCCAGGTAACGTTCAAGGCACTAACTACAATAACTATGCTCAATTGCCTTTGAGAGAAGTGATCTCCAACCAAAATAAAATTGTGGAGAATTTATCTAGGAAGGTAGCATCCAATGATAAAATGCTAGAAAATATAAACACTAAAATGGATAGCTTTACCTCTGCTGTTAAGAACCAGCTTAGCTTTAATAAAATGATAGAACAACAATTAGCTCAGCTAGCGGCCGCTGTTCCACCGACCAACGAAGGTAAGATTCCAGGGCAACCTCTAGAGCCCGAGACCATGAATCTGGTTGATGTGTATGCAGGTTACTATGTTGAAGCATCATCAGGATGGAAGGATGAGTCCATGCCACCCAAGAGAGGAGATCCAGGGAGACCTGTGATCTCCATCTCTATCAGGCAGCATGACTTCCTTGAAGTTGTCTGCGATCTAGGTGCCAGTGTCAACATCATGCCTAAGGTAATCTTTGACCAAGTCTTTTCATGGGCATCTTTGTTGTACACGAATATGTGTTTGCAGCTCGCAGACCAGACGGTTAAGTACCCCAAAGGAATCTTAGACGATGTGTGCATATGAATCGGGAAATCATATGTCCCTGTAGACTTTGTAGTCCTAGATACCAGCAGAGATCCTAAGAGTCCAATCATTCTTAGCCGACCATTCCTGAGTACTGCAAAAGCTGTCATCTACACGGACAGTGCTACGATTTGTTTCACCATCAAGGGCAATAAAGAGAAGTTCAGTTTCAAGATCAAGACCCTTGAAGCTCCTATAGACCCAAGAGGAGCTTACTTCCCAGTCAAGCCAACAATTAAAGATGCCAAGAAGAAATCAAATGGAAAGAGAAAGAACAAGAACAGGAGGCAAGTGAGAAAGCAAGTCCAAGTAGTCAAGGCAGTTGAGTATAAGCATGACCATCTCTTAGTCTCACCATTCCTAACCAAGAGAGAGGATCCAGACATGCCAGCCATTGATTGCACTATTGGACAGTGCTCATTCTACAATGCGTTCTGCGACACCGGATCAGCTGTCAACATTATGTCTAAAAAGGTATATGACTTATTGTTCGATACACCTCTATACCCTACCTATATGCAGCTGCAGCTGGTGGACAACACGACGAGATTCCCGGAGGGAGTAGCAAGAGACATCATGGTTAAAATCCATACTCACTACGTCCCGACCGACTTCATGATAATGGACATAGGAGAAGAAGATGAGACACCCATCATCCTTGGGAGGCCGTTCCTCAGCACCACCAACGCTATCATCTACAATGGATCCACTTCCAATTCCCAGGGGAGAAGGTACGCTGTCATTTTAAAGATTATAACTCTCCTGGATTAGCAGCTTTCACCCTGTCCAAGAGGAGACGTCAGCACCGGAGGAATCGCTCTCAAAAGAGCAATGTTGAGGAGGAGGAAATCAACGAAGAACCTACAACACTAAAACAGCAACCTAAGGTATGGAAAGAAAAGGTAACCTCCTCAACTGAGTCATTATCACCAGGAGGTCCAACGTCAGGGTCCCCATCCTCGGGATCCAATGAAGCACCCCAGGAGTAACGACGACGAGAAGTCTTGTCCAGAGGACTCTAAACTCTGAACCCTTGCCATAAGGTAACAATGGTAGTTATCTATTTACTTTCTTGCACTTTTAATTCATAGTTAGTTTTCATCATCCTTATAGAAAATCACAAAAACATTTGGAAAAACCTTAAAGCCCCATGTGGCATACCTGCAGTGCAAGCTAGAGGAGTGTTCACTATGGTGGCCTAAAAATAAAATAAAAATTAGCATGCATATTTCATTTCTGTTTGATAAAAGGAAAATCTAAAAATAATCATTGAGCATCTTGCTGCACTACATGCACTATAACACCCTTTGAAAACCCCTCACAATAACCAAGTTCGCGAAACGGCTAACCACTAACTGTTTATCCTAATCCGTTCCATGAGTTTTGGTGTTTTATGAGATGTTTGCTGCAGGATGACTCTAAGAGCTAGTCCACCTAGGAATCATCATCTACATCACTTGAAGTACACCTTCCCTACACAAAGCTAACCACTGTGTGAAGGAAGCAACTTCTTGGTTGGATAAGATGAAGGTTCCCGGCTACACCAGCTCTTGCAAGCATGAGCTCCATCGAGAGGATTGCTCAGCTTCAATGCTCAACCACGACAACAACCAGCTTGGGGGAAGGCATCCCCTAGGTACCCAGGTAAATGTACCTACACGATTATCGAGTCAGTCATAAAATTAAAAAATACTAAAAATATGTGAGCGCATGAAGGTTCATCATAGTATCATAAGAAAACCTAAAAATACCAAAAATATATGGGCACATGAAGGTCCATGCTTTTTAAGAGTCCTTAGAGTCTTTAGAATCTTATATAGTATGAGTCTTTGAAAAATAAAAAAACCAAATAAAAATGTTCGTCTGTCTAGAGTCAATAAAAAGGAGGCTCAAGATGATTTGAATTGATGATAAAGCTGCTCTGTTACAACACCTTTGAAATGCCTAGAGCTTAGACAAAAGTTTTCCTGAGTTTTAGCTCCAACTGTTTTGACATGAGAATTTGCTCTGAGCCTGAAACTTGTGGGTTGCATACGCTTGAACTAAGTCTAGGTACCTGATTGATAAGATTGAGAAAATCTGAGCTTCTATCTATCTTGTTCTAAGTGACACTAGAGTTCTGGAGATTTATCTTTTGAAAAAAAACATAATGATTTCCAATATGACAAAGCTTATATTCCCACCAGATCCAAACATGATGAGATAGGCTAGTTAAACTTCCACATACATGCTGCTTGTCTTGTATTGAGTTTTGTCAACCTTTGTGACCACTGGTGAGAAAGTTGTCATGCTCTTGAATCAAGATCCACCTCCATATGCACTACTCTACATTAGAGTAGGCACAACAACATGCCATTCCACCTACATCTATTTTAAAAATATTTTTCTCCTACACTGGGAGAGAACACCAAAAATATTCTATTAGGATAGCCACCCAATAAATGCTCCATATTCCTGTTGTTATCTCTCCAAATCTATAAATGCCAAAAGGAGTGCTATGAGCTATGCAAAAAGATATTTGAAAAAAAAGAGAGAGAAAAGGGGAGAAGAAAAGAAAAATGGACAAGTGTCCCGGTATTAAAACAATGGGTAGTTAGATGCCCAACTCCCTGAGAAAAAGAAAAGAAAAAGATAGCTCATAACCTCTGGCTAGTTTTCAAAGTTCAAAAGGAGAGATAGGCATTCAAGAAGCTGAGTAGAATTAGGTTCCACCATATATCCACCATATCCATCCACCTATACATCTTGATTCGATTTGTATGACTTGTTTCTCCATGGATCCATTGTTTGACTTTACAACACATGCATTGCAAGTTTGCTCTTTCATGTTTTCTCCTTACCTATGAGCTTCACATAAGCTTTAGTTATAGGATAAAAAGAAAGGCAACCATCATCACTTTGCCTTGGTGAGAATCCACAAATACCACATATATTGAGAGACTTGAGAGTGTCATACATGGGAAGCTCGAGGTTTTATTTGAAAACCTCTAAAAACTCGGAATGATAGTTGATCGAAGAGCTTGAGACATAGTACTTAGATGGGATCTTTTTGCATCTGTCAAGTACTCAAGACCCAAAGAAGAGCTAATAAGCCCCACAGTCAAAGGTAATATGGGTAAGTTTGAAAGTCAGCTCATTATTGCATAACTTAGAGGAAAATTTTTTGTCCATTTTGCAGGTATACTTCTAAGGAGTTGCTCCGAGATGGCTACAATGCTTAAACATATATATATCTTGCAATAACTTTTCTAAGTTTTCTTTGCTAAGGGACTAGCGAAGGTTAAGCTTGGGGGAGTTGTTGACGGTCGTTATTGTATGAAACCAACCATCAACTAACCATGAAAAGGATGCAATTGTGATCACCAAAGTAGATATAGGGTTTACACTGATAGAATTCCACGAGTTTTGGTGTTTCACTGTTTCTGCAGGCGTAAACTGGAAAAGACGCAACCACGAGAGCTTATCGAAACGTAGAACGGAAAATGAACACCGTGGCAATACAGGAACATTCTAGAAGAGACGAGAAGGCACCACGCCGAGCCGGGGGCCTGGAGGCCACCAGGCCAGACCGGCCGGTCTGGGCCTAGACCGGCCGGTCTGGTGTAGGCCCCGGTCATGGCCCGGTTCGCTCCACTGCCTTTGAGGGTCAATCTCAGCCGCATGTCAAGGTCGGTTTCATCCGATGGCTCACGATCATCGCTCAGGGCTATAAAAGGAGGGAAGGACCTCCCTGGGGAGGGGCACATTCATTCATTCCTCATTCGAAGTCCGATCATCAGCCAGAAACCCTAAGCAGAGCTCCTTAGCTAGGGCCTAGATAGCTAGTTAGAACTAGAGGGAGGCAAGCGAAGGCTTGGATTCCGGAGCCATCAAGAGCTTGGATTTGGTATAGTTCTTACCTCCTCTCGCCTTTGTTCTCTTTCATTGTATAGTTATATAATTGCTACAATTGAATTGATGAATACTTACCTACTTATATTCATAGTTATATTGTTCTTTGTCTATTGTGGTTATATGCTTAGTATAGCTAGATTGACATTATACTTATCCATAGGTTCGTATAGCGCTCATCTAATTGACCGTTGGGTGAGTGGTAAATATTGTGTAAGCATGGTGCTTATACGTTGTTTATCTGCGAATGCACCCTATAGGCCGGGCTTGGTAGATCGTGGGTGTGACAATCCTGTTGAGTCCTATATAGTTCAAACCCCGTTTATAGGCACAGTAGGGCTTTTGTACGAAGGAAGGGCGTGCTATGTTCTCAAACTTCTCTAGTATGTCCACTATGAATAGATATAATACTAACCTTAGCTATGACTACTAAGTGTACTGCACTAACCATAATATGCATTGGCATGTAGCTAGGAATAACACAGGAATATCTCTTGATGTTCTACTAGTAACCGTAATAATATAGCTTGGAGTCTCTATCTGTTTATGCTGATGATTATATACTTATCTTATCATTTATCTTGTGACTTACCCCTGCATTGAGTAGTGAGGACATGGTTATGCCTATCCATTATACTCTAGGTTAACACGCTACCTTTACACGAGAGCCATGTAGACCTTCCTTTGGGAAAATATAAATGACAACCCGTAATACTCCGGGTAAAATGCTATAATGGTATTTGATCTGTGCGCTTGTGGATACTATTTCTATATTCTAAATGGTGGTATGATTTAATACCACACCTCTTGGTGTTATGCTGGGGATGACAACTTGGCATTCTAGTAGCGATGCTCTGCTCACAAGTATTTTTAGCGCTGTTGCTAGAGATAACATTAAGAGGTGTTAACACACATATTGCCGCGCCGCTAGCGAGCTAGGGTTTCGCCGAGCTCTTCGACCACATAGCTCCGATGAAACCGTACCACACTGGCAGCGCCACCTTCTTTCCCTCCCCCTTCTCTCCTACCCTCCCCCCCCCCGCCACCACCACCATGCCTATGGCATCCTCATCTCGACCTAGTTTGGCTGCCTCTACCCTGCTTGGGCCCCTAAACCTCTTGTCGACCCATCGCCTGGCCAACCTTTCTCTGGAAACCCCCTTTCCTTCTAAGGCCACTAGAGTTTAGAAAGAAGGAAGAGAGAGCTTGTAACACCTGACCCAGGGCTTAATAGGATTAATATGATACTCATACCAACAAGTTGCAACTTATTTTCTCTTAGCCCATCTCTAAAAAAACTCTAAAGTTAAGCGTGCTTGGCTAGGAGCGATGGGTGATTGACCGAAAAGTTCTTCCCGGGTGCTCATAAGTGAGGACAAAGTACATAGAAAAGACTGGTGTTGGTCTGTGAGAGTAGTATTGGTCCTATTAAAGCTGTCAGATATAAGCGGGCCCGGCCTCGAGGAGACGGGTCTTTACCGAGCTTGCCAGAACTTAGAAAGCAGATCTTGGACGAGGAGGAGGTGATGGAGGCCTACCTTGTCATGGCCGGAACCCCATGGCCATTGTCACCGCCATGGCTGTCGGTTGCGGGCGTTGTTGGAGGTGACAGAGGGAGCAGCCATGTGGGGAGGAGGGGGACGTGGGTGTGGGTGGCTGCCACTGGGAGGAGGTCGCTAGTGTTGGAGGTCCGCGGCCGTAGAGAGAAGCTATGTTGGAGATATAGGGCGGTGGGGCACGGTGGAGCTTCCAAAAGACGTGGCGCATGTGGAGGCCATTGCGGGCATGTGGTCGCTACCGTGGGGGACAAAAGGGAGGTGTCCATTTTAATCAACTGGCGGTGCTATGCCACGGCGCTAACGTGCGCGCTCCCAAAATATAGTATTTAGGTAAGAAGAATACTATAGTGGAGGATTATTGTGAAAGAATAGTTTCTAGGAGACCATACTAGACTATCTATTTGAGAGTCGCTACCTATTTAATCTATCTCTTTGATAGCCTATAGAATTATTCTTAGACTAGTTATTTTTGAACGTCCTAGCGTTGATAAACAAAAATAATAATTGTACTTTCATGTCACTTTGTTCTTGCCTCATTTAATCTTTGTAAATCTAGTCCCACTGCCCGAGAGTGAGGGCCGAGAGACCGAAGATCTGAACAAACTTCCAAATCTCAATATTTCTTTTTTCAAAATCACAGCAGAGTTCTTTCTTTTAGAGAGAGGAGCTCCAATACACCAAGCACATCCCATGTGGGATCAAATATAAGAGGTGATCATATTCAATTACATGATCACCTTGATATACAAAAAAGGACTCAACCACTACACTAAACTCTAGAACTAAAGCTCTAGACCTTAGTTTCTTTGGTTTTGTTTGGTTGCATTGCTTACAACCTAGTTAGGCTTCCATAATGAAACTTTAGTCGATTGTCTAGATTGGCCCTAAGCTAGGCTTGTGGAAGCCAAAAAGAGGGGGGAAAGGTTGCATTGCTGGAGACGCTCGGACCATGCATTCTACCTAAGCTAGGCTTGCACAAGCCTAGGGCCTACCTATCAGTGTTCCTCCACCACCATGTCTTCACCACCGCTGATCACCAAACTGGATGGGGAGAGAAGGACCACAAGGCGAGGAAGCATGCCGGAGATCCACCACTGGCCACCAAGCTTGGAGGTCCATTGCCAGCCACCACCAAGCACGAGAGTAATGGGCGGACATGGTCGGTGATAAGGAGGGGTGCGGGTGTTGACGGTTAGTAATGTCAATTATGGACCATCAATTAATACACAAATTGATATAAAATGAACCACAAACTATAGATATAGGGTTTTGATCTAACGAGTTCCACGAGTTTTGGTGAATCTATGTTTCTGCAAAGGTATATCAAAAAAGAAGTAAAAGAAGACCAATATGTTAGATTAGAGCCACCTTAAATGATGAATTAGAGTGCACCATTGCGAAGGGCTCGTCGAAACATAGAATACTCCCGGTAAATGCTTCAATGGTATTCTGTGCACTTACAGAATACTTCATATTTTAATTGTGCATAAGAAATACCACCAGCGGGCATCCGAGCACGGTAGCCATTTACCTCCTCGGGGATGGCCATGAATGCGGTGGAGGTGCCATTGATGCTGCGAAGGGCAAGCAACATGTGGACGCGGGTGGATGGGGAGGTGGCCATGGGCACGAGAGGGGAAGTGGCTTGTGGGCGTCGGTGGAGGGGGAGGTTGCCTTGCCATCCAAAATGGTACACAACCGATCCAAGGGCCTAGAATAATTAAAGAATTCAGTTCCTTACTGAGATTACTAGCCAAACATACAAATATGCACTTTAGCTAAAAAGATATTTCAGCTTATAAGCCAATAATATTTTCTTCTTACAGAGAATCAGTTGTTGCTATAGTGTTTTGGCTTATCAGCCGGTTTATAAGTCCTACCCAACAGCCTAACAATTCAGTTCCTTGCTGAAATTACCAGCCAAACATGCAAATACCGCACCAGTATCAGGGTGCTTCAATTGATACAACCACGAAACATTATTAGTCGATGAATCCATTATTAGGTTATACTAGTAGTGTAATACATGTTTGTTGGTGCAGCACCACAATATATTTCAATCTATCGAACCATCCTAGCTTGCTGGAGACTGCACTATGCTGCCGATCATGTACAGTGCAGTGCAAGGCTTGTCCACAGGAACCTGCAGAGCGCAATGCCAGAAGTGCTTGAGCTTTGATGTCACTTTAATTTTCTCATGTGGATAAGTGGGGGACTTACAGTGTGTCCAGCTCCGAGGATCCAATAGAAGTGCAGGTTCTTGTATGATTGGACGAAGCCATTGGTGAGATAGTAAGGGTGGCAGTAATGCAAAGGCTTTCTTGGCAAGCTCAAGAAATGATTCAGACCCTCCCACCTGAATTAAATGTAGGTTGTCAAATGTGAAAATTATTCTACTATCTAGTCTGAATTTATGTAAGAACTAGCATGAATGGGCAGATGAAGCCCTACTTGAGCCTCTTCACCCATGCTTCTGTGCCAAGCGTTGAGCAGATCACGTCAAGAAGCTTCAGAAGAGAAAATATGAGCAGTGAGGAATGCAATATATGCTATATATATGTAGTTTGAAGACATGGAATCTTAATATCCTCATTCTAATATATCACAAAATAAATAATCCAAAAATCAGTGAGTTTCTTAATTTGCTCTTAACCTGGCCCTGGTATACTGTCACATTCACCCCATATGACAGCAGCTCATCAACCTGCAGCAGGGATTGAGTCAAATCAACATAAATGAATTCGTCACCGTTAACAAAATTTTAAAACACCACACGAGATCAAGAGCTAGAGCCAATAATTGTGCGCTTGCCTCGTTGATCGCAGGCTTCATGAAGTCATTGGTCAATGCGTCAAAGACCTGCAGAGACACATCTTGCCACCTGCCCACAGTAAGTAGATCAATCGAAGGACGACGACATGGACAGGAAACAATGAAACATAGATACTGATAAATGCATGCGTGCAGTAATAATGTCTCCAAGTTTTGAGATTGTGGTATGTATGAAGATGCATGGAACCACTCACGTGATGTTCGTGGGGATGATCTTGAGTTTTTGCTCGATGACCCCGTTCAAGTTGCCAGTGATCGTATTGATGGCCCCGTTTGTTGACGACGACGAGCTCACCGTGTTGTCAACCATGAAGTTCTCCATATTCTGCACAAACTCATCAAGGTAAATTCATTTTTATTTCTGTGTGCCTGCTCCCCTGTAGTAGCAAAGTGTTGTAGAGAGTTACACTTACGATGTTGCCGCTCTTGGTGTCGATCAAATCGAGCAGATCGACCCACGTCTTATAGGCGGCGGCAAAGTTCCCGGACACCATTTGCTTCTTCACCGTCGCCGCCATTCTGACATAATCACAGTTTCGATCAGCTCACCGAGAAGCAGAGTTCAACAATATATAGATGGTGGATAAAAATCTGCCGACATGATGGCCTTGCCGATGGCGTTTTCATCCAGCCTCGAAACGTCCTTCAGCAGCCAGGGGTAGGATAGCTGCATGCATCATCGAGCAAACAATTCAATGGAATGAAGATTATATTTTTGCACATGATGTGATCGATCGAAAGATGTGAGGTACTAATATAATATTCTCACCGCGTGATCGTCCGGCGAGATCCAGCTATCACCGAGCACCACACCTCCAAGCGTGATCTTGAGGGTGCCAGCACGGATGGCCCTTGCCACGGAGACGCCGGTCATGGCGGCGTGCTTGCCGCCGTAGGACTCGCCGACGAGGAACAGAGGGCTGCTCTGCAGGGTGGGTAGCTCCTTGACCGCCAGCGCCTTGAGAAGCTCGGTCAAGTCCGCCGCCGCCTCCCAGTCGGTCTTCACTAGCGCGCTCTCGTCCTCCACGTAGCTGTACCCAACGCCCACCGGGCTTTCCTGCCGCCATTTTCAGTTTTCATGCATCAAAGAGTAGATCCTCATCAGCATCAGCATCAGCATCAGCATCACCGAGTAGATCAGAATCGTGAAAACAGGGAGATAGAGAGAGATCTGCTCCTTGTCGGACGGACCACAAATATGAGGTCAGCTTTCTGCAGCCATGTCGTATTGCGTGGCTTGAGGTCGGCGTCAAGTGGCCCGATCTCTTGGAAGTTTCCATTCCCGATGGCCGATTGTCCCTGCTCCAGAAGACCACGAAAGGAAAAATGTTCATTTCAAGAACGTAACGAGAGGAGAGCTGGAAGACAGTAGTACTTCTTACCGGGCCGCCTTGCAGCCAGAGAATGGTCGGCCATGGTTGTTCTGGCGTCGACACTCTCTGCGGGCTCTTGTAATACCACCAGAAGAGGTTGGCCTCTGAGAAGCATGCAAAGAAACATTTACAGAAGGGAGTCAGTATAAGTTATTATTAGCACCGACGTGTAAGCACTCGAAAGCAAATTAAAAGCAGATGGTAGTATGTGGATCACAGAAGGTTATATTACTCGGGCGTATTTCTACGTATCCCCAGCGCTCCATGCCGTCAGCGGTTCCATAGGAGATTGTACCTGCCTGACTAAGCTGGACGACGCACGCAAGAAACACAAGAGCAGTGGTGGCACGGATCGTCGCCATTGATCTGCACAAGCAAATTAAACCTATGTGATAAACAGGAGTGTTATTCTTTGTTTACATACAACTTCTATAAAATATGAGTTGATTAATTGGACCAGTCACTAGATTCCGTCATCTTCATCCTCCTACAAAAGTCTTTTGTGTGTGTGTGCTGTTCTACAAAGCATTTTCTTTTTTTAGGCCAGGAACATTTTTATTTGCGAAGAATATGTTGTAATAGATACAAGTTTATGTATAATAGCTAGCTAGCAATACAAGCATGAACAATATCATTTCATCCGAACTAATAAGTACTAGTTCTGCAATCTTCGTTTCATCCCAACTTCAACATCTTTAAAAACCCAAGCTAGTCACCCCAAACGAAAAAATTAGTTGCCGTAATAATTCAACCCTTATGAACAATATCTACAACTAGATCAAACAAAACGTACTGCAATATATTCATGATTGTCTCTAAGACAAAAATTCAATTTGTGCAACGCAGACATCCACAAACAGTACCAACTAGAAACACTCAAACGAAACATACTGCCAACTAGAAACACTCAAACGAAACATACTGCAATATATCCATGATTGCCTCTAAGACAAAAATTCAATTTGTGCAACACAGACATCCACAAATAGTACCAACTAGAAACGCTCAAACAAAACATACTGCAATATATCCACGATTGCCTCTAAGACAAAAAATCAATTTGTGCAACGCAGACATCCACAAACAGTGTCAACTAAAAACCCTCAACCCAAGCATGTTGTCACTCACCAGATCAAGCAACAGTGCGCTACAGGTCGAGTGACGAGACCTATCCAGGAGATCGAGCAGCAGTGCGAGCTATATAGGGTGACGAGGAGTGGAGTCACAACAAAGGAGAACGAGATGCCGAGATGGTGTGTATGGCCACGGAGTGCTTGGTGACTCGTCATCCTCTTATTGACTTGGCTCCCACTGATCAAATCATCGAAATGCCCCCTGAAACCTGAGTATTCACTTGGACTGTGGACTTGGCATATTGATTCTCTCTGTTTTCTGCCGCAGCATTATATATCTGTCATCATTGTCAGCTTCTGAGAAAATTTTAAATCTTAGCTTTATAGTTTTTTTTTTTTAAAAAAAAGGAGAGCTAACTCTGCTTTTTAGAAAGCACTGGTTAGTGTACAAAGTAATGCTGGGGTTACAGCTACAAAAACGTTCAGGAAACAAAAGACTTAGATTTCAACTACATCAGAAATTGAATGAGCATTAGTCCTGAAGTTCTAGAGCCACTTCATGATATCTTCCTTCATCTAGGCGATCTGAGCTCTGTCTTCCTCCTTAAGCAAGCAGATCCATTTCTGCATGAATGATAATGCAATAAATATGCCATCAGTTGGCGTCTTAGGCAAGTGTTTTTCAATCATCATTTTGTTCTTGCAGTTCCAAAGAGCCCATGTAAACCCTGCAAACACAATCAGTCTCTTCGGCCAGGGCCTCTTGCCCAATAACCGCAGACTGTAGAAATGCCTCAGAGATTGAGGACAGTTCTGTAGAATGAATAGATTTTGTAAGATGCCCCACACCATGGCATTTGAAAAGAACATGATCCATATCTTCTAGACAGTCACACAAGCAGCATTTGTAATTCCCATGCCAACCCCTCTTGACCAAGCTTGCTCTTCCAGTTAAACCCAGCCACCCTGCTGGAAACTCCTCCATTGGAGATAAACCTTTAAAGAGATTTCGTAGAGAAGGTTTTTTTTTCTTGTTTAAGGCCCAGCTAACAGAGTCAATGTCTAAGGAATGGGAAATTAGCTTTGGAGTTTCAGGGATACGCCCCTAGCTCATCACTGGTACAAAAAAAACCACAAAGTTTTTCATAAACTTCCTGTGAGATAAAGCAGTATTACCGCACGGCCACGTCAGCGCAAATGCGCCATGATATGGACGCCGCGGCGGCTTGTCGAACTGGTGATCAGAGCGAGAGCACCAGCCAGCCCCCATCAGGGCCCCAGGCGTTGGCACGGGAGACCGCAAGCGGAAAAAGCATCAAGCAAAGCTAGAAACACCTCGCTGTACTGTCCTGCCTATAAGAAGGGACGAAGAATCCTTTCTCCCTTTTCTCGCTTCGCCACCAGGGCACCACCCGATCGTCGGGCACCCAACGATCTCCTTTATTTGCATGCGTCATCGTGTAGTGCGGCGCCTCCATTCCGGTTATCTAGCTCCCACATGGACATGGACGAGGGATCGACTGCGCATGCCTGTTTTGCAGAGAACATGAAGAAATACGAAATGCCCCAGAAATGAATGAAAACTCGAGGGGCGATATCAAGGCCGAACTTATAATGTTTTGGTTTATTTGAGTTTCTAAACATAAGGGTGCTCCTTGACTAGATACTGCCTTTAATTTCATGGCAGGGTCATAAGTTCATATATGTTGCATTCCAAACAATCCATTTAGCACCCAAGCTTGGCGTTTGTGTGTCTCTCCCTTCGCTTCATACGTGGTGCCAGCAGTGGAAGAAACAGTGCACGACTTGCATTGCCTACTTGATCCTGACGTTGGAATAATTGAGCTATGTGAGCAAGGTAGCGAGCACGATCGAGCACCCTGTAGGCTAGCTGTAGGTATATATACGCACTTCAGAAATGGGCGGTGCTCATTTATCTTTCACTTCACAACAAGTCTACAGCAACTAGCTTATAAGTAGCAAGGCATGGCTTTCAGTTGCTCGCATGCACTTCTCGTTTTCCAAATGCGATTCAGTTTAGTGGGTCTGAAAAGTGATGTAATGTTCTATTTTGGTTCGATGCTAGACGGCTTTGAAGCCGATCAAACCTGTGGGCGGGCGCGCCAAGAATACGCTTCTGCGCTTAAACTGTGATGAACGCTTTATGATCAATAAAGCAGGGGAAACCTTTTGATCTAAAAAAAAAAAGGCCGAACTAGAAATGAGAGAACTTTTGCTTATTTGTTTTCGTGGTCTCTTCTAAAAACTATCATTGAACAGATTGATAAGTACATACAGGAAGCATTGTTTATGCAGAGACTTGGACATCAATAGTAAAAAAAACCTTCAAAAACTGCCTGGCCAATGGTATGTGTAAATCTAAAGAAAAGGTGGTTTGGGGTTCTTAATCTTAAAACCCATAATGACTGTCTTTTACTGAAGCATATGGATAAATTCTTTAATAACGCTGATGTACCATGGGCTCAACTTGTTTGGAGCAGATATTATAATGATGGCAAACTTCCAAGACTCAACTCTAATTTTAGAGGATCCTTTTGGCGGAGAGATATTCCAAAATTATTAGATTCTTTCAAAGGTTTGGCAATGGGTGGTTCTTCATGTTTCTTTTGTTAGACCTTTGGGAAGTGCAGGTCCTGCAACAATCCTTCCCCGAGCTATTTTTCTATTGCAAAAACATCTATGCCCCTGTCAGTATGGTCAGATATGAACCTTTGCCTATCCACTTGTTCCATCTGCCTTTGTCAGTTGAAGCTTATAAACAATTTCAGCAATTGGATTTTATAGTTCGGAACATACAGCTTGATACAAATGCAGACCAGTGAGGATATATACATTTGGGGATCAAATTCTTTTTCATCAAGGATAGTTTACAACGCTCTTTCTAGAAGCTCTCAAGTTCATCGTATATACAAATGGCCCAGGAAATCTACTTGTCAAAACAAGAGGAAAGCTTTTTCTGGCTACTGCTAAAAGACAGACTAAGTACAAGAGAATTACTTCGATGGAAATCCATGATTTTACAGGTTTACAATTGTGTTCTCTGTAGTCATGGAGTAGAGGAGTCTCTCTTTCATCTCTTCTTTGACTGTCCTTTCGCTATGGCTTGCACACAATGAATTTGTTGATTCCAGTAAATTACCCACCTCTGCAAATTTTTGAGGTTTTCAAGGACCAACTGCATGTTGCTTTTTTCATGGGGATTATAGTGACAATGTCTTGGGCAATTTGGTCTGTCAGAAATGATGCTATCTTCAGAGGAATCCAAATTTCTATCCATCGATGCAAGATGATCTTCAAATCCCAGTTTGCCTTAGTTATCCTGAGAGCAAAATCCTCCTATTAGCCTCACATTGATTTATGGCTAGAAGCGTTTGTGTAATCTTGATGATTTTATTTGTAACTTTTTTTGTATCCTAATTTCTGTACTCGAAACCTGCTGTTTTGTTTTATATAATAAAAGCACAGTAGGGGATTTTCCCCTCCTGTTTCCCTTAAAAAAACCCCCTCCTCCTACCATAATCCTTCACAGTAGTTAGTCTTGAAGCTATCAGATGGGGCCAGATCATAACGTGGGAGGGTAAATCAAACCATGCATTCTAGTATTACAGTTTCTTCCTCACTCCCCGATCCCGTCCTATTACCAGCACTAACTCATCTTTACTAGCTAATTGCCATATTAATCTTGCTTCTATGTCTTGACATAATAATTGTTATAGGAGCCCTCATGTTTTTTGTCACTATAGTCATGACTAGCACCGCCACTACCACACCTCCACTTCATCTCCAACTCTTATTGTCGGGCCGCTTCCACTATGTTGGTCATTTTTTTAGTGCCCTAGATACTCCTCTATCCTTTAGTGCCAATAGGAGCTCATTCCTTTCCAAAAGTGAACCTTACCCAGCTAGATGGTTTGGTAACATTGATTATGTGTCACCTAATCAGGTTTAAGTTTTCATCAACTTAAATTTAGGTGCCTAGTTAGTTTCTCATATGTTGGTCATTTTTTTAACACCCTCTCATTCGCTATCACACTCTGCATAGCGAAGTACACCTATTGCATAGAAGACCACCATTGCTCTCATATTTTTTTTTTCTAATAGAGACGATCGGTGACCCATAAGTTGTCATGAGAATTGCCAAGGTATCCAACACACTGCGGGCTAGCTTTTTGCCATCAGTTGCTCACAAGCACTACTTTCTCTTTTGCTTAACTACAGGATGCATAGCTATATACTCTATCCATTTTAAATTATAAGTCGTTTTGATTTTTTTGGTACATCCATTTTGCTACGTATCTAGATATAATAATGTGTCTAGATATATAGTAAAATAGATGAACCAAAAAAATCAAAGTGACTTATAATTTGAAATGAAGGGAGTATATATCTGTAATCGAATGCATGCATTATTGTTGGCCTTTGTTGAATGGACATGCTAGCTTTGTACGGGTGCAATAGAATGTGAGGACAATCCAAGTTTTTCTTTGATGTTGTTGGGCCATGCATGCTAACGAATACCTAAGTCTCTCAAAAGTTGAGATACTTTAAAATTCAGGTGCCTCAAATTAAGTTTTCTATTGAGGCAACCGCTATTGCACACAGTTTAGGTAGGCATAATCTATAATTTTTTGTTTTTTGAAATTAAAAATCTGTTAAACAAAATTACAAAGCTGACAAAATATAATCTGTGTTATCACAAATACAATTGATAATTCATAATTATTTTCTCTGAGTCACATAAGGACAAAAATTTGATATCTTATAATCAAAAGACAAAGAACAAGTTATAAACAATTTACATGTACTAATTAGTTGTACAGTAGTACTGTCTAAAATCATCTGCATCCGAAAGTGTCAAAAGTTAGACCAAGCAAGTTATTTACTCTTGGCAAGACCATATTTTTTACATAAGTTGGTAGAGTGGCATGCCCGCCGCGCGGCTCTCATTTGCGACATCCTATCGATGTTTGACACATGTCCCTGTGGCTCCAACTGCTGTTGACGGGTCGGCTCAGAAGGACGAAAGAGAGGTCCAGCTCGTGGAATGATGGAACAACTTGGCTTGTAGAGACGTGTGTCAATCAATCACAGGATGTCGCATAGGTGCGTTGTGCGGCGATCGCACAGCGCATAGAACAATTCCCTATTACACATACTCTATAGCCTAGAGCCGTCGCTGCGCCACGGACTCCCATTGGCCATGGTATATGAGCTTGTGTTGATTGATGTTGAATTATATCTCGGATCACAAAGGCTAGCATGTCTAAGGTCATACATGATCTAGTTATATAGTGAGTAATTTTGAGATCATCAAGTACTAAACGACTAGTTGGTAGAGCCGATTTAAAGCCTATTCTTCGCTGATAGAGTTCAAGATCACCTCTCGGCAATTCTCTTCGGGGAGATGCTCCTCGAGATTGTCATAGGATCAGCAAGACTATCTAGAACACCGTCGAATCTCGATTAGGTGTGCACTAGACACAAATGTTGAATGATGGCTTAATAGATTTCTCAATCGGTCATGATTTTCTTTTATATATGGAGGGGATGATTTTATCTTAGTAGTAAACATATCCAAGATGCATTTTGTAAGTTCTCTAAATCAAAACATGACCTAAAACCGCTCTAGATGGATCTAAAACTAGCCTAGCTGGTTTTCTTGGGCCTTGGCTTAAGCAAGCCAACCGAGACCCTTAAACAGAAACTTGCCTAGACGGTCGAGAAATCAGCTAGGCCGGTTCTGACAGACCAGGGCAAACCCTCCTTTTTGTCCTTCGGACTTCAAATGCGATAATCCATACACCGTTTTCATTGTCTTGATGCCTAAAACCTTGTGATGGAATCCATTATATGTGCCGGTCACTTTTTGCTATCAATATATGCCTCCCTATTTTTAGGTGAGGTTTATTCAAACTTGAAAATATAAAAAACACCAGATAGCAAAGATGTCCGACTCATGGGCTATTTATAAGCATATAAGGGTGATACATGTATTAGCCATTGTTCGATAAACACTTCATGTATTAACCATTGTTTGATCATTTATGTAAGGGCGACACATATTAGCCATTGTTTGATCAACACTTCTTGCCAAACACTTGGAAAATATTTCTTCAAATACCTCCCATTAATTGCTTTGGAGACACGATCAACTTGTAACGTCTCTAGCAAATCCAAATTATCGAATACCACTTGATCACCTTCAATAGACCTTCCTAACTTAGAGACCACTTGCCAAACTTGTTGCTCTTCATGCCAAGAGGTAGAATAGCCTTCCATAATAAATCTCCAACTTGACATGTTTTTCACCCCGTCATAAGCTTGGACAACTCGAGATTTGTCTCTCTCAATGTCATTTAGATCTTGCATCCTCTTGTTGGTCACCTTGTTAATATTATCCATCAATCATCATATCATAATACATATCAGTGAATAAATTGTTTTGCATTACAAACCTATATGCATCTAAATTCACTTTGATGGGTAATACAACTACTTTACCATAAACTAATCTCAAAAGTACTAACCTTAAGTCTATATATGTAATGAGCTTACTGTTGACGGTGGGTAACATCAATTTTTATTAGAACTTTAGACATGAAAAGGCACATGAATACACATTAGTCTAGGGTTTTAACTGACAATTTCCACGAGTTTTTTATATTCTATATTTTTCGAGGGGACCTTTCCGAGAAAAGCTTAAAAGAGGGATTACATTGCATAATTATCACAAAACTTAACCGCGACGGAAAATATCGCCAAAAGGATCAGGAAGGGTCTAGAAGACACCCGAAGCAGCGGGGCCCACAGAGGGGATCAGGTGGGGCCGGGCGGCGCCCTAGGTCAACCGACAGCGCTCCTCTTCTGGAAGCTTCCTCCTACCGCCTTAGGGTTTGCATCTCCACCGTTGCCCAAGTCGGTTTGATCCAACGGCGCACGTTCATCCCACCGGGCTATAAATAAAGGGGCAGACCCCCTCTCTGAAGGCATTCTACACCCCGGTGCTTCATATTCTCTACATAATTAGGGTTAAGGTCCCTCTAGTTGATCTAGTTCTAGTTCATCTAGTTCTAGTTCATCTAGTTGTAGCAATTAGGAGAGACTAGTTCTTCTAGATCTAGTCTTGTTTAGATTAGTAAGAGAGATAGAGTAGAGGAGTAGTTTCGGAGGAGTTCCGGCCTGTCGGTGCTTCTTCGTTGCTGTATTCTTCTGGATTCAGCTCCCTCGCCCGGAGCTGCGTTCTGAGGTACTTTTGTATTCATCATTCCGATTCAAGTAAGCAGTTGTTCTTATTTGTTCTTAAGTTCACATCTCATATTGAGTGCTTTGATCTTGATCATTACTTGGTTGAAGTAGTATTTCGTAGTGTAGACGTGGTGCCTAGGCTAGGTTTACTTGTGGATGTCCCTTGATTAGCCGGATAGTGGTAGCTCGCGAAGGTGACTTTATAGCTTCGTTGAATCCTCTGTAGTCCACTTTCCGTTGATAGGACTGATAGGCTTATAGGTGCTTGGTAGGAGATTACTCTGTTTCTTCTCCTATTCGGGTTACTTGCCCAGTTAGAACGGTATTATACAAAGCTTACCGGTTGTCAGAACTAGAGTTCAATAGCTATTTTCTCTTTCTTGATATTGTCTAGCCTAATTGTAGGGTTAAGTCTATATACTTTGTCATCATCACAACTGTTCCCTGTGGATACGATAATTAAAACGTCCGGGTAAAATGTGACACTGGTATGATATTTGTGCGCTTGCGGATAATCTTACTTAAATCTTATTTAATAGAGTGCGGTTAATTTATACCAACAAGCTTTTTTGGCGCCATTCGGGAACGGTTTGCTGATTTTGACTTAGTTTAGCTTAATCTTGTATTATACTTTTTTATCTTTTCTTATTTTATCCCATTCTCTTCATTATTTTTGTGTTCATCCTTATGGATGCTTTTAATTCTATTCCTATCTGTCTTTATGGCATGCGCGAAAGCTTTAGGCCACCAAAATCTAATGAACCTATCATAACACCTGGCTATGAGCTGCGCCCATGTTTAATTAATATGATTCGGGATAAACCCTTCTCGGAAGAAGGTAACGAAAACCCATACTCACACTTACAAGAATTCGAGCAGACCTGTGCATGCTTGCGCATTGCTGGCATGTCCGATAAGACTATTAGATGGAAGCTTTTTCCGTTTTCCTTGACTGGAAGAGCCAAACGTTGGTATAATCGAGCCGTAGGGAGTATGCAAGGTGATTGAGAAACATTATACTCTGAATTTTGTTTATATTTCTTTCCCATCCATAGAGTAGTTAACCTTCGAAAAGAGGTTCTAACTTTTAGGCAACTAGAACAAGAATCTCTTAGTAAATCATGGGAGCGTTTTAATGAACTTGTTATATTTGGTCCTGACCTTGGTTTTCCAGACCCTGTGCTTATTTAACATTTTTATTTGGGTCTTATCAAGGAATCTAAGGAATCCCTTGATTTAGCCTCTGGAGGAGCTTTTCTTCACTTACCTATAACTGAAGTAAGACCTATGCTAGAAAAGGTTGTTCAAGCCTATTCTGAGCTCCCCGAGGAAGAGAAGAACTTATCACCCGAACTAGAAACGGAAGTCTTGGTAGCTAAAACACAATCATCTTATTTCCAAGATTTAGCTATCAATCCTAAACCTTTGAAATTCCACTTTGATGATTCAGACTTCCAGTTAGCTAAGATGCTCGTAAATCAATACACATCAGATCTTCTCAGAAGAGCATCTTAGAAAAAGTGTCGTCAACTTCCTTTCCCTCCTGAAAGACACTGGGAAGAGTTTAAGGATGACATATCAAGTGATGCCATAGAAGGAGAACTAAGCCACTCAAAAATAAATTCTATCTTCTCCCCTTCTATGCCCATAGTAAATGTCTTTAAACCTATCCTTGACCCCCAATGAATCTTCTTATGCTCCTTCTACTAAACTTTATAATGACCCTAGAAATCCATCAAGACATCTCAAGAATAAGAGTCATGAAGATTATAGGAATGCCCAAGAAGAGCAACGACAATGGCAGGAATGCGTAGAACATACTAGAAATACATATGCTATTGTAAAAGAATGGATGGAAGAGGACGAAGCTTTAGCACTAGCATCTAAACTTGGTTTAAATTCAAATGGTGAGCTTAAATCAATTTCTTTTATAAACAGAATTCACCCAAGTTTAGAGAAAGCTTTAGATGAGACCAACCTTGGAGACATCGATTCATGGAAAATCCTAGAAAATAAAACATCCAATAAATATCATAGGCATAAAATAATAGAGGCAAACTTGTTGCCTAAAGACATCCATGAAGAAACATCCTTAGAGTTTGAAAAGGGAGATCACATCGATGAGTATGGGAATTATCTCATTAACACTTCATCGAATCCATGCTCATATGAGAAATCTTCTGGATCAATTAGTCTCTATAACATTACCCTACATGAGATTTTCAACTCCCTTATTTTACCTGTTCATAAAATTATTAAAAGGGTGGTTGTAGATGCATATGTTTATCATAAATATTATAGATCTCGTTGTAATCTTGATATAAGTGCACAAAGGCTAATGTTCTAGAGGAAACCACCTCACCAACTCGAAGTATAATAATTAGAAGGTTTCTTAAGAACAACTTTGTGTCCCAAAATAACCACTCTTAAAAAAATGAATTGAGCTTGCACCTTTAGCATAGAAATATAATTGTCAAAATATTCCTTTGGTATTTTTGTCACTAACCATTTTAGGTTTGAAGTAAGAAAATAATTAATGGCAGTGCCGGGTATGACCAACCGATCATAATATAAATTAATCCATCTAAACTTAATTTTGCTTTACAAAATCCAGCTTGGGGAATGGCCTTATTTAGAAAATCCTATGTTGCTAATATTATTTTTCTCTACCTTTATTCAATTTGTTAATCATACTCTTTCATCTCTTTTTGAATAAATCTCTGCAATGCTTTCATATTACCTTTTTGTCTGCTATAGTAAGATTTAGTTTGAAAGTAGTGTATACATACTTTCAAAGGCTTTTTGAATTAAGCGTGGTGCTTAGGTTAAATAGCCTTCCTTAACTAAAATTAGACATAGAGTTTAGCTTGGTTATTGAACCAGAAATTGTTGTAGCAGACATTGGATATTTTATTGACTAACCCCTGCAAGAAATTTTTAAAATTAATTTAGGTAAGTCATGAGATGAATTCAACTCGAAGATAAGACAGGGCACATCATAAACTTCAACAACTTTGTAGAAGAAGACACAGCTCATTCATCATGGATGGAAGGACTATGAGTATTAATGATTCACTTATCTTCTGCTGCAAGTTACTTTGCCTCAAGCCATGTCTGTATAAAACATGATCTATGCTAAAACAATATTAATATTATCTTTTCATTAGCATAGACAGAATGGAATAAAATCTTGGACAAGCAACTTTGTGATCAAAATTTGTATACTCTCTTGGGTATGCGTTGTCCACTAATCTGTTGCAGGCATAATAATGACTGAAGTGAAAAGAGTCAAGAGGTTAAAGAAGCAAAAAGATGGCAAAAGAATTAGTACAACAGAGGAGATAAGATATACATGAACAACTCAAGATGCAAGAGAAAGGACCACCAGTCATCTACCCTTCATCACTTAGTGCCGTCACGCTCTAATAATAAAGGTAATATCCTAAGGTAAGTGGTCACTGCTCTTCTCTTGATTTTGGTGTGCACATAAGTAAAAAAACAGAAACATGTTAGAGTTATGATTTTAATTGATTGAACCAAATTGAACTCAGCATGCTTTGATCTTTAAGATTGTTCATGGCACCGTTCTCTTAATCTCAGTCTTAACCAAACAAGCTAAAATATTATATTTGATCTTGAGAAGATGGATAATCCTTCCATTGGTTAAGCAATTTCATTCTTTTCTGCCATGTGAACTTAAATGCAATATTCAATGTTTAATCTTTTGATCTTACCACTCATGTCATAAATAAAAAATTTATGTAATACAAACTTTATCTTGTTCAATGTGCCTAAGGATGGAGAAACAATAAATAAAGAAATAAATTTGGTTCTGTTGGTGTTTTTCCACCAGTAGAGCCCATACACTTGATCTACGCCTTGGCTTTGCAAATAGGACAACACATCGAACAAAGTTTATTAATTCTACAAGTGAAAGTTCTATGAACATGCACACTGAGCAAGATGCTGCCTGCTACTATTAAAGCTCTATTCAACCTATGGGCCAAACCAAAGAATAAAAGTGATATCACCATCACTAGAGGTATGCAACCATCAAGACGTCCATCTCTCAAGATGGAGAGATACACAAGAGTGGAAGAAGAAGACCTATCGGTAGACTTTAAATTTCATACCCTTGCCATAAGGTAATATGGTAGTTATCAAATTAATTAGTATTTCTGTCTACATTAATAAATTTACCTTAACATATTCATCTTCATAAATATTAAAAAAAATAAAATAAAATAAAAATCTTTATTGCTTCATTTACTGCATCATAAAATATTAAAAGTCCCACGTGAATAAACTTGTGGTAACCCCATAAGAATAAATATTCTCTGTGGTGGCATAAAAATACAACTATATAATACACACATATTTAATTTCTACATAATTAAACTAGAAAATCCTAAAAAGAGAATCCTGCTAGAACTTGCCAATTTGAAATCAACTCATAAGAATAATCAATTACTTATTGGCTGATCTAACCTCTTATTAAATTCGAGCCTTGAGTTTTGATTTTCTTTTTGGAGTGTAATTATGCAGAAACAACATTATGACAAAGAGAGAGTCTATCAGTGGCACCCACCAGGACGCTGCTGGTTAGCTCACTCTAAAGATCATCGACACCAAGTATTGCAAACATCTAGCTTGAGGGAGGAGCATCCCCTAGTTATCAGGTAACTATACCTAGACGATTATCGAGTCTATTTTATATAGTCATAAAATACCAAAAATATATGGGCACATGAAAGTCCATGTCTTTAGAGTCTTGTGAGTCCAATAGAAATAAAAAGATGAATAACAAATTAAAATAAAAAACAAAATACTTATCCATGTATTCAGGTGTGATCATAGAGTGTGTCTACAGTCAGCCTAGTTTAGAGTCAAATAAAAACTGAAGAACATTAAAATTTTGTCTTGGAGATGATGAATAGTTGCTCTACCACAATTCCTTTCAAGTGCCTAGTTTTCAACCATGAATTCTCCCGAGTTTTGGACATGACTACTTTGATATCAGAATTTACTCTGAACCTGAAACTTGTGGAGGCATATGCTTGAGCTAAGTCTAGGTAATTGATTGATATGATACATGAAGGTCTAAGCTGCTATTTATCTTATTCCTAGCATTACTAAGTTCTAGAGATTTATTTTGAAAACCTAAAATCTTACATGATGAGCTCTTGTATGATAAAGTTTGAATTCCTACCAAAGCCATATAATACATTTAGCGTTAGGAAAATATTTGCGCATTCATGCTGCTTGCTTTACATTGAGTTCAGTCAACCTTTGTTGTATACCTTATGAGAGTCTTGTCATGCTTTTAAAATTAAGATCACTTACGCACTCCACCCACATATGCATTACTCCTACTCTGGGATGTAAGCGCAGTCATTTCCACTTTCATTCAGATCCACCTTAAAATTGTTTTTCTCCTACACTGTGAGTAAAACACCCAAAAATATACCCTATAAGACAGCCCCCATTTAATTGCTCTAATTTCGTATCATTATCTCTCCAATTATTTATATTCAAAGGATGCATGTGCCTATGTAAAAGTATTAAAAAAATAGAAGAAGAAAAAAAAAGGGAGTAAAAGTTGGACAAGTGTCCCAACAATTAAAACAATGGGTACATAGATGCCCGCCTCCCAGATTAATTAAAAAAAAGAGAAAGAAAGAGAGAATAAAGATAGCCCATGTTTTCCAGCGAAAAATTCTAAGGAGGAAGTTATTTTCAAAGAGCAAAAGTAGAATTAGGATTAGCCACTAAATACCATATATACACCTATCCACCATATTCCATACACATACACATCTTGATTTGATTGTATGCCTCGATTCTCTGTGGATCCATTGTTTGACTTTACAACATATGAATTGCAAGTATGCTCATCCTTGTTATTGCCACTCCTATAAGCTCCACTATATATATCCTTAGTTGTAGGAAATCATAACATCATTAATGCCTCAGTGAGATCCATAAATACCATATATAATAAGAGATTTGAGGGTATCATACAATTAAGCTCTAAGTTTTATTTCAAAAAAATTTATAAAACTACGGAATATTGGTACTTGTGAAGAATTTGAGACATAGTGCTTAACTTGATTGTTCTATCTTTTAATTGCTCAAGACTTATGCGAAAAGCTGAAAAGCCCTATAGTTAAAGGTAACATGGGTAAGTTTGAAAGTTAGAACAGTTTTTTGTCTAAACTGGAGGAAAATTTATGTTTAAAAGCAAATGTGCTTAAAAGAAATAAAAGTATTGCAGCAACTCCTGATCCAAATATTTTAATAATTAGGCTTAGGTTGTTTGCCAAGGGACTGGCAAAAGGTAAGCTTGGGGGAGTTGTTGACGGTGGGTAACATCAATTTTTATTAGAACTTTAGACATGAAAAGGCACATGAATACACATTAGTCTAGGGTTTTAGCCCGACAATTTCCACGAGTTTTGCATATTCTATATTTTCTAGGGACCTTTCCAGAAAAGCTTAAAAGAGGGATTACATTGCATAATTATCACAAAACTTAACCGTGACGGAAAATATCGCCAAAAGGATCAGGAAGGGTCTAGAAGACACCCGAAGGCCGGGGCCCTGAGAGGGATCAGGTGGGGCCGGCCGACCCCAGCTTGGGGCCGGGCGGCGCCCTAGGTCAACCGACGGCGCTCCTCTTCTAGAAGCTTCCTCCTACCGCCTTAGGGTTTGCATCTCCACCATTGCCCAAGTCGATTTGATCCAACGGTGCACGTTCATCCCACCGGGCTATAAATAAAGGGGCAGACCCCCTCACGAAGGCATTCTACACCCCGGTGCTTCATATTCTCTACATAATTAGGATTAGGGTCCCTCTAGTTGATCTAGTTCAAGTTCATCTAGTTCTAGTTCATCTAGTTGTAGCAATTAGGAGAGACTAGTTCTTCTAGATCTAGTCTTGTTTAGATAGTAAGAGATAGAGTAGAGAAGTAGAGTTCTGGAGGAGTTCCGGCCTGTCGGTGCTTCTTCGTGGCTGTATTCTTCTGGATTCAGCTCCCTCGCCCAGAGCTGCGTTCTGAGGTACTTTTGTATTCATCATTCCGATTCAAGTAAGCAGTTGTTCTTATTTGTTCTTAAGTTCACATCTCATATTGAGTGCTTTGATCTTGATCATTACTTGGTTGAAGTAGTATTTCGTAGTGTAGGCGTGGTGCCTAGGCTAGATTTACTTGTGGATGTCCCTTGATTAACCGGATAGTGGTAGCTCGCGGAGGTGACTTTATAGCTTCGTTGAATCCTCTGTAGTCCACTTCCCATTGATAGGACTGATAGGCTTATAGGTGCTTGGTAGGAGATTACTCTATTTCTTCTCCTATTCGGGTTACTTGCCCAGTTAGAACGGTATTATACAAAGCTTACCGGTTGTCAGAACTAGAGTTCAATAGCTATTTCCTCTTTCTTGATATTGTCTAGCCTAATTGTAGGGTTAAGTCTATATACTTTGTCATCATCACAACTGTTCCCTATGGATACGATAATTAAAACCTCCGGATAAAATGTGACACTGGTATGATATCTGTGCGCTTGCGGATAATCTTACTTAAATCTTATTTAATAGAGTGCAGTTAATTTATACCAACACCTATAGAGCTTCAAACAAAATCTCATGCCACCTTCTAGGAATATCGTCAATCTTCTTCTTGATAATTAAGCTTGATCAAGTCCCATGCCCAACTCAACTTGGCCATTAGCTTGAGCATAATACAGAGATGAATTGAGAAACTTAATGTTATATAATTTGCCAAAATCATGTACCTCCTTTGACAAAAAAAGTCTCTTGATCTATATATCTAGTTAATGTCTAAGGGATGCCAAATCTATGTATGATATAATTAGTAATAAACTCAATTACCTCATTGTGTGTTATATTCTTCAAAGGAGCAAATTCAGACCGCTTAACCTGTAGTAACCAAGACAAAAAGATGTCCCTTTGATGATAGGGAATGAAATTGGCCAATGAAGTTTAACCCCAACCTTGATACAACCATGGCTTGATAATAGAATGCATCAACATAGCATGAACCATTTGAACAATACCAAACCATTGTCACTCCTCACATCTTTTGTAGTAATAAAAATAATTGGCAAACATAGTGGGGCAATAGAAACTAGCCTGAGATAATAACCACTTCATCTGATGTCTTCATGAACCTCTCTCATAGCCATTGTAGCCTGATTATCACCCAAAGGACTTCACCAACAAATCTTTGGGAGTTCTTCTTGAGTACAACCCATCATTGTGCAAAATAAACAAGAACACAGTCTGTTGAACACTTTATCAACTTCACAACTTGGATCACTAAAGGTGGTTGGCTGAAGTGGTTGCCAAGTTGGGAAGTACACCAAATGATGTATCGGTCAAGTTAGGATATTTAGAAACTAATATATGAAGGAGATGATCATCTCCCACAAGCAATTAATGGGAGGTTGTTTACACCAAATTTTGGAATCTAGAAGGGTCTAACATCTCTTAGAGGAATAGCATGGTGTTTGGTTTAAAGGTTTAGCTGAATTGATTGTTTCAAATTGAGTTGTCTGTTTGAGATCAACTAGCCTGAATAACATAGAAGGCAGAGCATAAGATGGGAGTATAAGATGGACTCTACAAAAAGGGAAAAATAGAGTCCCAATTACATTATTAAATTATATGTTTCTTAGACTCCAACTTTTGTAATAGGTTGTTATTCGACTAGGGCTCATGTTGAGTTGAGGGTATAAATATGTAAGCCCTAGCTATTGTAAAGATATTTACACAATAAATACAACAATCTATTTTTCTAGCTCAAGCCATTGCATTAGGAGTAGGAGTAATGTAGTACCCGATGAGTTCTTTAAAAGTACGACTACATCGGTTAGGTCTGACCTCCACTGCTTGTCTATAAGTACCATGACAACTTATATCTTACCTTGTATGACTGCATCGGTTAGGTCTGACCACCACTATATTTGATATAAGTTAGTTACCAATTTCAACCTAGATTGAGCATGATTGCATCGGTTGAATTTGACCTCCACTGGTTGTTTTAGATTAAAATCACAAGTTATCGATTTTACTAAGATTAGTAAGATTTCCTTGATGTTTTAGTAGATTAACCAGTTATTGATCTTGTTGTTTCTAGTTTCTTATTTTTTATATCAAATTGACCCATTACCCGATTGAGATTAGTTAGGTTGGCAACATATCATCTTGATTACTCATCTGTTGTCACGTTAAATAAAGAATTCCCTATTGATAGTTAATCCTGATAGATTGACTGTTCCACCTCTATCTCAATCAAAGCATAGTATGCGTTCTGGGTTTATTTGTTCTTTGAATAGATCTGTTAGCTGGTAAAATTTAGTTTAATGGTTTACTACTATGCCTGCCATCTCTGTGATCCTCACTGATGGTAAACCTTAGATTGGAGTTTATTAATATAACAAGTCTGTTTAATGAAGAGACGTGACTCACTTCATCTGCTATGATCAAATTGGCTGTTTAGCAGATTCTTCACGCCTTCACGGTCATAACATGCTTTTATAATTCTATTTGAGTGCAGAATAGATCTATTAATTATAAGGATTTAAGCTAGTTATCTTTATCATAGCTGTCATCTCCGTGAGGAGTTAGGAGGTTAGGTCTGAATTACTAGGTTTATCTTGTATTAAATAGATGATTAATTGCTTGTTGTGCTCTCTTTTGGATTATGATAGGCTGTTTAGCCGATTTTATGCTATCACGTACATATCCTGCTTTCATGAACCCTTTTAAGTACAAGTAGATCTATCAACTATGAAGGTCTAATCTGGTTATGTTTATCATAGCTGTCATCTCCATGATCCTCACTGATGAGTTAGGATATTACATTTGAATTATTTATAAACTTATTGTGTAAGGGAAAATGACTGCATGCTGTGCTCTTTACTGATCAGATTCGGTTTGTTAGCCAATCTGCTACGAAAATTGCTTTGAGCTTTAAATGCCATCACATAGTATTGATAAAAAAATTGCTTATTCTGTTTAATCAACCTGCGATCAAGTAGTTTTCTTATTGCTATCATGATTAACAATAAGTAGCTTCAAATCCCATCACATAGTTTTCTTGCTAGTTAAGATTATCATTACTTTTGTGTCTAGGTTCATAGAGCGCTTAGCCTGCTAGTTTGACTAGGCTAAGTAGTCAAGCTTCATGTGAGCCTGGTGCTTACAAGATGCTCTGCCTATGAGTACATGCTATTTCCTGGTTGTATGGTAGTAGTGGGTGGTGACAACCCCATCTATCCTCCATAATCCATACCGAATTGAGTGGGTTAAATTGTAGGACTATAGTCGTGTTAGTATAGCTATCCTTTGTGGTTCTCTCTTCTGTCTAAGGGGCATCTCGAAGTGCACAAGAGTAAAGTAAGTCTTAACTATAGTTGGATATACTTTAATCATGTAATAAGGACATCATAGGAATCTATCTCACCTGTTGACACTACTTAAAATTTAATGGAGGCGGGCACAAAGGATTTTCCGAGGTGGGCAACCCCAACCGCCTCTGATCTATGGTCGCCATAAATCACCTTGGTTCATCAAATTAAGAGAAAAAAAAGAAAAAGTCCACAGGCCAAACCGGGCGTGGGCTTGGACCTGGGCTGCCGCCGCCGCCAGGGTTCCCCATTCTGGCCACCGCGAGCACAAATCCGGCAACCACAAGCATGGATCCGGCTACCACGGCCACAGATCTATTTATTGGTGGCAGATCCGGCCACCACAGTCACGAATCAGGCCACTAGTGGCGGATCCAGTGACCATGGTGGCCAAGGAGACGGGGGAGGAGGTTGCCACCGTTGGTGGAGTACCTCGTCAGTGTTGGTATATTTAACGCACACAGAATAATCAAGAGATAAATCCGCAAGCGCACGGATACCACTGTAGCTTTCACCTAAGAGTATTCCAAGGTATCGAATTTCCACGAGGAACGCGAAGTGATCTAGTACCGAATCAAGAACGTCTAAGGATAGAAAAGATAAATGTTTTTGGTGGGTAGAGAGAGGCTATCTAAGGTGATCTAGATAACTAAGAATCAAACTCACGATACTTGTCTACTTTGGAGCAACAGTACCTATCCAACTCTCGAATAAGACTGGGAAGAAGGTAGCTGGGTAAGGCTGCCAAAAGCTCTCTGAAACACCAACTCCGGCGTGGTGGAATACGAAGACCAACAGAGCTGTCACCTCTCGAAGGCTACCACAACTAACCGTAAGAATTGGGCGCAAACTCGGGTAAACTCTAGCCTAGACACCACGTCTACGCTATCGATTACTACTCTAACTACGCGCAATAACTAGAGCACTCAATACGAGCTAAGATCCCGTAAACAAAGTAAAGTAAGAACAAAACTTAAATAAATAGAAAACTTAGAGTTACCAACTGAAGAACTTGAAGAAGATTCGTCTCCGTAGAGGTACAAAGTTGAGGAAGATCCGTCAAGTCGGTTCCTCTTCTACTGCCTCCTCTCCTCTCTCCCTATTTTCTACTTTACAAGAGCTTTGGAGATGAGAGTCTATCCTTTCGAGGGACGCCTCTACATCTCCATAATATGGTGCACTAAACTATCAGGGGGGGTCTACCTCTTTATTTATATCTTAGAAAAGCCTCCCACCTCTTACGAGCAGGCGATGTGGGACTAATCCTTCCACCGTTTGCTTGTTGGGCCAAACCGACTTCGACAAGCGGTGGGAATGCAAACCCTAAGGTGGTAGGAGGCCGTCCATCGAAGCGGGCCCCGATTGGGCTCTAGGGCGCCGGGGCGGCCAGGGGGGGGCCGGCCCCCCCCCTGTAGCAGAGTGGGCCCCGGCTTGATGCGTCGCCTTCTAGTGCCTTCTAGAGTCTTCTAGTGTTGGTTTCGGTGTAGAATTGATATCTTTTGACTCCGAACTCCGAATATAGCAAATGATATGTCCGTTTCGATCGTCTCGACGAGCCCGTCGCAATGATGTAGTCCAATTCATCATTTGGGATACTTCTATTCTGTGCAAAAATTGGATATACCTGCAAAATGATCGAGAACAACACAACTCGTGGAACTCGTTAGAATCAAACCCTACAACTATGCTTTATGATTCTTTTCATGTTAATTTATGCAATAATTGATGGTATAAAATAGGCATTAAGGACCATCAACAAGTTCCCCCAAGCGTAACTTTGCTAGTCCCTTAGCAAAGCCAAACTCAACAATGGATCGGGGAGTTCTTTGCTATATTTTCACTTCCAACAAGTACACATATCTTCAAACAAAAATTCT
Source organism: Chrysopogon serrulatus (assembly GCA_015844335.1). Classification (NCBI taxonomy): domain Eukaryota; kingdom Viridiplantae; phylum Streptophyta; class Magnoliopsida; order Poales; family Poaceae; genus Chrysopogon; species Chrysopogon serrulatus. Next base: position 63,451 of record JADLZL010002564.1, read on the forward strand.
CTTTTAGATTTGGAAATCATATTATTGATCATGGGGCTTATTGCTCTTACCTTAGATCTTGAGTAAGCTGAAAGATAGAACGATCAAATCAAGTACTATGTCTCTAGTTCTTTCACTTCACCTTTCAATCCAGGAGTTTTCATTATTAATTATATTATTATTAATTTTTTTTTTCAAAAGCTTAGAGACATATTGTTGTTAAATTAAACAAAGGATCCATAGAGAAAGTCAATCACACCATTGAATCGAGAAGTGCATGTATATGGAAAATAGAGTTAGATTTTTTTTTTTTTAATTTATCACTCTCTTACGTTTATTAGAGACACATGGCTATGAGGCTAATTCTACTATCGGGCACGTGCCCATTTTTTTTTTCTGATATTCATTTTTTTGAGGTTCGGACACTTGTCCCTTTTTATTTCCTCGGGATCTATCTTTTTGAGGTTTCGGACACTTGTCCCTTTTTATTTCCTCGGATACTTTTGCTTAGCCACATGTCTTCCAACAAACTTTTGAGAGGATAGCAACAGATAATTATGAGCATTAATGCGGAAAATGGATGGAATGTGTAAGTGATCTCAATTCAATAGCATGTTAACTTTGCATAGGGTCAACAAAGTTTAATTTAACTCAATGCAATTATTAGTCATATTAATATTGGTAAATCTCCGGATCTTTAGTGTTGTTTAGAACAAGATACTTGATAGCTTTCGGATCATCACGTCATACCCACCAATTACTTAGACCTTAGATCAAGCATTTGCTACCCATGCATTTAATTTCATTATGAGACATTATTATTAATTTAAGAGAACTCATGCTTGAAAGTAGGTACTTGGAAAGAAATTACAATAGAGCAACTATTCATTATTTCCAAGAAAAAATTTTATTGTTCTTCATTTTTTTTATTAGACTCTTAACAAACTAGACTGAAATATAAACACTCTATGATCACACCTTAATAAATAACTAAAGTATCTTTATTTGATTTTAATGATCATTCATTTTTTTTTTATTTATTTTTAGTTAATGACTCATAAAAGACTTGACAGACGTGGACCTTCATATGCCCACATATTTTTGGTATTTTATGACTATAAGATAGACTCGATAATCGCATAGGTATACTTACCTGATAACTAGGGGATGCCCCCCCCAAGCTAGATATTTGCTTAGTCCTTGTTCCCTCTTATGACCTCTTCTTAAACTTCTAAATCCTGCACAACTCAAATAGACAAAAAACTCATGGAACAAATTAAGTGTTAGGCATATAAGTTTTAGTTGTCGAGTCTTGATGATTGAATTCCTTTTTAGATAGGATCATTAAATTGCAGAAATTCAATCAGGTCTATTTCTTCTAAATTTTCAGTTTCAAGAAATATTTTTAAACGTTGGCCATTTACCTTGAAGATGTTACCTGAGTCATCTTGAATTGTAATGGCTCCATGTGATGAGGTTTCAACTACCTTGAATGGTCCTTCCCATTTGCTTGAAGTTTTCCATGACCAAAGAGCTTTTACTCTTGAATTAAATAGCAGGACCTTATCACCGGGCTTGAACTCCTTGTGCTTGATTCTCTTATCATGCCATCTTTTTTGTTCTTTCTTTGTAAATCTTGGAGTTATGATAGGCCTTCTCTCTCCATTCTTCAAGCTCGGATATTTGCATTTGGCGATTCTTGCCCAGCAAAATGGATATCCATATTCCATTTCTTGATTGCCCGATAAGCTTTGAATTCTAATTCAACAGGCAAGTGGCATGTTTTACCATATACCAAGCTGATAAGGTGTCATGCCTATGGGTGTCTTGTATGCAGTTCGATAAGCCCACAGTGCATCAGAAAGCTTGTACTTCCATTTCTTGCCCATTTCATCCACAGTCTTTTGTAGAATGTTTTTGATTTGCTTATTTGATGTTTCGGCTTGACCGCTTATGCGAGGGTGGTATGGAGTTGCAATGTTGTGTTTGACTCCATTTTACGCTAAGAACTGTCGAAATCTTTTATCAATGAAATGAGGTCCTCCATCACTTATGACCAATCTAGGCATTCCAAAACGTGGAAATATTACTTCATTAAACATCTTCTTGGAATGCTTGGAGTCGGCAGCTTCGACATGGTAATGCTTCTACCCATTTGGACACGTAGTCAAGCTGCTACCAAGATATATTCTACATCTCGACTTTGGGAGTGGTCCCATGAAGTCAATTCCCCATACATCAAACAATTCCACTTGGAGGTTGTTTGTGAGTGGCATAGCATCCCAGTATTAATGTTTCCATGTTTACGGCATCGAGACATCTTCGACAAACTCTTTTTGTATCTTGATACATCGTTGGCGAGAAGAATCCGCTTTGCCAAATCTTAGCATGTGTGCGGAATGCTCCATAATGTCCTCCATAGGGTGATGAATGACATCTCTCAATGATCTTCATGCCTTCAATTGTAGGGACACACCTCCGTAGCAATCCATCGGCACACGAGATCCTGTAAAGATATGGATCGTCCCATAAATGGGTGCGACTCTCATCTTTGGAGCTTCCTCTTGTCTCCTCTGGTGGAAATATAACCTGCAACCATATAGTTGACAATATTTGCGTACCAAGGATCGGAGTCCGTTACCGCAAGGGGCGTGTCATCCCTTAGATAGTCATTAATAGGTAGCTCATATGTGTCTTTATATTGGAGTCTAGATAAGTGGTCGACTCTTTGAATTTTTTACTCTTTTTTTATCCCTTATTTCTATGTCAAATTCTTGGAGCGAGAAGAATCCATCGGATTAACCAGAGGCTTAGCATCTTTCTTAGTGAGGAGGTATTTAAGTGCAGCATGGTGCGTGTATATTATTACTTTCGCTCCCACTAAGTAAGATCTAAACTTGTCTATTGCAAAGACCACTTTGCCAACATCTCTTTTTTCAGTGGTAGCATAATTAAGCTGTGGCCCAGACAAGGTTTTGCTAGCATAGGATATAGCGTAATGTCTCTTATCTTTGGTTTGTCCTAAAAAACGGCACCAACTGCAAAGTCACTAGCATCACACATGATTTCAAAGGGTAGACTCGGTCGGTGGTCGGATAATTGGAGCTGAGATGAGTGCCCTCTTGAGAATCTCAAAAGCTTCAAGGCATTCCATATTAAAAATAAAAGGTACATCTTTGGCGAGAGAAGGCTATTCGGGGGGTCTAGCAATTTGAGAAAAGTTTTTAATGAAACGCCTATAGAACCCTGCGTGGCCTAGAAAGCTACGAATGCCTTTTACATTTGTGGGAGGTGGAAGTTGTTCAATAACTTCAATCTTTGCTTTATCCACTTCTATCCCTCGTTCGGACACCTTGTGTCCTAGCACTATTCCTTCCCGCACCATAAAATGGCATTTTTCCCAATTTAGGACTAAGTGCTTTTCTTCACACCGTTGTAAGACTATGTCTAAATTCTCTAAACATTCATCAAAGGTTTTGCCATAGACAGTAAAGTCATCCATGAATACCTCCATGATTTTCTCGATCATATCGGAGAAAATAGACATCATGCACCATTGAAAAGAAGCTGGAGCATTACGGCCCGAGCGACATTCGTCTATATGCATAAGTTCCATATGGGCATGTGAAAGTAGTCTTACTTTGGTCATCTGGATGGATTGGGATTTGATGATACCCGGAATACCCATCAAGGAAACAAAAGAAAGAGTGATTTGCAAGCCGTTCCAACATTTCATCAATGAAGGGTAACGGGAAGTGATCTTTCTTTGTAGCCTTATTAAGTTTCCGGTAGTCAATGCACATCGCCACCAGTGACGATACGTTGAGGGATGAGCTCATTCTTCTCATTCCTAACGACCGTCATTCCTCCTTTCTTTGGCACAACTTGGACAGGGCTAACCCACTCGCTATGAGGTACGGGATAAATAATCCCAGCGTGTAAAAGCTTAAGGACCTCTTTCTTAACAACTTCTCGCATTGCATTGTTAAGTCTCCTTTGTGGTTCCCTCGATGGTGAAGAATCAGGATCGGTGGGAATACGATGAGTGCAGAGAATGGGACTAATTCCCTTGAGGTCTTGGAGTGAGTAGCCTATAGCTGATTTATGTCTTTCTAGGACAGTGACAAGTTGATAAGTTTCATCTTGGGAAAGCTTGTCACTTATGATGACAGGTGTTTCTCGGTTATTATTGAGAAAGACATATTTTAAGCCGGAAGGAAGGGGTTTTAGCTCAATAGAGGGTTGTGATGGTTCTTCTATTTCCTCTATCTTTATAGGCTCTACCAACTCTTCCTCTTCTTGAATAAAGTGTTCATCATCGAGAGTTGGTTGGGCCATATCTCCTAAAGATACTATTAAGACTTCCTCAATAGTGGTGCAGTTCGGGGCTTGGGTTCTACTATTGCATTATTTGAGCGTGCAAGCGAGATGGTGATAGGAGAACTTCCTAGTTTTATATCTAAGAGACCCTGTTTTTGTCTTTCTTGAAAGAGTGTCCTAAAAGGTACACCAATCAAGATGGATGCGTCTGAGATATCAAAGATATGAAAATCTAACCGATACTCAGAACTTCGTATTCGCAATGGAATAGACCTTATGACCCCATAACTTTCAATAGTATCTCCAAAAGGAATTCGTAAAAGCTTATGAGATGGGATCAAGAACTCGTTAGGGAAAAGTTGCTCGGCTAAAGCCTTTGAAATGATATTCATCCCAACAGTTGGACTATAGTAAGCCTCTATAGTGGTTCCCTTAATAATGCAAGTGATGATGTCCAAGGGAGCATTGATTCGGGCTACCTCAGTGGATAACTCCGTTTCTGCCAACCACTCATGACTCATGATGGCCGATAGTCCTTTAATATGTTCCATAAGGAGAGAATCATTATTTGGGCCATCATCATCCTCATATGACACAGAGTGTGTCAGAGGCTTCACTTGAACTGGTAAATTCGAGGCATTACCAAAATCTTCAAAAAGATCATCCTCAATTTCAAAAGGGAACATGGAAGGATGAGATTCATCATCTTCTAAAATGTGTTTTGTTTCCTCAATTTGAGATTCTTTAACAACCAAATCATCTATAGGATTTAAAGGAATTTTAGATTCGGTTGTATCTGTCTCCTCTTGTTGGTCGGGGCTTAGCTTGACTTCTTCTTCTTTAGGAAATTCATCAAAGATGCCAGTGTAAGGGGTGTTTTCAAGAATTTTCTCTAGTATGGCTTTCCCCTCACTCATGGTGTTGTGGGAGAATGAACCTCCAGAAGATAAGTCAAGATGTAGAGCAGCTTCCTTGTTAAGACCAAGATGGAAGTGGTAAAGAAGCACATGGTCGGGCAAGTGAAGGGTTGGACTGGTATTGATAAGATTTAAAAAACTAGCCCAAGCTGCTCCTAATGTCTCCTTCTCCTTTTGTTTAAAGGTAAGAACTTCTACTCGAAGAGCGGCGATCCGAGGAAGAGGGAAGAAAGCAAGGCAGAATTTGTCTCGAAGTTCCTCCCAATTTCCTTTTACTCCTCCTACGGTATGAGCATACCACTTTTTTCGCTCTTCCTAAAAGGGAGAACGGAAACAATTTCCATTTAATGGTCTCTTGTGTCATGCCGGCAATATTCAAGCAAGAACACAATTGCTCAAATTCTCTAAGATGGGTATATGGATTTTCGTCTTCTAATCCGGAGAAGGATTGCTCCCGGACCATGGCTATGAAAAGGGGCGAAGCTCATAGCCATCGGTGAGTATAGGATGTGATGATGGTGGAGGCTCCAACAACTCGCCCTTTGGAGCCAAAAATTGAAAGATAGGCGTGGAATCCATGTGGTAAGGGTAAAGGTGGTAAAAAACGAAAATAAAAGATACACGGGCGAACTTGGCTCGATCCCGAATAGCTACCGTTCCCGACAACGGCGCCGTAGAAAAGCTTGTTGGTATATTTAACGCACACAGAATAATCAAGAGATAAATCCAAGCGCACGGATACATTGTAGCTTTCACTTAAGAGTATTCCAAGGTATCGAATTTCCACGAGGAACGCGAAGTGATCTAGTACCGAATCAAGAACGTCTAAGGATAGAAAAGATAAATGTTTTTGTTGGGTAGAGAGAGGCTATCTAAGGTGATCTAGATAACTAAGAATCAAACTCACGATACTTGTCTACTTTGGAGCAACAGTACCTATCCAACTCTCGAATAAGACTGGGAAGAAGGTAGCTGGGTAAGGCTGCCAAAAGCTCTACGAAACACCAACTCCGACGTGGTGGAATACGAAGACCAACAGAGCTGTCACCTCTGAAGGCTACCACAACTAACCGTAAGAATTGGGCGCAAACTCAGGTAAACTCTAGCCTAGACACCACGTCTACGCTATCGATTACTACTCTAACTACGCGCAATAACTAGAGCACTCAATACGAGCTAAGATCCCGTAAACAAAGTAAAGTAAGAACAAAACTTAAATAAATAGAAAACTTAGAGTTACCAACGAAGAACTTGAAGAAGATTCGTCTCCGTAGAGGTACAAAGTTGAGGAAGATCCGTCAAGTCGGTTCCTCTTCTACTGCCTCCTCTCCTCTCTCCCTATTTTCTACTTTACAAGAGCTTTGGAGATGAGAGTCTATCCTTTCGAGGGACGCCTCTACATCTCCATAATATGGTGCACTAAACTATCAGGGTCTACCTCTTTATTTATATCTTAGAAAAGCCTCCCACCTCTTACGAGCAGGCGATGTGGGACTAATCCTTCCACCGTTTGCTTGTTGGGCCAAACCGACTTCTAACAGCGGTGGGAATACAAACCCTAAGGTGGTAGGAGGCCGTCCGTCGAAGCGGGCCCCGATTGGGCTCTAGAGGGCGCCGGGCGCCCGGGGGGGCCGGCCGGCCCCACCCACCGTAGCAGTGGGCCCCGGCTTCGATCACGTCGCCTTCTAGTGCCTTCTAGAGTCTTCTAGTGTTGGTTTCGGTGTTGAATTGATATCTTTTGACTCCGAACTCGAATATAGCAAATGATATGTCCGTTTCGATCGTCTCGCGAGCCCGTCGCAATGATGTAGTCAATTCATCATTTGGGATACTTCTATTCTGTGCAAAAATTGGATATACCGCAAAATGATCGAGAACAACACAACTCGTGGAACTCGTTAGAATCAAACCCTACAACTATGCTTTATGATTCTTTTCATGTTAATTTATGCAATAATTGATGGTATAAAATAGGCATTAAGGACCATCAACAGTCGGAGAAGCACGCCATCGGGCCAACGTCGCCCGCCACGACGCTGCGCCAGCGCCCGCCGCCTCGGCGGCCTCGGCTACGCCCCTGCATCTTTGCCAAGCCCCACCTCGGCCTCGGCCCGCTCACCGCGCCCCACGTCGTAGGTGCCGGTGGTGTAGGGGAGGGAGAAGAATGGAGGGAGGTTGGGGAGGGGCCACCGAGAGGGAGTATGGGGGGGGGCTGACGGGAGGGAGGGGGGAGGGAGAGGAGGGGAGACAAAGAGAATTAGGGAGAGTGAGCTGCGGGGTAAGGGAGAGAGTGAGACGGGCTAGGGTTTCGTTCTGCTATATATATTGCAAGCTTGGTGTCGGGCTGAGGTGGGGCAAGGTGGACGGGAAGTGGGCTTGATGAGATTAAGAGGCGTTTGTTACAATAGGCCCGCCTCTGAAATTGAGAGCATTTTTGGAGGCAGTTCAGTTATTTTTTAATTGCCTCCATAAATCTATTTGCATGGTGGTTTTTTTACTGCCTCGACTAATAAAAAATAACCACCTCGGTTAATCTGGAGCATTAACCAAGGTGGTTAAAATTGTTGCCCGCCTTCGAGGCAATTTTTCAAAAGGTCACGGTAAAGATTTCTTGTAGTAGTGTGATCTCCCAAGTTAACTAGTTTTTTGAGTGAATCAGTAGGGAAATTCCTTACCTATATTTTTTCTTTTCAATTAAATGAAAGAATGAAAGAAATACAGAGTAAATTACAAGGCAACAATGCCCAAAATAAAAAGAAGTCTACATGATAGCTTTGGTCTTGGTGCAAACTAAACCAAGCTCCCCCTTGAATTCTTTCTTCCAAATATTGAGATGAACCTATCCATGATCAAAGATAACTCTATTTAGAGTAGTACATATTACCTAGTAGTACATATTACCAAAAGAGCTCCTTGCTTCAATCACCATGTCAAGAGGAGGTATACTGGTGTCCTAGATGATAGGAATGGTTTCCCAGCAATCTTGGCTAAATGAGCATTGAAAAAATAAGTGGAAAATGGTTTCCTCTGTCCCATTATTAGAAAGAATCAACTATATTCATCCAAAGGCATGTTTTTTCTCCTTAGCATGTTTCTTGTGTTAAGTCTGTCCACTAGAAGCAACCAAAAGAAGAACTTGTGCTTACCCAAATTACTAGAAGACCATAGCCAGGAGAACAGTGGTGAGGCCTCAGAATGCCCCATTAGAGTTTGATAGGATTTTCTGCTACTGAATTTTGATGAGCCCCAATTATAACTCCATTGGTCATTGCTGTGTATATATGTCCAAGTTTGCATCTGATAGGAGGGCAGAGATCCCTTCTAGTTGATCAGCTGCTTGAACTGAAAGGGCGAGGCTAAATAACCCTTGAGCATCCTAATTGATGAAGAAGGTGATGGAAGACTTGGCCTTTTTGCAAACGGAGAAGAGTTGTGGGAATTTGTCCTTAAGAGTGTAACTGGCCTAGTTGTCATTTCAGAGGGAGATGGAGTTGCCTCTATTGGGATGGTAAATGGTCATAGACTGAAAGTTGTCAAAGAGTTTTAAAACATCTTTCCACCAAAAGGAGCCGACCGGGCATCTTGCACGAGGTGGGATTTGGGGGTTAGGATAAAATTTCTCCCAAGTCAAAGTTACCCAAGGGATGTCTGCATTTTAGAATTTGTCCAAGTGTTTTAATAGTAGGGTAGTGTTGTGTTTGTTGAGGTCAATAATGCCCAATCCACCATGTTTTTTGGGTTGACAATCAGTTTTCCAAGCCACAAGACATTTGCCTTTTTGTGAATGTCACCATTGCTCCAAAGACAATGCTTTCTGTAAATATCAATCTGCTTGATCACCTATGGAGGAAGCTTAAGACATCATAGATAAAAAGTTGGAAGAGCAGAGAGGACAAAGTTAACAAGTACCAATCTTCCATCATAAGATAGTAGTTTGCTAATTTCACCAAGCCTTTTCTCAATTTTATTCAACAGAGGGGTGAAGTGTTGTACTGAAGGTTTTGTTGTGCCAAGGGGTAGCCCTAAATAAGTGAAAGGTTGTTGATGGTCCTTAATGTTCAAATCCAATCGTCAACTAATCTTCCAAAGTGATATAAAAGCAAACCATCTACCTAGAAGTAGGGCTTTGATTAACGACTTTCACGAGTTTTGGTGAATCAGTGGTTTTGCAGGCATACACTAGAAATGATACACTTTTGAGCAATAATACAACACAGAATGCAATATTGGACGCCACGGCAATACAGGAAGAATCTAGAAAGAATTAGAAGACTACCTGCCGAAGCTGGACCGGAGCCCAGCCAGGGGGGCCGGCCGGTCCCACCCCAGACTGGCCGATCCCATGTGGGCCCGTTGGCGGCCCACTTCGTCCAGGTTGCTCCATAGCCTTTGAGGTTTGATCTCCACCGTCCGTCGAAGTCGGTTTGATCCAAGGGCTCATGTTGATTCGTCAAGGCTATAAAAGGAGAGGCAACCTCCCCCGGGAGGAGGATCCAATTCAGAAGAAGAAGAGCTTTATCGAGAAACCCTAGTTAGGATCTCGGGAGGTATCCCTTGAATGGATGACCTCTCTAGAGTTAGCATTCCAAGAGAGAGCTAGTTCTATACCTCTAGAAGCTAGTTCTATATCAGAAATAGAGAGATAGAGTCAAAGAGAGAGTTTTGGAGGAAGTATCGGCCTGTCGTGCTGCCTCTACGGCTTGTATCTGAGATTGCTTTGGAATCGACTTCAGAGTTCAAGTAAGTAACATTGTTTACTTTTTTTTACTGGTTTGTGACTCTTTTGAGTACTTTAATCCTTGTAGCTCTTGGGTTAGAGTAGTAATCATAGTGTAAGCGTGGTGCTTAGACTTCGTTACTCGTAGATGTACCCTATCTTCCGGATTTGGTGGTAGCTTGCGGATATGACTTTATAGCTCCGTTGAATCTTATATATTCCACTATCCCGTCGATAGGCCGAGCAGGAGAATAGGTGGTAGTCTGGTTACAGTTTTACCTGTGCTCCTCTATCCAATTCCCCAGTAAATCAACCTAGACATACCTTACTAGAGCCTGAATTAAAAGCCTTAGTTGTCTTCTCTATATCTCTATCTTCTACAGCCTTGTTTGCTATTCAGGTGGTTAAGTTGTAGTTTAGAATACCCTCACAAATCTTCCTTTGGGTTCGATATTAAAACTGGGTCTATTCATCCGGTGAAGTGCTACATCGTATCCGTGCGCTTACGGATTATTCAGTAGGCATTAACAGATACCAACAAAGGTATAGCACCAATTTGGTAGCCAAAGGTGTTTGCAAGCTGGGTAGTTTTCTCTTCAGAAATGTTGATAGGTACCAGATAAGATTTATTGAAGTTAACATGTAAACCAGTAGAATCTGAAAAGGATCTGAGTATCCTTTTAAGATTAAAGAGGGTCAAAGCATTCCCAGGCAGTATCAACAATGTGTCATCAGCATATTGGAGGATGGGGAAGTCTCCCCCAAAGTTCTCACTGAGTGAATGTTTGACGACTCCATTTTGCCAAGCTTTATTAATGATTGTCTGGAGGAGATCGGCAGCCAGGACAAAGAGAAGTGGGGAAAGCGGGTCTCCTTGTCTAACACCCCTTCTGCAAGGGAAGCTTTTGCCAGCAATACCATTTAAGATAACTGAAGAGGTGCCTGAAGAGAGAATGTTACCAATCTAGTCAGTCCATTTCATTCCTTAAGAACCCCTTGTGTTTCATAACTTCCAGGATCACCTGATGCTCCAGCTTGTCAAAGGTCTTTTCAAAGTCCAACTCTAGGATGACTATCTTTTTTTTGGATTTATGGCACAAGTGTAGAAACTAGAAAGCCTAGGCCAAGCAATCTTAAATGGTTGTACCCTTAATGAACCCATATTTGTTCGGTGTGCCGGTTGAAGGATGACAACCTGAAGCCTTGTAGAGAGGATCTTGGTGATGCATTTTAGAGAATAGTTAAGCAGTGATATTGGCCTATAATCATCAACCTTTATTGGATTCTCCTTCTTAGGGATGAGGGCAATCACTGACGAATTGATGCTTCTCAGATCAATGTTGCTAGAATAGAAATCTTGAAAGAGCCTGATGAAGTCTTGCTTGATGATGCTCCAGCATTTTTTAACAAAGAGTCCATTGAATCCGTCTGGTCTAGGAGCATGATTATTGGGGAGGTGTTTAATGACATTTTCAATCTCCTCAGAGCTGAAGTCTTCATCTAGAAGACTAAGGTCTACTTGAGTGAGGATGGACTCTAAGCTGTAAGCCATGCCTTGAAAGTTGCTTACTCCAAGCCTGTCTTTGAAAGAGGTCCAGATTAAATTAGCCAGTTGGTCATGGTCACATATGGTTTCACCATTACTGTCCAGGAGGGAGGGAATGAAATATCTTCCTCTGGAGCCTCTACATTCCCACCCTCTTCATCCTCATTTTCTATGTAGTCTAGGGCCACCTTCTCCAGGCTGTTTCCACTAAGTTTTTGCAGGTCTTTAATGATCTATCCCTTGAGTGACATATTATATAACTACTATCATTTATCCCTGCTCTAGCTATGCATGTATGTTGATCAGTAGACATTTCATTATTATCCAATAAATCTTCACTCAACTGTTTCCCTATGGTAAAATATAAATAATGCTACCTGGAATACTCCAAGTAAAATACTATAATTGCATTCTGTGTACTTGCAGAATCCTTCATATTCTGTTTGCACTTAATAAATACCAAACTGCGGTCTCCGTTTTCCCCACCTGGCAAGGCTAATAACTAGACTCTAGAAAACTATCTTAGCTGGTTTTATTATCTGACTAAGCTATTTTACCGATCAGAGACTGGTTTGAGTCCAACTTGGTTCTGGTTCTTGTTTTGACATAGCAAACTTGTAAATTGTTATGTTTGGTAGTGAGATAAGACCACCCTCCTCTCTCTCTCTCTCTATATATATATCAGGGGATCACTACCGATTGAGGAATCCAACTTCCAATCGACAAAAAACTATCTCTGTACCTTATTTCCTCTACACTAACTTTTCGAACCCCTTGTTCTTTGATGTCTCTCTTGATGAGTTTTGACGCCATTGTAGGTGGCCTTGCCAACCCTAGGACAGTCTCAACATACCCCTCCCTAATGGGTCTTCCTGAGAGTTGTTCTTGAGCTCTTCAAGTGAAGAATGGATTCAAACCAGCTCTGCTGACCCATGTTAGTATTGCTTGTTTTCAGATGTACTCACTACTTGATAGGCCGTATATGGCCTTGGACCTACATGGCATTACTGGTGTGATCTGAATCCATGTCAACATGGACTTCTACTAAGTTTATCAAGAAGAAATTGATGACAATCCTAGGAGATGAAAAAGGGGCTCATGTTGCCTGAGTATAAAAAAGGAAAAATGTGAAGCAACAAGTTTGGCATGTGGTCTCCATTTAAGGCGCCGCAAGCAATGTTTGGAAATTCATATATGCGAAAGATGTTGCAAGGTGACCATTATATTAACAAGAAATATCTACAAAATTAAGTGTTTGGTAAGAAGCCTAAATATTGTACAAACAATGATCGTTATTCAATATTTTCTTTATAACAAAGAAAGGGTAGGTGCATGCACCGCCCTTAGTTTGCAAACAGCAAATGAGTTGGAGATCATGCTATCTGCTTAGTCCTCCCTTAGTTTTAAATTTGCATAAATCTCGCTAAAAAATAGAGGACATATGTTAACAACTAAAATTATCAGAGGAATCTAAGTCCAGAATTTCCAACAAAAACAAGCTTATCCGGTTTCCCAAATTATTAGCTAAACAGATTTCCCAAATTAGCTAAGCCAGTTTGGGCACTTTGTTAAAATGCATAACATACTCTACCATTGCATTCCTCTTGTTGAGAGGATCGAAAATTTGTATGGATCATCTAATTTGGAGCCTGAGTGAAGAAAACTGGATTTCTGGGACTCATCAGAAACAATATGGCCGGTTTTCAAAACCTGCCAAACCAGATTTTTTGACTCTTCAAGTTGACGAATTGACACCACCATATTCCTCTTTGTCAAGGTGAGAAAACAACATATAGAGATCATTTAATTTGGGGCCTAGATGAAGAAATTATGGTTTCTAGAAGATCTTGCTCTAGACAAGCAACCTAATCTAATCTTGAATTGAGTTTTACTCGATGGAAACTTGCTGAGCGTCATGAGAAATTTGTAGGTTTAGTTTGAAAAAGGTTTTTATTGGGATAAGACCACTCATTCTGTATTTATTAGAAAATCATGGCCGATTGAGGTAATTCAACTACACAATCATAAAAAAACACATTTGTTACTCCTTTTATCTTCTGTTGCCCATCTATTACTGCTCCTTGTTATTTGTCACTGCTGCATGGTTGGTAGATGAACGATGACCAAGCTCTAGAGCGACCAGGCCGGTTAGGGCAGACCACCATCACCACCGCACGCCCTCTTGGACATGTGGGGTTGCTCATTTTACGGGACCTTGGACATGTGGGGTTGTTCAGTTGCAGAGACTTTGTTGGTATGTCTTGTGTATCATGCTCCTAACAAGACTCCTATGGCAACGTGTTTTGCATATTGTGCCTTCATGCAAATTACTGGAGGAATAAGGTAAAGTGTGCATCCACAAACACGCTACAGGTGATGGCCAACCTAAAACTCGGCTATGCTGCCCTTTGACCCATTTAACCTAACTAGTAATTTGCATCAAGACCAGTATTACACTCTTAGATTCAATAACTTATCTGATGTGCTAAAATTTTATCATATATAAAAGTTAATGAGTGTTGTTTCTACATGTTTTAAAATGGTGTGTTTTCTTAGTTTATACATTCTCAATCAAAATTTGATTAGGGCGCCTTCCATCCCGATTGAAGATCCTATCGGACGCGTAGGGTCCGAGGTAATTCTAGGTGGCCTCCACAGACCAACATAACATCGTACTCCCTCCGTATCATGTTTACCAGACGTTCTGGAGCCAACGCGCTTTGCGGCAATAGAAGTCGTTCACGTTATCGATGACACATTTGGACGGGACTACCCCTAGCTGCACGCGCAGTCGCGCGCCGCCCGCATGGCTTCCCTCGCGTCTCAGGCCTTGGCATTTATCACGCGACGAGCGGCTGCACGCGCGCCCCGTCCGCACGGCTTCCCACCAAGCGCACCAACAGCAAACAGCGAAAAAAATGGCTAAGAAGCGCGAACGGCGGAAAATCGCAGCAAAAAATCCACACTCTTGGGTTTCGAACCATGCCCACAAGGTTCCCAACGCACCCACTTAACCAGTCCGACTAGTAATAATTGTTGAACAAGTGACAACTGCAGCCATATTTAATAAGGGTAGACAGGGAAAAATACCCCCTAATTAATCACTCCTTGGTAAGCGTAACCATGTCTTAAACGTCTTCTAAATGTGATATGGAGGGAGTATTAGGGCAGTCCCAATGGGATATTAATTATAGTTTCTATCTTCATTAATTATCTTGACAACTCAACAATTTGCTGATGTGACAGTATATTTATCATGGAGAGAGAAGAAAAATCAAGGAAACCGTTTCCTCCAGACGAAACCGAGTCGACTCTGGCACCGATGCGCTAAGAAACGACGGAACCAGCGTTGGGAAGACTACTGGTTTCTTCCTCCTCTCGTCCAGATCCCTTGCACCGACGCCGCAAATTCCCCTCGCGTGCTCTGGTTCCCTCCATTCGCGCGGGCTTGAAGCGGCCGCGCAGGCTCAACGCCGACTCGCCGCAACTACCTCGCTGCTCGGGAACTCCCGCGTGCTGCCGCTCGATGCCCGCCTTGCACGCAGCCGCTCGCGCCCTGCCTCTCCGCGTCGGCGTCGCCTTCCTCCTATCTCGTCCCCAACCTTGTGGCTGCTCTGATCAGAGACGGGGCGAAGGTGTGCGCCATTCCCGTCGGAGCAGGTCGTCGTCTTGAGGTGCAGCAGTGCGTGCTGCGACTCCCGCGGCGGCGGCTCTTGCCCCTGAAACAAAATCACCAGCCACCAACCATGTGTCCGTAGTGCGTTGAACTCGGCCAGCTCGCACGGACCTGGATCTCGGCATGGTCCTCCATGAGCTCGTGGTAGCGGCGGCGCTCGTGCTTCAGCGCCCCCTTCCTGCATGGCGCAGCGTGGTTCCGTTCGTTGCAACTTTCAGCTGCAGCAGCTGCAATGTTTTCAGGTCGAAGGCAAAGTTGCAGTAGGTGAGCAATTGCTAGTCTGCTACACCCGAGCAAGCCCAAAGCGCTGCCTTTCTCGTGGGAATGGAAAGCAAAGGATCCAGAGACGAGAGAGTGGAATACGGTGAACGATTGGTCCATTTTTTATCTGGAATATGGAAGAAAATCTTGCATTGTGAAAGATGGTTTCTTGGTACAGTATTCTAGACTGTAGAAACTGCTGTAGTTTTTTGCATTGGGACTGCCCTTATATTCAGTCCATTTCTTATGGTATACCAAGGCGAGAGGAGGAGCCAAACGTATATCCAAACTTGCACACACTTTATAACCAAATAAATTATTCAGGTATGTTCTTTACAGTAAAGACATATTACAAAATACGAAATGCTGCACAGCACACATGCGTCCGCGGCTGCTGCGACATTCCTGCATTGGGATCAGCTGCAGGAGTGGCTCACGGCGAAGGCGCTGACAGGAAACGACTGTGTAAACTGTTTGGCCTGAAATGTGAGTTGGTCACCCGCACGGTCGACTTGTCTGATGCCGAGCCATCCGAACTTGACCTGCACATCCACGCCGTACACCTCGTGGACGGAACCGGGCTGGATGACCCCTCCAACCGTGCTGGAGAAACGGAACTTGAGCTGGGTGCTGCCGAAAGTGACTGGAATCTCACACTGGCCGGCGAGGGTCACTTCTAGTTTGCCGTCTGGGCTTAGAACGTATGATTTCACGCCCTGGGGAAGGAGGCCACGAGGTAAGTTGTTTTTCTCCAGGACGTCGTATGCCGTCCCTGTCGCCGCAGCTGCCTTCAAGCTCGCCGCGTGCGCAATGTAGTGGATGCAACAAGCCACGATGACGAGGAGGAGAATGTGCTGCATGGCCATGGCTACTGATCCACTCTGAAACTTGCTAACAAAAATGCACATGCACAAGTAGTATAATATGATCAAAGAATATGGGATGAGAAAGTGATCTGGGAGTCGATCGTCCCTGGTTCCGGTATATATAGGCACGTATGCGGGTCCAAATGAATCAGATTTGAAATGCATTTACTCCTACCAATTCTATTCCACCGAAACGGCCATCACAATGAATACAAAATATCAAAATAATCTGATTTAAATTGCAGTCATTCCCTGCCTAAATGATCGTTACGTTCATCATCCTACCAAATCAATCGGAGTTCAATTGCATATATATTTAGTTCAGCCTAAATTATGTATCATCAAAGCGTTTATCATTATATCTAGTACTAATTAACGGATGTTTTAATTGCTGCGATTCCAGTATAATGCTATCTAAATTAATAACATTATATTTCACCGTACTAGAACTTTTATCACATTGCTTTCCTATTTTTCTGAAATACATGATTTTGATATAGCGCAAATGAGACTTGATTTTTTTTTTTTTTTTTTTGTCAAAGTCCATATCATCCGACATAGCCAGTAAGACCACAATGGGGTAGCTCCTAGCAGAAGTAGTGTACGTTCCAATTCCCAATAACCAACTTCCAAACATAAGTGGTAATGTTATAAGGTTGAGAATGTCCCGAAGCCATCTCTACAATTGACCAAACTATTTTTGCATATTGACATTTTGAAAAAACAAGTGTTTAATCATTGAACGGACTAGACACCTAAGAGGGGGTGAATTAGGATTTCTAAAATTATATGTGGCTCTAATTCTAGTTACCAAAATCCATGCGATATTTCTATATAAATGTGCACTATAGTTTTACGAAGTGTATTGCTTTCTCTACCACTAAAAAGTTCTATACGCCAAGTTCCAATGATATCGCTAACATAGCAAGCTAGGCTAAGAATGTGAAGCACACAACCTAGGTAATAAGCAATGTAAAGTGCAGATGCTTAAATGAAATATAGATGAAAACTCTCATTGATGATGGTACTTTTCCCAAGGTATCTAAGGTTACACCAGGATTTAGGATTTTTAATTGTATTGTATTTCCATATAAAAATATATTTCATATATTTATTTATTTTTGAATGATTTTTAGATACCTTTCATAAAAATATTTCAAGTCTGATTTACCTCCCTGAACTTTCAACTTTGTCCAATTTACCCCTCCGGCTTGGTGTCAAATTAGAAAAACCACTCAAAACCACTCAAAGATACTAATTGGTTAGAGAGAGTGAATAACCTTAATTAAAACTCTACAAAACACTAGAGCAAAGTGATTAGTGATTGAAATGTTGTAAAGCTTTTTGCTCTAGCTCTAGTTACTCAAAGGCAAGCCACCTATCCATAATTCTAGATGCTAATGTCTCTAGACACACAAGAACTATGTCTCTACTAGCTCCCACTAGAGAACTACTCACCAACAAAGCTAACTAGCTAGCCTACAACTAATGCATGGAATGTAATCGCAAGTAAAGAGTCGAGAGGATGCAAATTGTGCCTTATGGTTTGAAGCCAGTCACCAATGACAATATCAATATGATCTCGACGGATCAATCCACATAAGAATACCAAAAGACACAATATTTATCCTGGTTCACGTGCTTACCAGCATGCTACTCCCCGTAGTGTTGACTACACACTTGGTAGTTCAATGGCTAATAAGCATCCACAAGCCTAGGCTACCAAGGGCATCACAAGAACTCACACGAAGTGAGGGTAGCTCAATGACAAGAGATTTTCACTAAGGATTCCTTTTGTGAACTCCCACAAGGAAGGATCAACACCTCACAATCACTGGATGTGGATAAGAACAATCACCAACACCTGCCGAACCCACCACATAGCTCCAAGCCGTCTAGGTGACGTTAATCACCAAGAATAATAAGAAATCTGCAGCAACAATGCCCACCAAGTGCCATCACATGCAATCTCACAAGCAAATGCACTTGGATCACTCAATCTCACTCTAAATTAGCAATCAAGCAAGAGAGATGAGTGGTGATGTGTTTGCTTGGCTCAAAGGATGCAAGAGATGTCAAAGTGTCAAAAGAAACTCCCCTATGTCGGCCAAACACCTTAAATAGGCACCCTCAACAAGATAGAGACATTACACTCAAAGGGCCACAAATTGCACATCGACCGGACGTGGCTGTCGGGGTGACCGAACGCGTCGGGTCCACAGATGGACACCATGTGTCCATTGTTTTTAACCTCACCTGCTCGATCTCAACGGCTAGGAACAGTTAGCACGCTATCAAAGTTGAACAACCGAGTCCGCTCAACCTTGCACGCTACGACAAACCAGATGCGACGTTAGATCGAACGGACGCGCCAATAGTGGCATCCGGTCGCAACTCAGAGAGGTCTAGAAATGCATTTTCTTGACCAGGCGTGTCCAGTCAGGGATGACCGGACGCGCCCAGCATCTGATCGCGCTCTGCCTCTCAGCTCGACTGCCACATCACTATGACCAGACATGGCGGCGGTGCCACCTATGCATCTAGTAGGCTGTGCTGGGGAAGGCACCGGATGCATCAGGTCCTTCAGAAACTAGCGTCTGGTTGCTCTGAAAACACTGAATCCTGACAAGCACTAAAGTGTCTCACTACTTGTACATTTATGTTAGCATTTTCAAAGCATTTTTCAAGGGTTTTTTGTTAGTACACTAGGTCCTAATGCATATACAAGTATGACCACTTAGTGGTAACCGTATTTACTTTGAATTTACCATCTTCATAGTAGAGCTATCTATTCTAAATCTACTCACACCCACTAGGTGCTGTGAGTGGCAAAATAAAATACCCTTATTACATTATACCTTTGCCTATTTGAGTGCTCCACTTCAAACAGAATAGGTTGAGTCTTAATGATGACTTTATGAAGGTGGAAACATCTCTAACATAAATGGCTGTCTCACTTGAAAGTGATGAATGCAAGCTTAAGGATGAAACTCATCTCTAAATAAGCCAAAACACCCTCCTAGCTCATTTCAAGAAAAGCTAGTATGTCACACATCCAACGTGGACAGTGACTGTCGCCGACGAGAACGGGCCAGGAGAGGCCCAAGAAGGAGGCCCCACCGCCTGCAGGTGGAGGGGGTGCGCGCGCCAAGGGTGGCTGCCTTGCAGCCACCGCCGCCGCCACCACCAACGGTTACCGCCTTCCTTTTACATCTCCGCCAAGTTATCTTTTTAGTATTTATCGTTTTAGGAATAATTAGTTAATAGAAAGAAATTAGTAGATTGATTGATGGAAAGATGAATCCATGGTCGATAAGGACTCCTCCGTCTTGCTTGTAGACTAAGTCCAATCGGGACCATAAATAAGAGCGCATTGTAACCACATCAATCAAGAAAAGAATAGTCGAAGGACTTTAATGTTAAGCTCTCCGGCTCTCGGCCTCTCTCTTTCTCACTCTCTCCTTCCCCACGCGCCCACGCCGCCACCGCTGCCTCCGTGCGCCAAGACCGCCCTAAGGGCACCGGCGCCCGCCACCACCCCCCACCGCCGCCACCCTCGTCGCCTCCGTCATGTCCAATCCACTCTACCCACCCTCTTTGTTACACGGTACCACAACAAAGGAATTAAATGTACCAGCTACCCTTGAACTTGTAAGGATATGACACTTAGATCCATGAACTCTAAAAACGTATTTACGGGTCCCCGAACTTGTAAAAGTGTATTAGTTAGGTCCACGAACTCAAAAAATACATTTTCGAGTCACTAAACTTGCAAGGTTGCAAAGGCGTATCACTTAGGTCCATAAACAAATATTATATTTATATTTCTATTTAATAATATAGCTATAAATAGCACATAAAAAATAATATTTAATATGACATCATCAATAAATAAATAAACTAAAGTGTTAAAATAATTTAGAAGAACAAATATATTAAGATTAAACTAAATTAGACTAGTACTAAAGTTAATTTAAAATTAATTTAATCTTTATGTATCATTAATCGGATAGAGGAAAACTAATTCGAATACATTCACTTTGGCTATTCATATCCATTGGATTCTAGATCCATATTTCGATAATATCTGATGATATCCATATCAGCAAAAAAATAAGATATCATGAACTACTTAAATGTCAACAATTACTTAATTTTATTATGTCTAATAATGTATGAAACCTATTTAATTATATATCTATAGATAAATTTAGTATTAATTTTAAATTATTAATGATAGATAAAGATTAAATTAATTTTAGTACTTTTCTAATTTAGTTTAATCCTAATATATTTGTTCTTCTAAATTATTTTAATACTTTAGTTTATTTATTTATTGATGATGTCATATTAAATATTATTTTTATGTACCATTCATAATTATATTATTGAATAGAAATATAAATATAAATATAATATTTATCTATGGACCTAAGTGACACACCCTTGCAAGTTTAAGGACCTAGAAATGCTTTTTTAGAGTTTGTGGATCTAACTGATACACCCTTACAAGTTTAGAGACCCAAAAGTATGTTTTTAATGTTCGTGGGACCTAAGTGATACACCCTTATAAGTTCAAGGGCCGTTGGTGCATTTAACTCCACAACAAAGTAAGAAGCAAATCTTGACATGATTCAGCCATTACCTCTTGACTAATGTCATGCTACTTGAGCAGCAGCACCTTCGGGATCAAATGATCCACTTGCCCAGCTGAAAGGCAAGAATAATTATTAAATCTGAGGTTAGACGAGATGGCACCTAAGAATATATATGCAGTTTTGAGACCAAACTTCAGACAAATACATTTTCAGAAAAATTTAAGAACAATTTTAGCAAGGGGATACCAATTACCAACTCTAGCCCCCACAGCTACTCACATTTTGATGCTCCATTTCATCATGCTCTAGTTATTTACGTCACGAGCTGGACGCGTCCCCCACCTCCTCGGCCACGTCAGTCCCGTGGCCTGACGCCGCCTCCTCTCTCCTCATGACCTCGGGCTTGTCAGCCACTAAGCGCGAGCATCTGCGAAGACGTGGGTGAGCGCGACGAGCAGACTGCGGCAGAGGACAGGGTATGGTTTAGCGCCAATTTAAAATCACTTTAAAATCCGGCAGTGACGAGTAGCGCCAATTTTAAAGCGAGGCGACGCCGGCGTCCCCGTGTGCTGTGTGGTGGCGAGTCTTTGTCACCGAGCGCACGGCCGTGTGAATCCATTGATGCCCTGAATCGCCTGAGCAAGCACATGCGCACAGGGCTTGCCACGACGCGCGTGAATTGGAGCGACCCGACCCGAGCAGGATTCCCGGCGTCGGCTAGCGGGGCAAGGCGACGCAGGGAAGCCTCACATCGCTACTGTGTCCGGATAAACGGCACAGTCGTGAAGCGAGGTGCCGGTGACACAGCGAGCAGCGGCCAAGATGGCGGACGCGACGTGAGACGGCCGCGGCGCGCAGCCAGTGCCGGCCCTGGGGGAGGCAGGTTGTGCGACGCCCTAGGGCCTAGGAAGGATTGGGTCCAAACCCAAATATATAGGACCCCATACTATAGAATTTTATTCTTATTAAGGTAATCATATTTGTTCTAGAAATACAAAATATACTGCTATTTTAGTGTATATTATTTTTTGATAATTATCAAATATAAATACATAATAAATTAGTTTTTATATATATTATAAGATTTTATACACGGTTTAGAGGGATCATAACGACGAGTTCGCCGGAGGACCCTCAAATTTCTAGGGCCGGCACTCGGCGCAGCTCGACAGCCAAGCAAGGCAACGACGCAGGCAACGGTGGCACCCAGCAAGCAGCAGCAGGACGCAGGGCAGCGCGGTGAGTAGACGGCCGGCTGCAGCCAGACCGCTGCGGTAATGGCCATGCCAGCACGGCGCACGGAGCGCGCCCAGGGCGCCACACATGATGGGCACGCGTGGTGACCGTGCCCACCAGTTCAAACGGCCCAAACAGTTCACGTGCACGAATTTTAAAGCGTATGTAAAAACTTACTTATTGAGTTTGGAACCAAACTAACTCGCCTATTCTAGAGTGCGTACATAAGGCTACTAAAAAGAGTTAAAACACAACACCACTCTTAAGCTAGATTTCTCAGAATTAAGCTACCAACATAGCACTGTCATACTGTTTTCAGACATGCTGTCTTGAGCTGAACTTTAATTTAAATTGCATTTCTAGGCTATTTAGAAAACTAACTACCAACGTTACTTTTCCATGGAATAAATTGCATTGTCATCTATAATGTTTATACTTCAAACTCTATTTAGGCGTCATATACATGTCACCATGTGAAAAAAAATGTCGATACAGGCAGCGTGCGATACTACTACGGAGGGCGCTCGCCTGCGGCGTCTGTCATAACGCGTCTGTATTCATGCCATATTACTGACGCGCTTTTACGCGTCTGTAGTAATCCATTTCTACCGACGTGCGTTGTCAACACACGTCTGTGATTAATCGGAGGCACGTCGGTGCTAACTCTAGCACTACAGACACATGTTCCTTAAGACGCATCTGTACTTATGACATTAACACAGACCCATCTTGTTGCAGGCGTGCATGCGAATGTCGAGCTGGGTTTGATCAATCCATTTAATACAGACGCGTCTGTGGTGGGTGCACGTTTCGATCTTATACACAAATGACATTAATTCACAACAAAAATAGTTTATTTAATAATTAATAAAATTATACACACATCTCAGTTGTTACACAAAAATGACATTAATTCACACACGAAAAATTGTACATTTAATAATTGAAAAAATTATACACATGATCAGCTGAGAGCGAGTAAAGCGTACGCGCGACAATAATATCATTGTTTAGTTGGACAAGCATCTGTATGTATCATTACTCTTCTTGCCAATGAAACTCGCCTTTATGGTTGATGATCTGTGACACAATGAACATGGCGATCTTCTCTCTAATATGTTGCAAGTTGATTGGAGTGGTCAGCACTTCAAATTCCTGGAAAAAAAGGCCCTTCAAACTGTTCAAACAGCCCCAAACAATAATTAAGCTGCATATATATAATAAGATTACTTCTTTGCATGTGGAAGAATTAATTATTTGCTACCCTAATTCCAGCAGAGATGACATCACAGCATAGCAATTAAATAAATCACTAACAGCAGCGCAGTGCATATAAAACGTTCAGTAATCCACACTATTTGAACAAAGCAGCGCAGCAGAGATGACAATATTAAAACTGCAGTTACATGGTTTATGGTACACAGTAATACTCATTACCAACTACTACTACTATATATATAACCTATTGTTCAGGGTGTAGCATTCTTGTACATGGCCAATTAATTAATGTGACTACCACTATATATACTCGCTCCAAGGAATCAAAATAGGCGTATGAATAATCTAGAGGAAAAGTCAAATTTTATTAAGTTTGACCAACAATTCATCAAAGTACATGCAAGTCCAAAGTGCAAAACTTACATCAATAAATTTGTGTGGCTCTAAAATGTTTCTTTTTTGCCCTTTAATTGCATAATATAACTAAAATTGACGGTCCCAGCCTGTACTGTTGTATATGACGTTTCCTATGGTCAAATATGCCTATTATTTTAGGAGGGATCAGTCTATATAATTAGTTTACCATCCAAATCACAGGACCCAACCACAATATAGGGATACTGAGCCTTGAGGTTTTGACAACTTTGAAGACTGTATAAAATAGCCACATATGCCTTACCTCAGGATCTTCCAAATTGGTCAGTTTCATCGCAATCATCAAGTTGTGGGCCGCATAAAACCCACATGTGTGGTCTAGACCTTGCTGAAGGCACTGTGAACATATATATGAAAAACATGCTTACTAATTGAATTGATCTTGCACTACTAGTATTTTCACTTGGAAGTCAGGCAATACTCACTGGTGTTTTGGTGGCATGGATCAACTTCCCTTTCTTCAACTTGTTCTTGGGAAGGGTATTCCGAAAAGCCCTACACATACATGAGTTGTTATCACATTTTTTGAATTTCAAAAACAAAACAAATAAAAACATAAATGGGCCAATACAAGATTACAAAACTCACTCATCTATCACAGATTTCAACCCACTCAAATCGGTGCGCTTCCCCGCCTCTATTGGAGTCAAGATACAACACCTTATTCCATCCGGGAACAATGATGACACAATCCAATGCCCACCACAGTTATGCGCAAACATAACATATTTTTGGTTGGCATATTTCCTTAGGCATCTTTCCATATACCTCACGTTATAATCTCTATCACTGTTCATGGATTTAATTGACAATGGATCTGGATCTAGAAGGCCAACGGGCACAGAATTGTGCCTAGCTTCTACAATCAGGCATCTAAGAACAAAGAAGCGTACTCAATTTAGCAACCAAATATTAAGAACGAGCATCCCTAGGTACAAAAGAAAGAGCATAAATGAGAAGAAAGTGTACTTACAGTGTCAAGCAGCGAAGAAGGGATATATCTAAACCATCAAGTGTGAAGAGGTCATACAAGTCTTCGAGTGCCACAACGAAAGGCTCAGTTTCTGATTCACGCCAAAAATGCTCACGCTTGATCATAGCAACTATCCCGGTGTTTCTATTTCTCGCACATGCTTTCATGTAGTGGGCATGAAGAGCAACACAACCAGGTCCTGCCTTCCCAAGTTCTATTGCTGAAAGCATTGGCTGCCCAAGGTTGAACTTGGGGTTGGCATGTGCCCATCTGAAGCCCAGGGGGCACTCTTAGACGATGTGATGGTGGGTTGTGCCTCATGCTGCTGCTTGTCACCCACCGCTGCTCCATTTTGTTGTCACTCTTGGCTGCTCTATTGCCTATAGGAAGTCCTGCTGGAGCACGTGTGGACTTAGTCTGTTTCTTGGCTTCCGCATTTGCTTGGAAACACACTTTTGTACGACGGTACCGGCACTACTCTTCGCTTGATCGTCTTGGGAGGATGAAGTATTGCCTACTACAAGGTTCTTTGGATTGCTTTTGGCTGCCTGGGCAGGCAAAGTACATTTCTTCTTTGCGGTTGGGAGGAGAGAGCACCCTCGGTGATACTACAATCCAACACCTCCTCCCTTTGGATCCTCTTAGATAGAGCCTCTCCAAGAGTTGTGATCTCATCACTTGGGGGCAGTGTCGGACAAAGCCCTCGTGTTCTCGGATACACATAATCAACATGCACAACTGCATATCCGTCATGTCTTTGGAACTGAACATAGCTCACCTGCTTTGGGAATACGCGACCCCTTGCTACCTCCACCCGATAACCTCCACGGGTTTAGTATGAGTGTACACGTTGTTGGCTCTGTAAGAAGGTCAACAAGCATCCGGATTTGGAATTCCACTAGGTGCGCCCAAGCGTGCATTGCATACCGCATCCGAGGCCGAGGCACGCCTGCTATTTAGACCAACCTGCAGATGTAGGGGTGTCGTCGCTAGAAGGCAAGCTCAATTGCAGTCCTTGTGCACGTAGCATGTTCATGATATCTTTAGTGACCTGTTGAGTAACTTTTTTGTTACTTGGCTTCTAACTTCTTCTTTAATGGCTTCTACATCTACATCAGCACGCTTCCTCTTTCTGTACATCTTTGGTGCAATCGGCCAATACCTCCATCCATTGTAACTAGACACACCACGCACGCGCCCTGTTTGTTCTGGGCTGCCCAAGACCTGAGTAAGCATATCTTCTTCCCTGACAAGATTGATCAGCTGCGAAGAATCAAGGTCTGCTTGCTTCTCCAAAACTTTCTTAGAGACAGTTTCAGCTGATTTGCTCAACCACTGAATCTTAGCACAACCTTCCGACTTAACCAATCTACTCCGTGCACGCAGCCAACTCCTAGTGCGACCAGGAGGATATTGGTCCCAAGGATTATTGATGCCTTCGGCTGCTAATTCCCTATCCTCTCTCTCCCACTTTTCGATTATCCCAAAGATACCCTCCCCGTCCCCAAGCAAAAGTGGTCATGCTTGTTCCTCTCCCGAAGCTTCTTGTATTTATCACTTGTTGCCTTTGCTTCATCGCCGTCCTTTAGTTTCACAAAGGCTTCCCAATCTTGTCGCGAAATATATGGGTGCTTCACCCTGGCATCCAACCCTTTATTGACAAAACAGCGTACTAGGTCACTTTTGTGGGTTCTCCAACTTTTGGCTACCATCTGCATCATCTTCTTACGTGCCCTAGCCTTCAATGCCTCTGGAAACTCCAATTTAGGTTGTACACACTCATCAAATAATTGCTCCTTGTCTAGTTCACTTAGGTAAGCGAAAGAAGTCTTGACCAAGGATATCCTTTGTCTAGCAATGAGACCAGCAAGCTTCCTCATTCTTAATCGAGCCTTTTTCTCAATGGGCATCCCATCCTCGTGAGTCTCCGTCACAACTATCTTGTCCTCTGGCCACTGTGCGACTTTCCTGTTTCTCCGGCGGTGAGGCGGAGGTTGAGCTGGCACAACCAATGCACCACCATCTCCCTCTTCATCCTCTGTAGTATCAAGTCTATGTTGGTCTTCGCATTACCATCTCTCTCTTCCTCCCTCGTACTTGTTTCGTTTGGCGATAATGATGCACATCCATTATAAGATTCTGCCTACACAACAACCAATTTTTGTTGAGGTTCTGAGTAACCATCATCCAGCAAGCCAAGTACCAATAAGCAGTCCCTGTACATCACAAAGCTAAAAGCTTACCATTCTGAAAGGGATCCGTGACGTAGGCGATGGGTACCACTCACATAACTATGTGTCGATTCCTACAAATAGCAAGCACAATAACTACCTTAGTATTACAACATTGATAGGACTATAAAAACAGAACAAACCTTGTCCACATATCTATGTGTCTATTATCTAAATATACAGTTTGTGGCTAGAACTAGAATAGAATTTTACTGGGCTACACAATATATAAGCAACGGACAAGATACCAAAAAATTGGCAAAATGTACATACTTGCGGTAAATCTAATAGCAATAGCCAAACAGTATAAGATCAGTCCTAAAATTGTGATGCCTTTGAAAGCACACTACATGCAAGCACACTTCAGTTTAGAACAAGTTTTGAGCAAGTAGTTCAAATAACTTGCGCCAACGTATAATAATTTTAATATTATTAGTGGCATGCTAAGATAAATATACAGAGAACATGAAGTATTTTTGAAGAGCACACATAGGTAGCAGCTCTTCAATAAGCTTAATTCATATGATTGCAGCTGCAACTATTAAAATCACTTAAGATATATGGCTACTCTGTAATTAATTGTTACAGCTTATAAGAATATATAATAAATCACTGGAAAAAAAAAAAGCTACTTGTTGCATACAAATAGGGATATGATTGCATGCCTAAACAAATTAAAATGCGGCCAGGATTCAGACATATCTCCTTACACTGAGTGTTGCAGCATTGCACAGTCGACAAGCAAGTGGCCCTGTTTCTTCAAACATTTAGGCATAACTAGGCAAGTGCCCGTGCGTTGTAATTGGGAACATATAATACCATGACAACATATGTATAAGCGTACATTATACTGTTAACTAAAATAGCTACTGAAGTCAAGATGTTTAAAACATCAGTATTGTACAAGTCTTTAAGAAAGAAAGAAATGTTTCAATTAGAGTATACGAAGACCATAGTTATTTTAGCCTTCACAGATGTTATTTTAGCCTTCAGCATAGTTATAATAAAAAATATATACATAAATAGTTATTTTCGTCTTTAAAACATGACACACTACTCAGAATTTTTTATAATAAAATATATACATAAATATACATAATTTCTTATAATAAAATGTATACGTAAATAGCTGAAATATATGGTAAAATGAAGAATCTAATCTCTCAATAGTTCGAGCATGAGAACGTGCAAGCACCAAGTTGCAAGTGACCAGTCAAAGATGATCCAGAAGATTATTTTCAAGTCCAGATGTGGTGTCGACTTTTTGAAGATACAGTAGAAAGTATCCTGCATATTAGTTGATTGTCAATTTTTAAAGCTTTTATCAACTATGAACACGCAGCTTCTCAGTCTTGTACATTATTGCTGATTTAGATAGCAGTGTGCAGTTAAATGTACAGGTGTTACCTTTTTAAAAGAAAAGCTAAAAAACATTGTGGAGGGCTGCTGACATTTACAAGTTTGTTCCTTAGTTAACAGATAAAAATTTGGGGATTACAGCTTCTAGCGGTGTCTCTGCTCTTCCCATGTGATCTTGACGCTTTAATTATGAAACTGCAGTAGAGTCCATCTAATGCCCCAATTTTCGAATGCTACAACCTAGGATCGCCTACATGAAAGATGCAAAAAAACCTAGACTATTTGCTATATTATATATGGCAACTAACTGGCTGAGTGTTATTATACTTTCCACTTATGTGCTTGACTAAACCAAACTGCGCCACATCCTATGCTGTAAATTATAATAAGGTGCAGATACAAGAGCAATGTGCGCTAAAAATCTGGATCGACTTCTGAATGCAAGGTTCAACAAATGAAAATTGGAGAACGGTAAACATTGCGAACAAACAAAAACAAGGAGTCGTCTACAACTTCAATAGGATTCCTAACTCTGTATCTTTGGTAACATTGCCCAAACACTTCGGGACAGCATTCAGGTATGCATGGTGATACATTCAATTCAACCAAAAAAAAAACTTGCACACAGAAAACCAGAAACCAAAACAGCACTACACACTACACGGCTCAGTTTCCTGTCTTAGTATTAACAATTATGGTCACGTCTAAATAACAGAAAATGCATAGGAAAAGGATCTCATACAGGGCACTATGTTCTTCAACTACTAAATTGCTCAATTGGCAAGGCTACTTGTCGTGGCTGCTCTGTTCCCAATCAACACCACACTACTCAATTGCTCAATTGGCAAGGCTACTTGTCGTGGCTGCTCTGTTCCCAATCAACACCACACTACTCAATTGGCAAGGCTACTTGTCGTGGCTGCTGCTGATCTCCAATCAACACAAAGCATCTGTTTGTTTTTAGCTCCATTTTACAGCAATCAAGCCAAACATGTGCAAGTTTTGACATACTATAGGCAACAATAAATAAATATAAATCCAACAATTGAGGAACAATGATCTAATGGAGTAGAAGGTCAACAGCTCAATTTTGAACCATTGTCTCACATTTGCAGCTGATAGTGTGATAAATATAAAGAAAATATATTGCATGCTTGGGGCTGAGGCAATAATGCACAGATCAAATTGAAGTTCGGGCTATAGATCCTATATTATAATATAAAATATAGAAGCTTCAAGGGTTATATGAGAAGAATATCCACAAGCTGCAAATTCAAATAAAGTGAATCTTGTATGTAAAGAGCTACACTCCTTCAATGGGTTTTATTTATTTTTTTTTTTGCCTCAATGAAGCAACTCATAAAGTGAAATGACATTATGGAGGTTATATCCCACAGTCAACATTTCACTGAAGTAAATAACTGAAGCCCAAATGTATGAGGTTATATTTCCAAGCAAAGCATAAATGAAACCAAATCCCAGGGCCAAGGATCTCTAATGTTTGACCAAGATAAAGAATGACCTATATATACAAGCAAACGTGGAGTCACTGGACCAATTGCCATGATTATGATTTTGTTTATTTGTAGATCTTTTTTGACCTGTGAAGTTCAGTGCTAAATATGATGAAGATTCAATATGCTACACAGTAGAGGCAAACCTAAAAAAAGTAGGTTCACTTAAATCCCATAAACCAAATCAGAGAACTAAATCCACAAACCTAGAAAAAGCAAGAACTAAATCCATGACTATTCGTACACAATCGACAGAAACACATTTGGATTTGAGTGATGGCACTGAAAGCTACTTGCTACATACCTATGAAGGGCCGCAGCTCGAGCTCTCCTTGCCTGCGGTCGCCGCCGCTGCTTGTGGGGAGCGCCACCACTGCAGGTGCGAGTGCCCGTGCCGAGCCGGACGACACCCGGCGGCGTGGGCCTGCGTTGCGGACGGTGGCGCGGGCGAGGGCGGCCTCGAGCGGCGTTGGCGTCCTGCAGGAGAGGAGGCGCGTCCCTGGAGGAGACCGTTTGCTGCTGCGGCGCGGGTCTTCTCCTTCTCGACACGGTGTTTGCGGCGCGGCGCTGGCGAGGGCAGCAGCAGTTGCACTTTGGAGGGTGCCGGAGCGACGGCGCGGCGGGCGGCGAGCGTCGCCACGGACGGCCGCGGGGCTCAGGTGAAGGGATACACGCGCGATGTCGATCCGCTCCGGGTTTAGGGTTTGGGTAAGACTAGCGGCGGCGGCGGCGTAGCTCTGGCGACGGGGATTGGGAAGGCGTAGCTCTGGCAACGGGGATTGGGAAGTGTTTTTTTCTTTTTCGTGCGAGAGGGAGTGCGATGCGGGAGGGAGCGCAATGTGCCAAGGAGTCGGACGCTGTGCGGTGAAGAAGGGAGCCGGGGGTATCTCATAACTCTATTTTCAAAAACTACTAATCCATTTTTTCCATTTTTCAAGCAAGCGAGGAAAAAAAAAGCAGCTTGGCAAATCTGTAGCATGCATGGTGCTTGTCATGCTTCCACTCAAGTCAGTTGGGCGCAGATAGAAAAAAAAAAAAAAGATTGCATACTACATAGGCTGTATGTCTGAGATAAGAACAGGATTAAAGGAGAGCATGTTGGCTTTTCTAAGTACAGACCTAGTACATGGGAAACTGGAGAATCACTTTTTTGAACTCTAGTTATGGACAATAATTATTTAGAATTGGCTATAGAAGTGAATCTAAGAGATAGAGACTGAAAATAACTATGCAAACCCAAGCTGAACTTAAGAGTAAGAACAATTGAACATGATTATTTCACATGCTGTAGTAAAAATGTACATCAGTAGAGCAAAATGTGCAAGTACACTAAAATAGCCAATAGCAATTTTTTCAGGGTAAATGAAAATGTGAAATCTTGCATAACACTTGATATTGCCTCACCACCTTCTCTGTATATAAAATGTTTTGAAACAAATAATATGGAGTAGCAGCAAAGGAGCAGCAATGTGGATGGTAGATATCGATGCAATGCAAAGCTGCATGCCAAAACTGAAGACCTACACTCCTACATGCTGAACCCATGCCAAATTGCCAATCAGTAAATTCTGGAGCTACTCAAACATCATACTATGTTCAGGACCTACTCAAAACATATATGTGACTGATCATTTCATGATCATTTTTAAGTCCAAATCATGGAATCAAATGGCCTGGCAAAATGACAGCTCTCAGCTCCAAACACTGTTTTGTTCATATGCAAATAAAAAAGCTCACAAATGAAGCTAGAAACTCAAAAACAAACTTATAAAACACATTCAGGTTTATGCATTCAAATTCAGAATTCCATCAGCAACTGGAATATGGCCATCATAGGTTTATAATATGGCCATAACAGTTGAAATGAAGTTTTTGGCCATTATATTACATGACTACATAGCTAGGCCTCAACCACAGAATGCATCAAAAGCATAATTCCCCAACAGTTGGCAATAGCAACAGTAGCCCTTTCCTCCTCCACTCTGCTGGCAGTCTCCATAGCTTTGTTTTCCTGCTGTGATATCGATCTTCAGGCACCACCAGAACGGCCCCGCCTGTGGCACACAAACAAGTCATCAATCATCATTATGTTCAACCCATTTAGTGATGAAATGAATGATACAAACCAACCTCATATCCAGATTACCTTCTAGCTGGTTCTGAACTACTAAACAAACCATCGGCTATCATATCACGCATGTGATTCATCATGACAGAATCTTCCTCTTGGGCATCATCCGCATACAGCAGTGGATCAATCAATGGTTCGGTCATTGGTGTACTACAGCAGTCTGCAGTATCATACTTCTCGAAGTCTTCATCCGAAAGAGCATTCTCTCGAATGAAATTATGAAGTGCTATGCATGCTAAAATAATTTGGCATTGATTTTGCATCGAAAACCTTGGCAAACTCAGCAAAATCCTCCACTTCATCTTTAATACTCCAAATGCCCGCTCGATGACATTTCTAATAGAAGAATGTATGTAATTAAATGTCTCCTTTTTACCTTTTCGTGTTTGGCACTTTCGGAACTCCCGGGCATAGTACCTTGTACCCCCTGTATGGTGCAAGAAAACCCGCACGATTTACCGTAAGCCGAGTCGACTAGGTAAAACTTCCCTGCAAAATATGACATTTTTGTCAGATAATCGATTTTGTACATATATAAGTGTGCAAACAACTGTGTTTGCTGCAGCCCTATGGGGTCTATTTTGAAAGCTACAGCACAGTCAACGTTGTAATTAAAAACAAAAAGTGAACATTGATAGTTTACCTGGAGGTGGATTTGGAAACTTGTCACCATACTTCATTCTACTCTCGGTCAACACTCTTGAATCATGGACAGATCTAGGCCATCCCGCAACAGCAAAAGTAAACCTCATGTCAAAGTCACAAACAGCCATCACATTTTGAGAGGTACATCCATATCTTCCAGTATGATGTTCCGCATGTTCATTTGGCACCTGAACCCGTATATGTGTCCCATCTATTGCTCCAATGCAATTATCGAAGAATGGAGAGAACCGACGTTGTTTAAGTCTCTTGTGCACCGTCCTAAAGTCAGGATCTATTGGCCTAATGATATCAGCTGCTAGCTTGTTCAAAGCTCCCAAAACCATATTAAATTTCTTCTTGACTGTCCCTAATGATCTCACAAAAACGATCTTGATTGTCGAAAAAAGGCCGAGGTGCACCAACAGTCCATAGAAACATCGCTAAACTCTCGATGACATCTTGCTTGTTGACTTCAACCCATAGGAGTCCACCAGTAAATCATGAAGTTTATGAAACAATGGAGCACTCATCCGAAACATGTCATAACAAGTGCGAGGATTTGCAAGTGTTCTGTGTACCCAGTCAATGCCCCTCTCTACAGGTTGCCTCATCGGAGTCTCTCTCACGAATGTGGCATAGTGGTGAATGCCACACATCATTACCATAGCAAAACATTCATTATTCAACTTCTGTTGAGCCAATATCAACTCCTCAACACATGATGGATTTTCAACCTAAAACAAAAGTAGCGTTAATGTCAGCAACAGAAAAATAAGGAGCACATAAACACATTGGATAACTAGGATCATATCACATAATTAAATGGGTTCACATCAAGTACATACAACACATCAAAATCGATACAAACATTGACACAACATACTGACACCACACACATAAACTAAAATAGGTTCACATCGTAATGCATGGATACATAAGTTCACACTACAACATTAAACTACTACATCTTAGTGGGAAAAAAAATCACACCAACAACATAAATAAATTGTCTCATCATAGTGGGTACAAAGGTTCCAAGCACAAGCCAGAATCCATAAAGTAGCCTTGCACTGCATTGACATCGATGACGGCACAAACTAGTTGATATTTTTCTCCGGCACCATTTACGCAACCAAAGTAGACGATCTTGTGGTGTGGGAATGTTCTGAGAAAAAACTCCCGGAATTCAGCTTCTTTAAACAGTATTCCAGCAACAAAATACTCATTGGTATCAGGTTTGGCTCCACATTCAACAGCCAACTCCTGACATAGCTTCATAGATTTCTGCATTGTTTTACGCCGTCATACGCCCGAAGGATTACTTTTAGCGAAGGCAGTCCATTCCGCTAGGATCTTGTTAGTGTTTTCATTGCCCGGCAAACCATTTTTCCATGAAATTGTTCATCATCTTCATTGAGGGCTTATGCCTCGTTTAAACTGAATCTATGGTACCACTACTAAAACTTGCCCTCCCGCCGGAATTGATAATAGGACTTGGTGCACTATTGTTACTTTGGCTTTCATCAATGTTACCACCTTCCGCATCAGGATTCATTTTGTCTTGTGCTGATTCATATTGTCCAGCTATATGAGAGGTTGATCCATCTACAGTTGAACCTCCAAACAGTTCTTCAAGTTCATCCATATACTCTGGAATACCATACTGATACTTCTGAAATTCCCGAGGTACACTCTGTAAGCAACAAATAAACAAATAAATAAAATCGGATATATTAACAGGAAGAACAGCTGGTAGGCAAGCATTAATAATTAATTTACGTACCTCCCAGTAATCTGGATCAAGAATGTGCATGCCGTCGGCCACGGCCGACACCGGTCCTCCTATAGGCACCCTTCAAGACGGTGTACAAGCGTGCCCCGAGACTATACAGTTCTTGTTTAGTTGCGTCCTCTCGTGCATCAGGCCAGTTGCCATGTAATACTTCCTTGAAATATTTCTATAGCCATCTGTTGTCATAATTCCCCTCCTCCAATTCCCTAATCTCATTTGCTCAACACAAAACCGACAGAAAATGGAAGTATTTCGTTCCGACCACTTTGCCTTGTCAACTTTCATCTAGTTGAACGAACCCAAGAAAAATATGCAAATAATTACGTCAAGCAATGCATCAGTATTTTGACATGCTAACATGCTGACAATATCATGCATTATCATAGTTTCCAGGCTAACCCGGTTGAATAGTCATTCACATGCTAACAAATAATTAATCTAACAATTTTTTGAGATTCAAATTATGCTTACCGAGGGGCTCCATGCAAAACGGCCAAACTCATCATCTTGTTCTTCTGAATTGTTATTGGTGGGATACACAGGATTATATGAAGGGCTGTTGCGCACCATGCAACTCCAGTAACTTGGGAGATTTCGATGTCCTCGAGAATTTCCACCGCTGCACCGCGACGTGCCTCTCCCAAGGCCACGGTATGGGCAGCCTGCTGAAAGACTACCGGAACCTCTCCCAAAGGCCGGGGGTACCGCGCGTGCTGCACCGCATGTTCCTCCGCTTGAAGTAGGGATGCCGAAGGGTTGATGATTTCGTGCATCGGCACCTCTGCCGCCAGGGCGGCCACCGATGCGAAGGGGAGGAAGTCTACCAGCGACCAGGCTAGCTGGTTCATGCATCGGGAAGTCGTCATCAGAAGCAAACGACTGGCGTAAGCCAGCACGGTTGGAGTTGTGACCCACTCGATCCATGCCCATCTGAGGAACGCCGCCGCCGCTACAACCTCCTAGCCCAAGCTGGGGGAACAAGATCTGGAAGACGGCGAGCATGGACTCGGGATTTAGCCCCGAGACCCCCTCGGGGGAGGTCGCCATGTATCGCCGGAGGCTTTCTATGGCATCGGCGTCCATCCCCGGAGGGAGATCCGGCATGCGGGTGCTGTAGCCCATCCCTACCGGAGGGAGGTTCGGCATGCGGGTGGCTTGGCCCTGCATCTCCACCTCGCCGACAGGCATGCGGGTGGCGGCATGGCCCTCCATCTCCACCTCGGGGAGATCCGCCATGCGTGTGGCATCGCCCTCCATCTCCGTCTCGGCGAGATCCGCCATGGAGGTGGCATGCCTCTGCATCTCCACATCGGGGAGATCCGCCATGGAGGCGGCATGCCTCGCCCTGCGGACGGGATTGCGACGGATGGGACGAGTTGTTGTTGCCGCTCGGCATAGAACCTACGCCTACGGGTGCCGCGCGTCCGGTGGAGTGGTGGTCCGTAGCCACGGCGGTGGTCCTGGCGGCGGGCGGGCGACGGGGAGCCGTACGGAGGAAGGAGCTAGCTAGAGTATACTAGAACGCACGCGCGTGTATGTGGCAACATATAGGGGAAAGCAGGGAGGACGAAGACGCGTCTGTAATAACATATAGCTATAGTCCCCTCCAATAATTGGTGCTCCTCCACGAAGGGATAAAGAAGAGGCCGACGCCCGCTTCTATCTGGCCGCGCCTCGTCCCGTTCCCCACTCCCCCGTTCCAATCCCTAACCCTAGGAATCGAGCGGGCAATTCGGTGCTCACCGGCGTCAGCTGTCTCCTCGCCATCGTCGTCGTCGGTCTTGTGAGGTAGGCTTCCTTCTGCGTCCGGGGAGATGACGAGCGTCGCATCCTCCAGCTCGATCGGCCAGCTCGGTGACCTTCCTAGGATCGACTGCCCCAAGTGTAACATCAAGGTGATTAGATGCAGGAGCAAGGCCAAGGCTGTGTACTACAAGTGCCCGAACCATTTTAAGGTATCTTTGGTTGCTTGGCATTAGCTTTTGGGTGGCGTGTGCTAATTGTTGTTGGACCGACGAAGGAGTCTTTGTTGTTGCGAGAATGACGATAGCGGTTGTCCATATTATTGGTATGAGGAACCCTATCGGAATACTGCGCGCAATAATCACCTAGAGCTGCTAAATCCGAGTCCTGCAGAAGAAGTAAACACAAATGGTCCAGAAACCGCTGCAGAAGAGGTCAACAATGGCGACCTGAAACTCCAGATGTCTCAGATGATCTTTGCAGCCTTTATCGAGTTGAAGGCACAACTTGGTGAAGTGATGATCAAGGTCTTTGGATGCGAAGGAAGAGATCAAGAAAGAGATTGCTAAGGGAAACAAGTCCGCACCGGTTTTTACTTGTCGATTATTTAGGTCTAGTTTAGTTGTTATTTGCCGGTGTTAGTGTATCGTAATGTAGCAATGTAGGCATTTGCATACATATAGCAGCTATCTTAGTGGAAATGAATGTAGTCGCTTTGTTATCGGACTCACTAGTTGGAAATGAATGTAGTTTACTGTTATCGATGAATCCACTCAGATTATGGCTTGGTATTATGTGTTATTCAGCACTTGTGTTTTCATCTAATTCAGACAACATTGATAAGTAAACATGATAACCAGACAATGGTAACCAGTTGAGCATCTTTTTTTTAATAGAAACATATATTAATTAGCAAGCACAATCTTTGCGAAGAGCCTTCTGAGAAGGTAAGGTTACAAATTGCAGTGCTGACAGACAAGGGCACTGAGAATAGTGGTTAGGAAAATTACAGGATAGAAGGAGTTGAGAAACTCGGTTGTCATCTTGAGGTAAAGCTGATTTGGCTAAAGAGCCTGTTGCGGAGTTCATATTTCTTGTGATCTTGTAAACTTTGCTATCTGGGGGTTGTTCCTGTTCTTCAGATTGAGAAAAAGGACTACCTGTTTGCAATCAGAGAAAAAGGAAACATTTTGAAACCCAACAGTGGAAGCTGAAGGGGCTGCCAAGGCCGAGATGCTGTAGCTTCTGCCATGACCTTAGCTCTTATTGAGATCTGATTTGGCTGCAACTGTGGATTGAAAAAAATAGATACTTACTCCTGCTGTTCTGGGGTGGTTCATTGCTCCATCCGGTGTTGTTGCAGCGTCGACAAAGCATTGGATACCTGAAATAGCTTGTATGTTGTTGAGGCATGGTTTGCAGCCAAGCTAGCTCTTCAACAATTCTTGAAACAGGTCTGCATAGTTCTGAAACAATCGTACTTCACATTCCACTGGACAACAAAGTTCTACTAAAAGTGCAGCTAAAGAACAAGAAAAGCAGTTTCTTCCATGCACATTGCTGTTGCAGAAAACATATATAGTTATAATTGTTTCCTTTGAGCTTATGGTTTTGCCTGCTTTAAAATTTTCTTTGTATATTTAGACTGTCCAGAAGAAGTACCCAGGACTAGACTCTCCACTGGAGCACTTGGAATCCCAAATAAAGTGCCAAATCTTTTGTGCCATAATGCCATTATATTGTTTGAATGTAATATTGGAGATTTTGGTACTCCTGACAGTGAATATAGAGCAAGGTGAAACTGTGACTGCAAATTGTTATACATCAACAATTGAGCTACTGAGATACATTTGTGCTAAGATTTCAGTGGCCCAGTTCCTGCTAACCAATAGTCTAGAGGCCCAAGTTCATCTGCCCCTATCTGAGCAAGCATTTCAGGAATATCAAAGGTTGCAAGATTACATACAGACAATTCAAGTCCAGGAAAACACAAAAGACACATGGCATTATATTTGGGGAAACAACAAATACTCATTTTCTAAATTTTACAACTTTCCCTATAACAAGTTTCCACCCTCCAGCTCCTTTTGTTTGGATCTGGAGCTCAAAGTGCTGCAACAAACTCAGAGTTTTCACTTGGCTCCTACTAATGGATAGGCTAAATACAAGAAATATCCTAAAAAGGAAAAAACACAGACTGGAAGGCAACAACTACAACTGTGTTCTCTGTGATGGCAATGTCGAAGAGACTGCTTGTCATCTATTTTCTAGTTGCCCCTTCCGTCAAAGATGCTGGCAGCAACTAGGTATTCAATGGAATTTGTATGCGGGTTTCTTCCAAATGATGGCACAAGCAAAACAGCAATTCCAGAGGCCCTTCTTCATGGAAATCTTCACCATCGCCTCTTGGCAAATCTGGAAGCAAAGAAATGACACAATATTTGATAGAGGAAGGCCTTCTTTTAATTCTTGGAAGGTCCACTTCCGTGACGAGGCTAAACTGCAGGCACATAGATTTCTTGATGAGGCCAAACAAATTGCTTTTCTTCTTTGTGTAGATCTTCTTATTTAGTTCTGTTATGTTTCTTTTTTGGCCTTCTTAGGCCAGCTTCTGCTGTTTGGCTCCTTGCCAGACAAGTGTTATACAGGTTTGTTACTCCTTTTAATAAAAATCCCTACAGTGGGGGCCTCCCCTGCTGTATTTAATGTTCAAAAAAAAAAGATACATTTGTGCTTGGCAAAGGATAAAATCCTGGTATATACTTTTTTCACTAGGGATCTGAGTATGCGGCACAAGATAATTTTTGTAAACTGATCTCTCCTCACATGTTTCACTGACAGAGAAAATTCAATTTTAATCATAGTGCAAAGCCTGCCATTCTGTAGGAATCGACATTATGTTTCAGCATCATATGTCTGTAGAGGTCCAAATAAAGTAGAATGTTAAAGAACAAAGATATAATTAAGAAGACGAAATTGATCAATAATTAAAGTAGATTGTGCCAACTGATACACAATATATATTGCATGTTACTCAGTTCTAGATTTTGTAACCAGCATCCAGAAAGCAACCAACTATACTGCATGCTAGAGTTAATCATTTCCATCTGCTATCTCCTATCTCTACCAAATAGTAGCTAAATCATTTTGGATTGTAGTAGCATCAAGGGTGCTCGCGTGTAGAATGCCATCAGCAGCGACAAATTAAATTAGCTAGCTCCTATGCTCGAAGTTCATCAGCAGCAGCAAGTTAGCTCATAAGCTCCAAGTTCGGAAACAAATAGTTAAGCAGTTGTGGAGCACCTATACCTGCATAAATGATCAATAAAAGTTAAGCAGCTTGATATATAAACTTGTTCTAAACAATCACAGGAGCATTGTTCAATTGCTTACTTGTTTTCGGCGTCTTTTAGCTACCGGAGCATCCTCTGTCCGATCAGATCTTAGGTATGGAGTTAGTTCGCTTGCAGAAATCACAGGTAGGATGGAAGTATCAAACGGAGGGATTTCATTGGTTTCATTGAACTCTACCTCGTCCACTATATTTTCAACTCCCAAAACCCGCTTTTTCCCAGGAAGAACCACCTGTCTTTTCTTGTTTCTAGTGTCGCGAACATAGAATACTTGGGAAACCTGACTTGCGAGTACAAATGGCTCTTCCCTGTAACCAACTTGTTCAAGGTCAACGGTAGTGAATCCATAAATGTCTTTCATTACACCCTGTCTTCCCTGAATCCATCGGCAACGAAAAATGGGCAACTTGAAGCACGGATAGGATAGTTCCCATATCTCTTCAATCTGACCATAGTATGCTGTCCTCTGCATATTGTTGTCAAAGGCATCCACATGAACAGCACTATTCTGGTAAACACTTTTCTTGTCTTGATCAATGGTGTAAAAGGTGTAGCCATTTATGTCATAGCCTTGATAAGTTGTGACAGTAAAGAAAGGACCCTTTGCCAGCTGTCGAAGCCTTTCATCTATGCAAGAACTTGTGCTACAAAGTCGATCTCTAAACCAAATATTGAACCCACTCATGTGTGCCCTTGCTAACCAAGCCTCGCCCCGGTGCTGATTTTGTTGTCTCAACATGTCCATATGCTCTTCAATGTAAGGTTCCACTTCTGTTGTATGTTGTAACACTAGGAAGTGAGCTCGTTGGAAATCATCAGGATCTGGAGTAATTTGCTTCTCCCCAATACACCCTCTACCCGCTATTCTTCCCTCATGGCGAGACTTGGAGATGCCGATTGGATTAGTTGGGTCGATGTAACTGAGGCACCAGTCGACCACCTCCTCAGTAGAGTAGCATTGCGCCATGCTTCCCTCAGGATGAACCCGACTCTTGGCATACCTATTCAGAGTGCTCATAAATCTCTCATATGGATACATGTGGTGGAGGAACATCGGTCCCAGATACCTGATCTCCTTAACCAAATGTACCATGAGATGCACAGATATATCAAAGAAAGTCGGCGGGAAGTAAGCCTCAAGGAGACACATCACCTCACAAATGTTCCTTTCAATATCATCTAATGATTGTTCATCAAGTACTTTCTGAGAGATTGCATTAAAGAAGAAGCAGAGGCTCATGATTGCCTTGCGGGTTTTCTCTCGGCAATATGTTTGAATACCTACTGCAAGCATTGTTGTGTGAGCATGACATCGCAATCATGAGCCTTCATGGGAAGCATTTTGTTTTCTCTTGCAGGAACAAGGTTTCGAATGTTGGCTGCATATCCAGAGGGAACTTTGACACTACGAAAGAAATCGCACAATTCCTGCTTCTCTTGTCTGGTTAGGTTTATAGCGGATAAAGCTGGATGGGCACTAGCAAGCATGTTACGGCACGCTCGGGCCTTATGTCCAATTCTTCTAGGTCGGCTCTTGATTTTGCATGGTCCTTTGTTTTCCATTTGTCATTCATGAGAGTCCCAAGCAAACTCGCCTGAGACATTCTTTTTTTACATGCATGAGATCAATGCTATGGCGGACCGCTAGGGTCTTTCCCAAGACGGTAGCTCCCACGGGATTGACATTTTCTTCCACCTCTTCTTATCAGTATGATGACTCTTTGCTGTTGCTTTGCGCTTTCGATTTTCAAGGACAGTGCTATCATCTGTTTCAACAGTAGGTGAGGTATCCTGTAGCACCTGGTCATACACATGTTGCCCACTGAAATGCCTTGGAGCAGGCCCAGTCTCTCTCGTCCCATCAAATTGACGTTTCATTTGCCTGTACGGATGGGATCTTGGAAGGAAACGTCGGTTCCTAATATAAACCCTCTTCCTTGAGTTATTTAGCCAAATGGTCTCAGTGTCGTCTAAGCAATGAAAGCAGTCCTTTTCTCCCTTGCTTTGCCCAGACACGCTACGATGTCCTGGAATATCAGTGATGGTAGTGAAGAGCATGGCACGTAAGTTAAAACGTTGTTTCCTAAAACCATCATACACACTGATACCCTCTTCTTTCCAAAGTTTAATGAAATCATCAATAAGTGGCCTCAAATACACATCGATGTTAACACCTGGTTGATGCGGACCAGATATCAAAATTGACATCATCATGTATCTCCTTTTGTTACACAACCATGGTGGAAGATTGTAGATAGTTAACAGCACAGGCCAGACACTATGTGAGCTACTCATGTTACCAAATGGATTCATGCCATCTGTGCTCAGTGCAAACCGAAGATTCCTTGGCTCATCAGCAAATGATTGATGCTTAAAATCAATGACTCGCCACTGAATACCATCTGCTGGGTGTCGCATGTAATCATCAATCGTTCGCCCATCTGAGTGCCAAGTCAACAGACGTGCATCCCTTGCGAGTAGCAAACAACCGTTTTATTCGAGGAATTATAGGGAAGTACCAGACCACCTTTCTTGGGACTCTACGCCACATACGCTTGTCATCATCACCCTCATCATTTCTCCGCTTGTAACGAGAGGTTTTTACAGATGGGGCACTCGTTAAGGCTTCATTGTCACCATGAAAGAGGATGCAGTCATTCTTGCAGGCATGAATTTTCTAAACTTCAATCCCATTGGACAAACTATCTTCTTGGCCTCATATGTAGTCTTGGGTATCACATTTCCTTGGGGAAGCATATGTGCCAGCAAATCTAGCAATTCTCTGAAGCTCTTGTCGGTCCAATGATGTGCTGCCTTTAATTGGAGAAGCTTTAGTGCAGCAGACAATTTTGTATACCTCTCATTGCAATTCGGATAGAGTGGGGTCTTCATATCTTTCAACAGTTGTTCCGACTTCTTAAACTCCGAACCAAGATATACTCATCATAGCCGAAGGCATCACGCACCATATCCTCTAGATTCTCAGCAAGATGGACACCATCATAGTTGGCAGCAATGTCTGCTACATCATCATCACATAGTTCATGATCACCAAAGAGTGCTTCATCGCCACCGGCATAAGTATCGTGGAGGCCTTCATCAATATCTTGCGGACCAACATCCCCGCATATGTTCTCGGTCATTGATACCTTCTTCTCCATGTTTGTTCCAACATTTGTAG
Source organism: Chrysopogon serrulatus (assembly GCA_015844335.1). Lineage (NCBI taxonomy): Eukaryota > Viridiplantae > Streptophyta > Magnoliopsida > Poales > Poaceae > Chrysopogon > Chrysopogon serrulatus. The sequence continues at coordinate 106,142 of JADLZL010002564.1, forward strand.
CCTTCCATGAATCCTCGAATTATTAGATGGGCATGAATGGTTAATATATTCGAGTATTGCTTTTCATTTTTTACAGTCAATGCATGGACACCAAATAGATGATTTCTGTCCATTCAACATATCAGTCTCTGCAGCTGTTAGGAAAGTTTTAAGCCCATCTATGTATTCATCACTAGCACGGTTACGAAGATACATCCAACGGCTTCGATCCTCCATAGTCTACAAAAGGAAATTGAAAATGGAAGGATATATAGGTCAATTAATGCAAGGAAGTGTCATTAAAAACCAATGTTGGCATAATTAATCAGATGTTTCATCATCATATCTAATTGGACACAATATCACCAAAGGTCAATTATTTAGAAAGCTAAATTAGTTAATCATGAAGTTCTTGCTGAACTCACACCTTAATTTGCTTTCTGCGTGGCCAGTACTGGAGAATGTCTATATGTAAGCTGTACTTTAGATATCGCCGATAATTCAATATAGAAGAGCACACCCGGGCTGCTGATGGAGACAGAATTCATTAGAACCACGTATGGCTGGCTGGATTAATTAATTCCAACTAGCTGGCAATATATATGCTGCACAGAAATTACGATGGTATTAGATAGTAGGAATGACTTTGGTCATTACCTTAGCTGAGCTGAGCACAAGCCGTACGTTGAGCAAGGATGAGGTGGATTTTTTTTACGGTTGGCTGTGGATGAGGAATGGGGACACAGCCAAATCTCGAGCTCCCGCTAGCTCTGCTGAATATGGCGGTCAAACAACACCGCCCACCGACCGATCCGGCCCCGCCGTCACCGGGCGTCGCTCCCGCGCCCGCGCGCCGCTAGCTATTGCCCCCGGCGGCCGGCGACGGAGCTAGCTACGCGTCGCGCGCCCGGCCGGCCCGGCCGGACTGCCGCTGGGCCTCAGAGCGCGGTAAAACGGCGGCCGGCACGTGTGCTGAGCCCCTGAGCTGAGTTGATCTTGAGCGCACCCTAGCTAGCTAGGATGTCGTTCGCGGTCGCCGCCCGGCGACTAAGCTGCAGCTGCGGCACAAGACGCCGCGCCCGGCCGCCCGACGGCCGATGGGCCTCGAGGAGCGCCAACCACAGCGCCAAGACGTGCGAAGCGATCTCAGTTGAGCTCGATCGAGCTCACCCTAGCTAGCTAGCTGGTCGTGCTCGCCGCCAGCCCGGCCGCCCGCCCGGCGGGCTCCCCTCGGCCAGCGCCTGAAACTCGATCGATCTTACTATATAGTAGCCAGCTGATGCAGCATGTAATTAATTAATAATTAATTGAACTGTAGCACCGAGAGAGGAGGGACGCGCCTACAGAACAAGCGTCCAACATAGCATAAAAATTATAGACGCGTTTTTGAATATGAGTCGTACCAAATCCCGAGTCAGATGTGAGCAATTAAAAGCCGCCTGGATCTCTACAAGCATGAGGAAGCGTTAGGACAGACACGCGTCTTTATACGCCAAGGGTGACATACATTCTGTTGCGGATTTACTACAGACGTGCGTTATAAACGAGGGTCTGTAGTCATATATCACAGACGCTTGTTCTACCGGCGTCAGACGCTGCTGCTGGTGGGTTTGACTGTTTTTTACATAGTGTGTTGTACATTAATTTTGCTCAATAAAAATTGATTTCAAACCTTACTTGATATTTATATGAGCAATTGAAACCAACTTTCATTTGACAAAGCATCTCCAAGGGCTTTGCATTTAGACTTGGCATTTGATAATATGCAAAAAAAACTGTAAAAAGTAGTATCCAATGGTTTTGCAATTCAGTTTTGTATTTTGGGCAAGTTTGCATTTGAGGGTGGAGAGTTAGCAAAATTGCCAAGCCTTGATTGCCTTTGCAAATCACGATCGCCCGGACTTTCGCGCAGAAAACCTTCCCCCGCGCCGTTTTGGTCTTGTTCCCGCGGAGGCGGAGTCTCTTGTTCGCGCCATCTAGGTCTCCGGCAGTCCATCTGCAGGCGCCGCCGTTCACTTCTCTGGATCGCGGGCTGCCTGCTGCTGTCACTGTCCATGGACGTGTGGTGATCATTGGCCCGGGATAGTGCAGGTCTGGTGTTCAGTGGCAGGCAGCAGCAGGCAAATCAATCATGAGGCGATCATCAACAGGCAGCAGGCAGCAACAGGCAGCAGGCAGCAGCAGGCAAATAAAAAACATATGGCGGCCAAGACCATTGGAGAAGGAGCTACCTTGGACAATCGCACAGCAAGGCTGCTTGATGGATTAATGGGCGGCATCACGTGCACCTGTGTCCTCGACGACGACGAACTCGGCTCGGCCTCCCAAACAAGAACAGGAACGGCGAACTCCCTACGGCACACGGAAGAATTGGCGGCGGCCGGACTGGGGAAACGCGCGAGCAAGGGCAACGAAAAAAACTACCTGGGTCCACAAGTTGGGTAAATGGCAAATCAAAATGCAAATTCCCTTGGAGATAACCTATTTTTATCCTTGGCATTTTCTTTTGGGAGTTTGCAAACACCAACAAATGCCAAGTCTAAATGCAAAATCCCTTGGAGATGCTCTTAGCATATTTCGGTTACAAGAAATCATCTATACACATCAATATATACATGCATTAACACAAAATCATGATGCTCATGAAATGCTTGGCAGGTCGTTGTTAATAAGCACGTAAGACTGAGGGTTATACAGTAGTGTTCTCATATATGTTCTAATTCCCTGTAACCCACTTCCAAACATATGTGGTATATGTTATATGGTTGAGAAAGTCCTGAAGCCTACTCTATAATAGACCAAGCTAGTTTTGCATATTGACATTTGAAAAAAAACAAGTATTTAATTCTTAAGAGGGGATCAATTAGGGTTTCTAAAATTAAATGTGGCTCTAATTCCACATATCGAAATCTATGCGATATTTCTATCTAAATGTGCACTATAGTTTTACTAAGCATATTGCTATCTCTACCGCTAAAAAGTTTGGAAAACAATGTAAAGTGGGGATGCTTAAATGAAATATAGATAGAAACTCTCATTGATGATGGTACTTTTCCCCAAGGTATCGAAGGTTGCATCAGGATTTAGGATTTTTAGTTGTATTGTATTTCCATATAAAAATATATTCAATATATTTATTTATTTTTCAATGATTTTGAGATATACCTTCTATAAAAATGTTTGTTATCTGATTTACCTCCTAAACTCTCAACTTAGTCCAATTTACCTCTCTGGGGTGGTGTCATATTAGCAAAACCACTCAATACCGCTTAGAATATAAAAAATTAATGAATGGTTTTTATAAGTTGAGGGGTTATTATGAAATGGGTTTTGTAGATCAATGGACTACCGTGATAGTTGAGTAACGTGAATTGAACTTTTTCCTTTACTGCTAGGCTAGGGCAGAGGACCCCATATGGCGAGCGTTTGGGCTGCAAAATCCCCTGATCTTTAACCCAGCTTGATATCCACCATGGCTGAGATACCGATGTTGAGCACGCCGATGAGCAGCAACAGCTCGTCGAGCATCAACTTGAACTCCTCGGGAGTGGTCACCGACCCGGCAGCCGCCTGCTCCTTGTCCAGGTACTTCTTGCCGATCACCATGCGCGTGATCACGTTCAGACTCACCGTGGACAGGTAGTCCTTGAGCATGACGGCGCGGCCGGCGCCGGACGCCGCATGCAGGTCGCGCACAGAGCCATGGTTTGGAGCCCAACACGTACACCTGGCACGAGTTGGAGCACCATGCATGCAGCGCGCTCGTACACCTGGCACGAGTTGTGCACGGAGCCTAGCACCCACAGCAGCGCAGCGACGAGCAGCATGGTCGCCACGTGCGCCTCCCGCCTTCCACCGTGTTGCTGAAACTGGGAATGGGAGTGGGAGACCAGCACCTCCAGGCCGACGACGGCGAGCGCACAGCCGGCCGCGTGCACGGCGGGCACGAGGAACTCCACGAGGCCGAGATGCGCGTCGTACCTGGCCAGCCCGACGCGACAGTCGATGCCGGCGACGTGTGCCGCGAGGTCGTGCGCGTTGACGGCCTTTTCAGAAGCATCACGGTGGGTGGTGCTGCGCTGCTGATCTCCTTGTGGGTGAGGCCAGACGGCGGCGATGTGTTACGGCAAATGTTAGTGCGCAGACGGAGGTTGAAGACGAGGGTAGTTTAGACATTTCCCGTACCTTCTCTCTCCTGAAATCCAAGAAATGATTAAAATAATCAGTGTGGTGTGTACCGGCAAAGAACTAGAAATTTGTAATGGTACTCAGCAAATTCATCTGTTTGCGGTGTGATCTGGCCAATTAGACTTTTTTCCAATGTCCTATAGCAAAATTACCCGTTATAAAAATATTTCTAGTCTGGTTTACGTCTTTGAACTCTCAACTTAGTCCAATTTACCCCTCTGGCGTGGCATCAAGACAACAAAGTCACTCAAAACCACTTAGAATGTAAAAATTAATAAATGATTTTTAGAAGTTGAGGGGGTTATGAAATGGGTTTTATAGATCAATGGACAACCGCGATAGTTGAGTGAGGTGAATTGGACTTTTTCCCTTTACTGTTAGGCAGGGGCAGAGTACCTCGTTTTGCAGTAAAATCCTCTGATTTTTAACCCAGCTTGATGTCCACCATGACTGTTTTCATCCAATCTGTTCCGAGTGGAGATACAGAGGACGAAGAAGCTAAACACTGCTAGCTAGGCCGATCAAAACGTCATGGGCCTGGCTCTGTCTTTGCTGTTGTGGGCCAACCAAAACATTAATGCCCCCAGCAGCCCTGTGCTGCTGTCCACACAGCGAGCAGGTAAGGAGTATTATCCTTTCATACTCTTTTTGGTTATAATATAGGATTTTGTGTGCTTAAAAAAAATAGGACTCCATGCTAATGCCTTGTGCTATTGTGATTCTTTCTACATTTCATTTATTATAATTAACAAACTTTCAACTTTTTTATCCCATAAATCATAATTTGAAACTTTAACCTTGCTTTGTTGCAAGAGAGGATATCGTGAACACAATACTACTTCACTACTCCCCCATCTAGCTACGAAAGAATGTGACTATAGGGTATGTGACAGTAAAAGTGATCCACGTATGACTAAGTTTTTAGTAAATAGTATCAATATTTATGATTCCAAATCAATTTGTTATGACAAAAAGATTTTATAGTTAATCTTATTGTATTTATTTGATATCATAAACATTGACAATTTTTACTTAGAATTAGTCAAATTCAAAATACTAAAATATCGCACTGTACAAGAAATACATTTTTCTATAGATTTCTATTTTTTATTAGACAGAGGGAGTATTACATATGTGCCAAAATTGTTTCTAGCCGTGGTTGCAAGCCAATGAATAGGTGGATTTTAGAACAACGGAAGCAAAGATGGATAAGAAGAAAATGGACAAGGCTAATGCTACGATGGGGATATTGTTGTAGCTTAAATTTGTTGTTGTGAATTTGACATAGAGTTTATCTACAAAATCATTACCATACTTTAGTTTTATCTCATCCTCCCCTACTGCTGTTGGGTACTGAACGTGGCCCAAACCCCAAATACGAGGGCAGCAGAAGTGGAACTTCATGTTTTAGTTATTCGGCTCCACACGGTAGGTTAGTAAACTCCGATGGTCGATGTACACTACTGACCTTGCTCATAATTTGGTCCGGGACCATGACATCATGTCCAGTAGTTTTCCAATACCATCCGTCGTCTAATAAAACTATAATAATATTTGAGAAGATAAGGCAATTGCGTGTCTTCTCCATCTCCTCACAAATATGGAAAGTCGCATCTCCCTTAATAGTGTTGAGACCATCATCTTTTTCCTACCAAATCCTCTATTTTAACGTGCGAGTCTCTTATATTAGGGAAGACTATTGATAACCAGCTAGAATGTAACAGCGTGAGGGCGGCGACATGGGTGGCTAGGGCTAGGGCAAGGAGACAGCGTGCGACGCAGGAGGAGAGGAAGAAAGGAGGAGGCTAGGGCTAGGGAGAGAGGACGAGAAAGAGCTTTTGTTTGGCTATTATTTGATTAATGCGGTTACAAACCCTTTATTATTTATAGTCCCTATTAGACTTAGCTCACAAGCAAAACGAGGAGATTGTTGTCGAACACGAATTCTTCTTTCCATCAATTAACTTCCAACTTCTATCCTAGCAAACTGTTTCTAAAAATAACTAATACTAGATAAGGCAACCATAGATGACGCGGTAGGAACAGGCGGCAGTGGCGGCTGCACCGCCTCCCCTCCCCAGATGCTTGCATGGGCCTCGCCCAACCCGTTTGCTCTATTGCTGGTCACAGCCCGTATTGGGCGTGTGACAGAACTTTCCCCTTGTCCAATCAGCATGTCCTTGCGCTGAAACATGCACCATGAGCTAGAATTTGTTGTCGGTTGGCAGGTGCCCCAGGGAATTTTCCATCAAGGCGAATCAGGAGATGCCCCAAAGTATCATATGCATGGGCTTGGCGTTGTCGTTGGCATAGAACTCAAAGTAGTAGTGGTAGGAGTCGATGTAGCTGAAGACAAGGTAATGGTAGGTGCCAACACGTGTCCACGGTCCATGGTTGTCACGAGCTACTATTGCTATGGTGGTGTCAACACGTGTCCATGGTCCACGGTTGTCACGAGCTACTATTTCTATGGTGCCTAACAAGATCCCCGCAAGGTGTGCTCTCATTGACGTTGGTATAGTTATTGAGTATGTCGCGGGACAGCGTAGCATAGTCATGGGGTCAGGTAGCTGTATTAGGAGTGTGCGGACCGGAACACTAGGCCATATGGTGTGGGTGTATCGCGTTGGCGGTGCCGACGAGAGGTCCAGCAGGTCACCAAACATGAAGATTATGCTGCCAAATGAGTCGGAGGAGAGCCATGGTAGGTTGGAGTCGAGACGTAGGTCGATGTAGATTCGGTTGACGCAGAAGAGCTAGTGTCCTAAGTCATCGATTAAGATGATCATGCCTAATGGCACAATGTCCTGCAGGCAAGAACAAGCAACTAGGATACCTTCGGGTGCAGTGTGATGCTATGGAGTCATCGGTGGTAGGCGACTTCCATGTGTAAGATAGCACATGTGCAATCGGTTCCAAGTAATAGCGCATCGAGGAGGTCAAGTAGTAGTGGTGATGTCGCAAGAATGTAGAAGTGGCCGTCGAAGAAGATGAGGCTATCGTCCAAAGGTCAGGCCTTGACGACAGTCCCCTCAGTGTTAGTGAGGGTGATATGGAGAATCTCGTACCACTGAAGATCGGCTTGACATAGCCTAGTTAAGATGATGTCAGTACTGTCGACACGGCCAAAGGCTGAGGGACAATGGGAGCAAGTGGCCTGCATCATGACATCATGGGGAAAGGTGATGCGGCATCCCTGGCTGTCTGCTCCATCCGTGGAGGCACAGGCAATGCACGGACTGTCACTGAGGCATGTTGTCGATGGATGGTGGTGAAGCAAGTTGTGCGCTTGTTGTAGTGGTACTCGAGGTCCATCATAGAGAAGTACCATGTTAGATGTCCTAGGTTTTCTAGCCATGGGCATGCCCATGATGATGTCAATGTCGTTGGCAAAGTCAAGCAGGAAGATGTCGATGTCGAAGATTTCCACGTCTATGCAAACGCAAATGTCGAAGGCTGCAGCACGTCACAAAACCTCGGTGTCGCTTCCCACTAGCATGGTGGTGTCGATGCATTGCTTGGAGAGGCCAATGAGGCACGCAACATTGATGTCAATGACATTGTATGTCATGCTTATATCTTGTAGGATGTGTATCTTGGTTCCATGTACAATCCCTATAAGGTACATAGGGGGATAGCTGTGAACACATAGGGGGATAGCTGTGAACAGCTGACTATGTAGTACCTATTATATGTGGATGCTATTGTTGATGTTGACGTTGTCATCGTCATGGTCATTGATGCTCGCGGTGGTGAACGCATCCGTTGTACTGGTGACCATATGGCCGGCTATGATGGTGGAGGTGTAGTGTCTGTTGATGGTGCTAGCTGATGCTAGTGTCCTTAGGAATAGGGTATTTGTTCCTTCCCTAGTGATCTCTGATGTGGTGGTCTATGGTTGAGATGGATCACAACATGCTTTTTTAGGTGGATTGGATTTGTTATTGATAGAGAATGGTTTTGTCCCTCAAGGGTTCCTCCAACTTGCTCTGGAGGAAGGAACAGACGGCCTCTCACATGATCTATGAGGTCTCAGCGGGAGTATTGATGGTGGTGTTGCTGACAACCGTTGCCTAGACACCGAAGGCACCATGCCTGTGGGGGCACATTCTCCATGGCGTGAAAGCGAGGTGGCGGCGGTGCCGCCCTGCTGAGTGTCGATGGCGATGTCGTTGGCAGTTGATGCTCGGACGTAGACGGCTGGGGCGCCCATGGGGGCCCACCCTTGCTCCATGGCGCGGATGCAGCTGTCGAGGTCGGTGATTTCCTTAAGCTAGTTTGGGTGATGCATCTCTTCGAGTATGGCGCAGAGGTTGGTGAAGAACTACTAGAACAGCTCCTTCATGGTGGCAGTGTTGAAGGCCATGGATACCCAAAGGATCAATCTGATCTCATGTTACCAGCTATAACAGGCAGCGGGAAGGCTGGCTAGGCTACGACGAGGACAGCGTGGGGGGGCGGCGTGGGTGGCTAGGGATGGGGTGGCAGTCCTAGGGTAGGGAGAGGCAGCGTGTGGTGCAACAGAAGAGGAAGAGAGGAGGCAACTAGGGCTAGGGGAGAGGAAGAGAAAGAGCTTTTGCCTATCTATTACTTGATTGATGCAGTTACATGTCCCTTATTAATTAGAGCATCTCCAACAGTTTTGCAATTTTTGTTTCCCAAATCATGAAGTTTGCCAACTCCCAAAAATATATGGGAAAGGAAAAGAAAGCCTATCTCCAATAGTTTCCAATAATTCATTTGGCAAAAAATAAAATTGTGGACCTTCCTTCCCCACGTGTTTGATTCCTTGGCGCACCGTCGCCCTGGTCCTCCTAGCCGGCATTCTCTGAATCAGGACGCCATTCTCTGAATCATAGGACCTTTCTACACAGTGGAAAAAAAGCCATCATTCTCTGTACTATTCAGTCCCGTTATCTGAATCACAGGAGCAGCAGGCAATCAAAGCACTAGCATACTCACTCTATTGAATCATATCAACAGGTATAGGAGCATACACAACAGGAGCATGCACGTCGAACATTTTCAGAAAACGAACAGAAGCAAGCAAGCAAGGCCCCTCTGATAGACCAAACGCATGCTCCCTGAAAAGATCAGAACCTTTCCCCTTCGACGACAAGCAAGCAAGGCCCCTCCGACAAGCAAGCAAGCAAGCTAGCCAATCGCCACGCGCGCGCTTGACCTGGCGGCCGAGTGTCGTGATGGCTCAGGGCACCGCCGATGGCCACGCCGGGGCTGGGACACTGCCGCGCGACAAACATGACCTACCATGATATTATCGTCGGCATGGAGAGTGGCCCGGACACCGCGCGCGGGTGCCGACGGAGCCCGAGAACTACCCCGCCGCCGTCGGCGTCGTCATCGGGCGATCGCATCCAAGATCAGAAATCGGCCTGCGCGCCCACAAGATACCTGAACCCTAGCGAATCCAAGCAACCGATCTATGATGTACCTTTTGCGTAGCAGTTGCCGGCCTTCACGAAGATGGCAGTAAAGACCTGGCGACGTGCGGGAAGAAGCAGCCGCGTGGGAAGGGAAGTCGCACGTTCAGGAGGAGAAGAAATCGCGGCACCTGCGGGTGGATGCGCGCTCCCCTGACGCGCGCATATATACGCGGAATGCTCGATGATTTGCCAATTGCTAAAATTTGCCTAATGTCTTTGCCAAACTGTTAGAGAGGGATTTTTCATGTTTTTCCTAAAAAACAAGGATGTCAAACCTCTTTGCAAAACTATTGGAGTTTCTCTTATAGTCCTTATTGGATTTAGCTCACAAACAAAATGAGGAGATCGTTATTGAACACTGATTCTCCTTTCCATTATCAACTCCCAACTTCTATCTACTAAACTATTTCTTAAAATACTAATACAAGATAAGGCAATAGCAGATGACGTGGCAGGAAACCGGTGGTAGCAACGGCTGCCCTGGCTCACCTCCCTGGTGAAAGGTCCTTGTTTGGTTTTGGTAATTGAGTGACAACTTAGGTGGACTAATTGTGCTTATATGAGATATGCAGAGAATTAGTCCACAGGTGAAGAAGGAGCTTAATGCATGATACATGACATGGAGTCATGTGGCTAGAGGTGAAGATTGAGACAAGACTTGGCTTGATGGACTGATCGTGATGGTGAAGGGCAAGTTGGAGGCTTTGAAGCCGTTGGTACCGAGCGTCGGGAGGCTTGAGCAAAGACTGAAAGCCCTAGTTTGGTTTTGGCTAATTGATGAAACCTAGGACTAACCCTATTGCTAAGTGTGTAGCATTAGAGAAAGGGAAGGTCCAAGCCAAGTGGTGGAGTGGGGATCAAGATGATGGAGGTGACCACAAATGATCAAGTACCACACTTGGTGATGAAGGAAGATGAGGAGCAAGATGGAATGCTAGAGGCAAAGGTATATGCTAGGGCATTTCCATTTTGCCGGCCATAGGCGAGTAGAGAAGTTGATGACCGGGTTTAGGATTGATAACTGTACTATTAAGAGGGGCGATGTCGCGCAATATCGGTTATCTAAGTGCCACTAGGTGAGCAATGACTTTGCATATACATTAGGGATCTAGTGTGCCAACTAACTCTTGCAAAATCTATTTGAAAATGCTAACACACGTGCACAAGTGGAGAGACACTTTGGTGTTGGCACATGAGGGCAAGAGGTGATGGTGTTTGGGTATGGAACCCTCCCGCCGAGCTCGCGAGGCGGGACTTGGACGTTTTCGGGAAGTATATGGTCACTCAGAGGTGACCGGACGCTGTCTCGGTAGGGACCGGACGTGTCCGGTCAAGCCGTGGAGTCCGGCGTTTTTCGGGGTCACCGGACGCTGCGCGACCGGACGCTCCGTGCCGCGTCCCGGCCGACTGCTGAAGCAAGGGTTTGCTAGACCGGACTCGGGGCGCGTCCGGTCAGGGTGCAACGGACGCGTCCGGTCAAGTTTTTCACGTTTTGGAGCTCTCTGGGTAGAGACCGGACTCTCTTGGCCGGGCGTCCGGTGATAGCACGGGACGACGCGTCCGGTCGTGGGCGATCGCGCGAGCAGTGTTCTCGAACGTTGGGCGCGAAGAGTGGAATTCAAACGGCTAGTACACGTGGCCCTTTTATGTTGGATCGGACGCTGGACCGGACGCATCCGGTCAGGGCGTTTCGGGCGTCCGGTCAGCACTCAGACAAGGCTGTTTGTGTGTAACGGTTGGATTACTTGGTGGGCGCCTATATAAGTTGTTTGGCCGGCTTGGGGGAGTCTCTCTTGGAACTTTGACACACTTGACATCCTCTAGAGCTAAGCAAACCTCCTCCCACACTTTGCATTCATCTTGATTGATCTAGAGAGTGATTGGGAGAGCTTCTAGTGCATTTGCCTTGTGATTAAGCATCTAGTGGCACTGGTGAGCGTTCTTGCTGCGGTTGAGCTTATTACTCTTGGTGATTGCCTTCAGCTAGACGGTTGGAGCAGCGAGCCCGAGTTGAGCAAGGTTGAAGATTGTTCTTGGCCACTCTGGAGGTGATTGTGAGGGGTGTTGATCCCATCCCGCGGGAGATCGCGAAAGGAATCCTTAGTGGAATCTCGTGTCATTGAGTTACCCTCACTTTGTGTAAGTTCTTGTGGCGCCCGGTGAGGGCTTGGCTTGTGACGCCAATTAGCCACCGAACTACCGAATGTGTGGTCGACACAACGGGGAGTAGCGTACCGGCAAGCACGTGAACCTCGGGATAAATATCTTGTGTTCCTCGGTGTTCTTGTGTGGTTTGATCCTTCGAGATCAACTTGAATTTCTATATTGGATCATCTCTTCGGGTTTCATTGTATTGACAAGACGGTGTTTGGTCATCATCCCGAAGGCACGGTTTGCACATCATCTCTTCGGGTTTCATTGTATTGACAAGACGGTGTTTGGTCATCATCCCGAAGGCACGGTTTGCACACTCGATTTCCTTCCTAGCGATTACTCTTATGCAAAATAGTGTATTAGGTTGTGTAGCATAGTTAAATTGCTAAGGACCCTATTCTTAGTGTGCCTAGTGTATTAGGTTTGCTAGAATTGATTAGGTTGGCTTGCAACCCCCCATTAGGCTAGCGCAACACTTCTATTCGCCATTTGTTATACTAACCGGTTTGTTTAGTGCTTTGTAGAATTTTATTTAGGCTATTCGCCCCCTCTAGCCATTTAGGACCTTTCAAGTGGTATCGGAGCCGAGGTCACCGCTGATTAAGGCTTAACATCCTTCGGTATTAAAATGGCTCAAGTCAACCATATCAACCATGTGGGGAAGCCACCGCACTTCGATGGTACCGGTTATGATCATTGGAAGAGAAAGATGTGTGCATACTTGAAATCACTCAACCGGAAAGTTTGGGAGGTTGTGGACAAGGACTTTGCCGTGATTGATCCAACCAATCCAACTCCAAGAGAAGAAAAGAAGCTCCAATTCAATGATATTGCAATCAACACATTCTATGAAGCATTGGAGTCAAAGGTGTTTGAGCAAATCAAGGATTTGGAGAGAGCTCATGATGTGCGGACTAGGTTGGAGGAGACATATGAGGGCACACAAGCCGTGAAGAGTGCCAAACTATACATCCTCAAGGACAAGCTTTCAAGCTTCAAGATGGATGATGATGAGAGTGTGCCAGAGATGTTCCATCGCCTTCAAGTGATTGTCAATGACTTGAAGAACTTGGGTGAGAAGGTGGACAATGCGGATTTCTCTCACAAGTTCCTTAGAAGCCTACCATCAAGATTTGAGTTCTTAGTCACAATGTTGGTGAGAGAAGGGTTGGATACGAAGACCCCTAACCAAGTACTAGGTGAGGTGATCACTCATGACACCTACCGTGTGGAACGGGAAGGGGGATCTCACAAGGATGAGAAGAAGGACAAAGAGAAGAAGAAAGACAAGGAAGTGGTTGCATTTAAGGGTACTTCATCAAGAGGCAAGAAGAAGCAAGAATCAAGTGATGAAGCTAGCACAAGCTCAAGTGAGGTGGATGATGAAGCAATGGCTCTTCTTGTGCGCAAATTTGGCAAGTTCATGAAGAAGAAGGGCTATGGTGCAAGGAAGAGAAGAGATACAATCAAGACCAAGAGATGCTTTCGGTGCAAGGGCAAAGATCACTTCATTGCCGATTGTCCTCTCTCAAGTGATGATGATAGTGATGAGGATGACAAGAAGAAGAAGAAAAACAAGAAAGAGAGGAAGGATAAGAAGGAAAAGAAGGAGAAGAAGCTTGAGTACAAGAAGAAGAAGGGGCAATCATATTGTGTCACATGGGATAGTGATGCCTCAAGTGATAGTGATGATGAGAGCGAAGATGACAAGAAATCAAAGAAGAAGTTGCTTGCTAGTCTTGCCATCTCCAACAAGCCTTCACTCTTTGATGCTCCATCAACGTGCTTAATGGCTAAGCCATCTAAAGTACAATCCGATGATGAGAGCGATAGTGAAAGTGATGATGATGAGGAGTACTCAAAGGAGGACCTCATTAGCATGCTACGAGATGCTCACTCTTATATTGAGGAGAAGAGGAAGGAGTGCAAAGAGTTGCGCAAGAGCAAGAAAGCTCTTGAGCAATCCTTTGATGAGCTCAATGCTACTCATGAGAGGCTAATGGAAGCCCATGAGAAGCTTGAGAAAGCTCACACTAAGCTTGAGAAGGCTCACTCCTCCCTCCTTGATCAAGCTAAGATTGAGGATGTTGTAGACACAAGCAACGTAGGAGTTACTTGTGATATTCTTGATGAAGCATTCTACACTCCTATTGTTGTTGGTCCCACTAACCCCTCTTGTAGCTCAAGCAATGCAACATCTACTATTAGTGATGGTTTCACTTGTGATGCCTCACTCATGGTGGAGAATGAGCTCACTCATGCCTTAGGCAAGGCCTATGGTGAAGATGCCCGCTTGCTAAAGTGTTTGGGTAGCCAAAGGTTCTCCCTAAACAAAGAGAGATTGGGCTATACCCCCAAGAATGGCAAGGCGGCCTTTGTCACTCACAAGACTAGTTTTGTGAAGGGCAATGGACGTTTTTGCTCTAGTTGCAAGCAAGTGGGGCATATAGAGCAATATTGCAAGAACAAGAAAAATGCTAACATATCCTCTATTTGTTTTGATTCTTGTTATTTGCTTACTAAGGGTACTAATGGTGTAAAGGCTAAGTTCATTGGTGCTCCCATTGTTGGCCCTAAAAAGAAGGCAATTTGGGTGCCCACAAGCTTAGTGACTAACCTTGGAGGACCCAAGCAAGTTTGGGTACCTAAGAAGAATTGATTTGCTTTTGTAGGTCAATTACAAAGCCGGAGGAAGGCATTGGGTGCTTGATAGTGGGTGTACTCAACATATGACCGGGGATTCTAGAATGTTCAAATCAATCTCATCAAGTGGCAATGGTGTTGATAGTATAACTTTTGATGACAATAGCAAAGGCAAGGTGAAAGGCTTGGGAAAGATTGCAATCACAAATGATATGTCCATCTCAAATGTATTGCTAGTGGAATCTCTCAACTTCAATCTTTTGTCCGTGGCTCAATTGTGTGATCTTGGATTCAAATGCATATTTGGTGTTGATGATGTTGAGATAGTAAGTGTTGATGGAAGCAACTTGATATTCAAAGGATTTAGATATGAGAATCTCTATCTAGTGGACTTCAATGCTAGTGATGCTCAATTGACAACATGTTTGTTCTCCAAATCAAGCATGGGTTGGCTATGGCATAGAAGGCTAGGACATGTTGGCATGAAGCAACTCAACCGGCTAATCAAACATGATCTAGTTAGAGGGTTGAAGGATGTGGTGTTTGAGAAAGACAAGCTATGTAGTTCATGTCAAATGGGCAAACAAGTTGGCAACACTCATCCCAACAAGAGCATGATGAGCACAAGCAAAGCATTTGAGTTGTTGCACATGGATCTATTTGGCCCAACCAAGTATGAGAGCATTGGTGGAAACAAATATGAATTTGTGATAGTGGATGACTACACTAGATATACTTGGGTATTCTTTCTTGTTGACAAGAGTGAGGTATTTGACACATTCAAGACATTTATCAAGAGAAGCCAAAATGAGTTTGAAACATCTATCAAGAAAGTAAGAAGTGACAATGGTAGTGAGTTCAAGAACACAAGAATTGAAGAACTTTGTGATGACCTTGGCATCAAACATCAATTCTCGGCCAAGTATACACCTCAATCCAGTGGGCTAGTTGAAAAGAAGAATAGAACTTTGATTGACATGGCAAGATCAATGTTGAGTGAATACAATGTGGATTATTCATTTTGGGCCGAAGCAATCAATACCACCAACTATTGTTCAAATAGGCTCTATTGTCATAGGCTTTTGGAAAAGACACCATATGAGTTGTAGAATGGTAGAAAGCCCAACATTGTATATTTTAGAGTGTTTGGATGCAAATGCTATATTCTCAAGAAGGGCACTCGATTGAGCAAATTTGAGAAGAAATGTGATGAAGGATTCCTACTTGGTTACTCCACTACAAGCAAAGCATATAGAGTTTGGAATCTCACTCATGGCATAGTTGAAGAAGTGCATGATGTTGAATTTGATGAAACCAAAGGCTCTCAAGATGAGGAAGAAAATCTTGATGATGTGAGAGGCACTCAATTGATACAAGCCATAAAGAAAATGGATGTTGGTGACATTAGGCCAACACAAGTGGTAGATATCGAAGATGACAAAGATCAAGTGATTGTGTCTCCAAATATGCAAGCTAGTGGTTCTCAGGATCAAACTCAAGCTAGTGACTCTCAAATGCAAGACCAAGTGGCTAGTACATCATCTCAACCAAGTGATCAACCAAGTTCAAGTGCTCAACCTCATGTTCTCCAACCAACTCATATTGCAAAGGATCATCCTCTAGATCAAGTGGTTGGTGATATTAGAAGTGATGTGTAAACTAGATCAAGTGGTTGATGAGAAGAGATTTTGCACATTGAGAAATAAATTGAACATACTTGACTTCTCCAACATGAGATGAATGCATCCCCAACTATATGACATGCCTCTCCTTCGACTATTGCAAAGGTGAAATTGTTTGGCATGATGCATTCATACTTAATAAGGACTTGATTAGAGCATATAGACATTTCTTCTAGTGATATCTCTTGATATTAGGCTCATTCATGAAAACAAAGTGATTTTGAATACATATTATGCCACTATTGCTTCTATGTCTTGTATGATCTAGTGGCTAAATATGACTTGCTCATGAGAATGTGACCCTAGTGTTTGATCTAGTTAAATGAGCAAGAAAGGATCTAGTTCAACATTGATAAGATAACCATTGAAAGATGTGTGAAGAAGCTTGTCATTGGTTCAAACCGAGCTAGATTACTTATGCAAAATTACTAGTTTGAACCACAAAAGAAGGAAGTTTATGTAAACAAATGATCCTCAACTTTAAGTGATCATCTCTCCATGATTTCAAGTCTACACCAAGCATGATCATATACCTTTGTGGTCATTGATGACAAAGGGGGAGAGAATACAAAGATAGCATGTATCAAGGGGGAGAATAGATAAAGATTGAAGAATGGAAAGGGATCAAAATTTTAAAGCACACAAGTGGGGGGAGCAAGCTCATAAACATGATTGACTGCATTTGATTGAGCATATTCATATGATTACTTGCATTGCACTTAGGATTATTTATCTTATAAGTGGTATCTCTCTTGCTTGTGTGGTGCTTGCTAGTATAGAACTTGATTGATGGATTGATTACTAGCATGCATAGGTTCTAGCTAGATTTAGTGTTTTCCAAGTGGTATCTAAAAACCATGCTTTTAATGTTGATTTCACGGGGTTTCTAGCTATTTGATGT
This sequence comes from Chrysopogon serrulatus, assembly GCA_015844335.1. NCBI lineage: Eukaryota > Viridiplantae > Streptophyta > Magnoliopsida > Poales > Poaceae > Chrysopogon > Chrysopogon serrulatus. The sequence continues at coordinate 123,133 of JADLZL010002564.1, forward strand.
TTCTAGCTAGTTTTGGTGCTAAGGATGGTTCATGATGTGCACTCCGATGGTATCACACTTCAAAGGTCCATTCTATACACCTTAGCATCAATTCGGTAGAAGTGACTCTCCCAAAACCTATTTATCCATCATGTGTGCAAAGCTTCTAATCCAAACTCTTAGCACACATGTAGGGGGAGCCATAGCTACCAAATGTGTTTTACATGACTTGTCCAATTCTTTTCATAAGCTCAAATTGCTTGGACAAGTTGTGTAAAGCCAAAATTGTATTTTTTTCATATCTTTGTGGAGGTTGTCATCAATTACCAAAAAGGGGGAGATTGAAAGCCCTAGTTTGGTTTTGGCTAATTGATGAAACCTAGGACTAACCCTATTGCTAAGTGTGTAGCATTAGAGAAAGGGAAGGTCCAAGCCAAGTGGTGGAGTGGGGATCAAGATGATGGAGGTGACCACAAATGATCAAGTACCACACCTGGTGATAAAGGAAGATGAGGAACAAGATGGAATGCTAGAGGCAAAGGTATATGCTAGGGCATTTCCATTTTGCCGGCCATAGGCGAGTAGAGAAGTTGATGGCCGGATTTAGGATTGATAACCGTACTATTAAGAGGGGCGATGTCGTGCAATATCGGTTATCTAAGTGCCACTAGGTGAGCAATGACTTTGCATATACATTAGGGATCTAGTGTGCCAACTAACTCTTGCAAAATCTATTTGAAAATGCTAACACACATGCACAAGTGGAGAGACACTTTGGTGTTGGCACATGAGGGCAAGAGGTGATGGTGTTTGGGTATGGAACCCTCCCGCCGAGCTCGCGAGGGGGGACTTGGACGTTTTCGGGAAGTATATGGTCACTCAGAGGTGACCGGACGCTGTCTCGGTAGGGACCGGACGTGTCCGGTCAAGCTGTGGAGTCCGGCGTTTTTCAGGGGTCACCGGACGCCGCGCGACCGAACGCTCCGGTGCCGCGTCCGGTCGACCTGCTGAAGCAAGGGTTTGCTAGATCGGACGCCAATTAGCCACCGAACTACCGAGTATGTGGTCGACACAACGGGGAGTAGCGTGCCGGCAAGCACGTGAACCTCGGGAAAATATCTTGTGTCCCTCGGTGTTCTTGTGTGGTTTGATCCTTCGAGATCAACTTGAATTTCTATATTGGATCATCTCTTCGGGTTTCATTGTATTGACAAGACGGTGATTGGTCATCATCCCGAAGGCACGGTTTGCACACTCGATTTCCTTCCTAGCGATTACTCTTATGCAAAATAGTGTATTAGGTTGTGTAGCATAGTTAAATTGCTAAGGACCCTATTCTTAGTGTGCCTAGTGTATTAGGTTTGCTAGAATTGATTATGTTGGCTTGTAACCCCCATTAGGCTAGCGCAACACTTGCATTCGCCATTTATTATACTAACTGGTTTGTTTAGTGCTTTGTAGAATTTTTAATTAGGCTATTCACCCCCCTCTAGCCATTTAGGACCTTTCAAAGACTTCATGCCGAAGGACCGAAGCGATGGTGAAGAGCAAGTGAGGTCATGATCAATGGATCAAAGGCCATGTGATGATATGAAGTGGATCATATCGTTCATGTGGATGTTGGTGCATGTGTTGCATCGGCATTGGAGGATACGGAGTGGAAAGCGCAAGGCACAAGTATAACCTATTTCACCGGTCATAGGTGTGTAGAGAAGTTGATGACCGGGTTTAAGATAGATGACCGTACTATCAAGAGGGGCAAACTTGTTTGCATATCGGTCATCTAGTGCCACTTGAGCGATCTAACTTTGCATCGTGTTGCTAGGATCGAGTGGCGTTGTGAGAAGGAGTGAAAACCCTTTGAAAAATGTTTGAGAAAATGCTAACACACTTGCACATGGTGATATACACTTGGTGGTGTTGGCACATTTGCAAAGGGGATGATGTTTGTCGGGTTGATCGGGCTTTGGGATCCTCTCTCCCTCCCGCCGAGCTTGCTAACACACTTGCACATGGTTCGTGGAAATGAAATGTCTATTTTCCATTGCGCCGGAGGCCGGATTTGGAGGCGAAGTCGTCGGAGTGTTTCTCGCTGAAAAAAACTCATCGGACGCTGGTGGCAGTAGCGTCGGACGCTGAGCCAGCGTCCGATGGCGCGTTGGCAGTTTGGTGGCGCTGAGAAGTGTGCATCTGCGCGTCTGACGTGTTTGAGTTGGAGCGTCCGACGTAAAGCAATGGGCGGCAGTGTTGGCGGCGAAGTGCAGCAGCAGGAGCACCTGACGCAGAGGAGCATCCGATGCCCATGCGTCGGACGTGTCCGATGTGGTGGTGCACGTTTTCGGAGCTTGTTGATATTTCTAACGTCATTACTAATTAATGAGATTAGAAACACATGGTATGAAATTAATTTGTCATTAACAACTAGCTACTTTATCTCTCACCAACATCCCTGAGCATTAACTAGGTTGGCATCCCTAATTGTATATGCGAAGGATAAAATATAGGTTTATATGTATCATTCAATATGACTAGGCTGAAATATATGGATATAAACTAAGAATGGTTCTACAAGCGGACAGATAATTATACTATTGTAACATTTTACCTAGGGAGTTCTACCAGGTTGTCGATTTATATTTATACCACTGGGAAGGTCTTAGTAGGACGTATAACTAACTTATACTATTGCTGTGAAAGGTAAACTATAACTAGAATCCTACTCATAACAGGGATAAGTCACGTAATAAAAGATATATGATAAATAATGATCAGTCATCATAAATAGATAAACGTTAAAGCTCTTCTAGTCATAGTAATAGCTAGCCAATGGATAAACTCAGGAATAAATACTAAGGTAATTCAATAACTACATCAATGAATAACTCTAATTAGTGCAATTACATCTATCAATTATTGTTAAGTTAATCCTACATCATGATCACATGTAAAGGGGCATCATCTAGAAAGGATGTGAAACAGAGTCATCATCCAACTTCGCGACCGTGCCCTGCTGTCCTACATACGGGGGGTGGACTATAGAGGAACCAACGCAGCTGTCACCTGCGCGGACTACCACACGTCCCGGCACATCAGGGTGCACTCGCAGATAAACAAGATATCTAGACAAAGCATGTCTACATATTGTTCATCATCTACCCATTGCGCATTTAGATAAACGCTATACGAGCAATTACATGAATTCAATAAGATCAAACTAACTATGCTAGACATATAATTAAAGTAGACAATGACTATTGCAATTAAGAATATATAAGAGATTAAGAACAATATTGCCTGAATCATAATATTGAATACAATAAGAGCAAAGTACTAGAACGATACGAACTCCGCACTCCAGGCAGCACGCGGTGGCTCGGATCCCGCTGAAGATCTAGAACTCTTCTACTTCTAATCTAACTAGGCTAAAACTATGAACTAGAGAGGCTCGATGAACTAGAGAAGGCTCTTGATGGCTTGATCTCCAAATGACTTGATGCCTCCGGGGGGGGTCGCCCCTTTATTTATAGCCCGGTGGGATGAGCGTGCGCCCGCAGATCAAACCGACTTAACCAAGGGCCGAGATGACTCCTCATAGGCGGTGGAAGAAGACTCCGAAGGCAGGACAAAACCCTAGGGGGGCCGGTCGGCGCCGGGTGGGGGGCCGGCCCCACTTTGTAGCCTTTGCGGGTCGCTAAGCAGTGTCTTCTAGATGCTTCCCGAGCCCAATGACGGTGTTTTGCCTTCGCGGTTACGTTTCGTGATAATTATGCACTCTAATCCCTCTTTTATGCTTTTCTGGAATAATTCCTGGAAAATACTGAATATACAAAACTCGTGGAAATTGTCAGTTAAAACGCTAGACTAGTGTGTATTTATATATCCTTTTATGTCTAAAGTTCTAATAAAAGTTGACGTTATCCACCGTCAACAACTCCCCCAAGCTTACCTTTTGCCAGTCCCTTGGCAAACAAACTAAGTCTAATTTCTACCATATTTGGATCAGGAGTTGCTACAATGTTGTTATACTCTTCAAGTACACATGGTTTCAAACAAAAATTCTCCTCTGGATTAGACAGTGTCTGTTCTAACCTTCAAACTTACCCATTTTACCTTTAACTATAGGGCTTTACAGCTCTTGCATAAGTCTTGAGTAATCGAAAGACAGAACAATCAGGTCAAGCACTATGTCTCAAATTCTTCACAGTACCAATATTCTAGAGTTTCTTTAAGTTTTCACAATAAAACTCAGAGTTTAATTGTATGACACCCTCAATTCTCTTTAATATGTGATATTTATGGATCTCACTGAGGCATGTTGTCATGCCCTTCTACAACTAATGACCATAGTAGAGCTTTATAGGAGTGGCAATAACAAGGATGAGCATATACTTGCAACTCATATGTTGTAAAGCCAAACAATGGATCCACAGAGAGTCAAGACATACAATCAAATCAAGATGTGCATGTGTATGAAATATGGTGGATAGGTGTATATAAGGTATTTAGTGGCTAATTCTAATTCTACTTTCGCTCCTTGAGGATAAATCTCTCTTTATTCGTTTTCTTTTATCTCTCTCTTTTTTTTCTGGAAGACGGGCATCTAAGTACCCATTGTTTTAATTGCTTGGACACTTGTTCATTTTTTTACTCCATTTTCTCTCTTTTTTCAATACTTTTGCATAGCCACATGCATCCTTTGAATATATAAATAATTGGAGAGATAATAATAAGAACTTAGAGCAATTAAATAGGGGTTGTCCTATGTGGTATAGTATTTTTTTTTTTGGGTGTTTTACTCCCAGTGTAGGAGAAAAATATTTTTTAAGGTGGATCGGATGAAAGTGGAAAATGGTTTGCGCTTTCTCCTAGAATAGGAGTAATACATTTGTGGATGGAGTGTGTATATGATCTTGATTTTAAAAGTATGATAAGACTCTCATAAGATATACAACAAAGGTTGACTGAACTCAATGCAAAGCAAGCAGCATGAATGAGCAAAGATTTTTCTATCTCTAAAGATATCATTTCTGGTTTTGGTAGGAATTCACACTTTATCATACAAGAGCTCATCATGTAAGATTTTAAATTTTTTAAAAGATAAATCTCCAAAACTTAGTATCGATAGGAATAAGATAAATAGCAGCTCAACCTTCATGAGTCATATCAATCAATCACCTAGACTTAGCTCAAGCATATGCCTCCACAAGTTTCGGGCTCGAGTAAATTCTCAAATTAAAACAAAGCAATATCCAAAACTCGGGAGAATTTAAGGTTGACAACTAGGCACTTGAAAGGAATGATAACGGAGCAACTATTCATCATCTCCAAGATAAAATTTTAATGTTCATCAGTTTTTTTAATTAACTCTAGCCTAGATCGACTCTAAACACACTGTTGGCGGTAATTACCGACATACTTTAACCGCCAACTATTATCCAAAAAGGGAGAATTATCATAGATATATTCACATACACCTTTACTATTGACCTATTTCCACTTATATTGGAGCATCATTGTTTTACAGGGAACATACAAGAAAAAAGAGAAAAAGGTCACAGAAATACGCTTTCCGGCAAGGCAGAAAGGGAGAAATAAAGCAAAGCCCATCAAGCACTCCAAAACTAAGCTAGCAACCACCAAAACCAAGGTCCAGGTCCAGCCCACAGCCCACCGGCCAAAGGCGGTGCCAAGGGGAGCCACCCCTGGTGCGGGCGCACCAGGGTGCGACCGCACCCCTGGCTCGGCCAGGTGGGCCCTCCTTCCTGTGGCGGTTTGTTGAGGTGGTTTGGACGTCGGTTTGGCCGGTCATTACTGTCCCTACCCCCTGAACCAACCTAGGCCTAGTATAAAGCAAGGGGTGGAGCTCCTCATTTCATACACAACACACTACACCTCTCACTTGTACTCTCAAGTGTACCTCTCCACTTTTCTCTTTATCCTTAGTAGTAATAAAGGAGCAAGGCTCATCTTGTAAGAGGAGACATCTTGGCTACTTTTGGTATAAATACTATTCTTTCCATTATGCTCTTCTTCTTTTTTTATCAATATAGCTATGTTCTAAAATTCTAGTGCTATGATCTTGTTAGATGAACTAGGTACTAGTTTATGTAGATGAACTAGGTACTAGTTTGTGTGATTAGATCATAGATCATAGGACCTCTATTTCATATGCCTTGTTCATGATATGTTTGCTAGTTCATAGTGTTCATATCATGTTCTTAGCATATAGAGCCTTGTTCTTGACTGTTCATACACTTAGATAATTAAGAATAGAGTTGTGTGCGGGTTGGTGGTTCATCGCACAACATCCAAGTTCTTTACTTGTTCATCCGTAGGGTGAGAGACTCGGGGGGTCTTGGGTGGCTATTTTATATGCGGGCATGGTGCTCGGGTATAGGGTAGCCGGTGATTGCACTTCATAGTCCACGGATGAGGGGGTAGGCGGCAAGTGGTGACAGCCCTGTCCATTCCTTTGTAATCCCCCCACGTTCGGCTATGGTGTAGGAGTCTAAATTACCACCCATCTCGCTGGCAGACCAGCGGCCGGTGGTCTTCTGATCCATCGCAAACATAGCTCTATCTCTGATTCATATATTTGTATGACTATCCCCTATCTAGACATTAGCTGTATTAGGACCATTGCTCCTGTAGGATATTCTTTCATTCTTTATTCTTTTATTCTTTATGCTTCATTCATCTTTTCCCACTTGAGAGACGTCTACCCGTATGTGTGTGTCCACTATCATGAAAACTGTATTGTTTACCCCTGTTATGAACATTGGTCTACCTTTTATACAACGTATAGTATTCTTGATTATGGTTTCATACTAAAATCTACACTAGCCTTCCTTTGGAAAAATATAAATACAACACCTAGAATTTCTCCGGGTTGAAATGCTACAACGGTAACTCCGTGCGCTTGCGGATTAACATTCAAAACTGCAAAGGTTTACCGGATCACCATTATCTCTCTACTGTAGTTAGGGATATAGTTTTAGCACTAGTGTCAAGGAATGCTGAAAATACGCCGTATAGCATCTCCGGGGGCACTAGCAGCTAGGACTATAGTCCTAACATTATTGGGGATATAACTCTCTTGATAGAGGTAAGAATAGTCTTGGTATGCCACGGTGCTCGTGCCAGACTATTCTGAAACTATCATCAGAGATATATCACTAGTAGCAGTAAAGGGAATAACTGGTGAGGTGTGCCTCAGTATCATGGCTGATCTAGTGATATGATAGCTGAGGTACATCACCCCAAGCATTTCTTACTCATTACCGGGGATAGACTTACCTCTATTCTCAGTAATGATGTTAAGAAATGTCAACTGCATTTCTGACGTGGTCATCAAGGGTCCAACTCTGGTGATGCGCTAAGAAACGCCAACACACACTCTAATAGATTAAATGCTTATTTGGTTTTAATTTATTATATATATATATTAAACTATTGGACTCACAAAAGACTACAAGTGTGGACCTTCATGTGCCCACATATTTTAGGTATTTTATAACTATAAGGCAGACTCGATAAATCGTATGGGTATAGTTACCTGATAACTAGGGGATGCTACTCCCCCAAGCTTAATGTTGTCGTAGTTGAGCGTTGAAGCTGAGTGGTCCTCATAGAGGAGCTCATGCTTATAAGAGCAAGTGATGCCAGGAATACTTCAATCTCATCACCCAAGAAGTTACTTCCTTCACATAGGGGTCAACTGTATGTCGGAAAAGTGTACTTCAAGTGATAAAGCTGAAGATTCCTAGGTAAGCTGACTCTTGGAGTCATCCTGCAGGAAGCTCTCACAAAACACCAAAACTCGTAGAACGGTATTAGGACAAAATGTTAATGATTAGCCGTTTTTAGAGGATTGGGTGTTGTGGTGGTTTCAAATTTTTATGATACCAGTATTGCAGCAGGATGCTCAATTAATATTTTTTAGGTTTTATGGGTTTACATGCAGAAAGTACAAATGCATGATATATATTTTTATTCTATAGGCCACTACAGTGAGAACTCCTACAGCTTTTACACTACAAGGGTTTCACATAGGGCCTCAAGTTTTTAAGATGCATGAATGCAGCCTAATGCATATCTATTTATTTTTATTATTTTATATGCAATACTTATATAGAAAAGTAATCATGCTAAAGAGAGAATAAATCATACAATGCAAGAAAGTAAATATGGATAACTACCGATGTTACCTCACGGCGAGGGTTCGATATTTTTAGTCCTTCGAACTAGACTTCTCCTTGCAAGTGATTCATTGAGTACTTCAAGTTGCTCTTCAGGATAAGAATTGAGGTAGTACCTCCACTAGTGGTGCTTCCAATGGCGGTGCCACCTTCTTTCTTTCTTTTGTAGACATCTCGAAGGCAATCTTATGAGTGTCCTTATTACTAGTTGAGAACTTTCACTATAGAATTTGGGGGATTATCTCCCCACACTTTAGTTGAAGTGTGTTACGCCCATAAAAACCAGGTAGAGATCAAGTACATGGGCTTTCTTTGTGGGGAAAACACCAACAGAACCGGAAATTTATTCATCCTCTAACCTAGGGTACAATAAGATTGATATTATTCATATTGTTCATTCTTATCATGGGTGAGAGGACCAGAAGTATAAATATGGCATTTAAACTTGTGAGATAAAGAGTAAAGTTACTTAACCATTAGAAAGACTATTCATCTTTATAATGTATCAAGAATAATAGACGAAGTATTTATAGCTTACTTGGTTAAAACTGAGATTAAGAGAATGGTGCTATGAATAAACTTAGAGAACAAATCATGTTGAGTTTAGTTAGGTTGATCAATTTAAGTTATAACTCTAACATGGTTATATTTTTCATTTATTACATACCAAGATCAAGAGAAAATTAATGACCACTTACCTTAAGATGTTACCTCCATTATTTGAGCATGATGAAGGGTAAATGAATTTCAATGGTCTTTTTTTTCTTATATCATGGGTTATTCACTAGCATCTTGTCTCGTATGTTGTACTCCTTTCTCACTCTTCAGACCTCCTGCTTCTCTCATTATTTCTTCTCTACAAGGGGTTAGTGGACAACACATACCCGAAGGAATATACTATTTATTAAAGTACAGATAGTGTTTGCCAAAGAGTTAAAGATTAATCTGTAGCTCGTGTTTTCAATGATTCACCACTATTTCAAAAAAAATTTCATCAAGATGAAAGCGAGGATATTATTTTGAAGCATACCCTTAACCTTGATTTTGATTCTACGAATAGTCTCCTAATATAAGTTAAATATTTTTTATGTAGGAGGGGTTAGTCTATATGTACAACCAAATTTTTAGATAAGTATGCTTGATTTCATAATATTTAAGTAATATTCTAAAGTATACTTATAATAGAATAAGAAAGCTTGCAAGACTAAAGGTATTTATTCAAATAGGACCATAAATATGTATGGTGAACCACAGAAGCATTTTATTTTATATATATATTTTTAGCAAGTTATGGTTGAGCATGGCATAGGGTAGAAATGACCAAGATAAATTAGCAACATGGTATGAGATATTAATTGTAGTTAAATGTTGCATGAGGCTTGGACAAATGTACCTTATGTCTTCATCCTTCTAAGTAAGTGATGACAAACTTACTTAAAAGAGAAAGGTTATCTGGTTTATCTGTTGGTGAGAGCTTATGGTCTTCTTTGAGCAAGGCCTTCCTTTTATCTTCTTCGGCTTTTTCTCCATTCAATGAAACTAAGAAAGATTACATGCAATTCACTCATCAATCTTTTCCTAATTTCTTTGATTAATTTACGATTGATGAGTGGGGTCCACTGAAGATGCAATAATGTTCACTTGAAAACTTCTTCTCCAATAGAGTAAGGTTGTTCTTTCCTGTAAAATGTTAATGGACACATACCCGAGGGAATAGCAAGATTGAAATATAGGTTTTGTTCGTCCATACTTTTTTTATGATTTTCTTCTATGCTAATCAAGATGATATATGGTTTTAAGATTGTTTAGCACAAATTGTGTCTATCGTGTTCTATGTTGTTGTTGCAACTTAGCATGGTTCAAGGCAAAGATAACTTGTAATAAAAGATAATTAAATAAACATTAATACTCACAATTTGGATATTTTATGCAAAGTTATCATCCGCCTTGATTCGTCCTCGGTGTGAACTTATCTCTTGGCTTTTCAGATTTAATTCAAAATTTTCTGCAGGGGTTAGTCGACAAAATATTCAGTATCCACTACAACATACTATCGGCTCAAAAATCAACCTAGACACCACGTCTAATTTGATTTAGGAAGGCTTTTAATCTGACCTCAGTTTAAAAGCCTTTTAAAAGTAAAACCACCACTCCTAAACTAAGCGCCAAGCTTCATTTAAGAGATTTATGAAAGTACTTCAAAGCCTAAACATATATCATAGCAAATAAAGATAGCATGAGAATATAGTAGAGATTTATTCAGATGGAGATAAAAGAGCATGATCATGGTGAGTTTTTTTTTTTTTTATAATACACGTGAGATGAATATATGAAATGAAATAAGTTATGGCGAGAAAATTTAAACTAAATAATGTGAATATATGGATTAAAGTAAACATATAGTGGAATGCAAAAGATAACTACTCATAAATTTTGAAGTCCATGAGTAAGACTTTCTCACCTTTATTTGATCATACCTACCATGACTCACCCGCTGGAATTTGTGAGTGATGCAACATCTTTATTCCCGTCACTTGAGATATAAATTAAAGTCGTGTGACGTCGACCTCTTTCTCTAACGTCGGATTTGTTATGTTTCTTCTTATTTTGTGGGGGCATGCCGGAAGGTCGTAAACCGGTCGTTCATTACCCCGCATAAGATATTAAAATAGACAAACAAGGATAATCCTCGCTTGAGCAGGGGTTAATGGTTATCTCGATCACATCAATGAGTATAAGTCTATCAAGTGTTCCTTAATTGCCTAGCTACCTTCCCCAAAGAACGGCGTCAAAAATGATTATTGGTATTTCTAACGTCATTACTAGTTAACGAGATTAGAAACACATGGTATGAAACTAACTTGTCATTAACAACTAGCCACTTTATCTCTCACCAACATCCCTGAGCATTAACTAGGTTGTCATCCCTAATTGTATATGCGAAGGATAAAATATAGGTTTATATATATCATTCAATATGACTAGGCTGAAATATATGGATATAAACTAAGAACGGTTCTGCAAGCGTTTGAGATAATTATACCATTGTAGCATTTTACCTAGAGAGTTCTACCAGGTTGTTGATTTATATTTATACCACTAGAAAGGTCATAGTAGGACTTATAACTAACTTATACTATTGCTGTAAAAGGTAAACTATAACTAGAATCCTACTCATAATAGGGATAAGTCACGTGATAAAAGATATATGATAAATAATGATCAGTCATCATAAATAGATAAACATCAGAGCTCTTCTAGTCATAGTAATAGCAAGCCAATAGATAAACTCAGGAATAAATACTAAGGTAATTCAATAACTACATCAATGAATAACTCTAATTAGTGCAATTACATCTATCAATCATTGTTAAGTTAATCCTACATCATGATCACATGCAAAGGGACATCATCTAGGAAGGATGTGAAACAGAGTCATCATCCAACTTCGCGACCGTGCCCTGCTGTCCTACATACGGGGGGTGGACTACAGAGGAACCAACGCAGCTGTCACCTGCGCGGACTACCACACGTCCCGGCACATCTGGGTGCACTCATAGATAAACAAGATATCTAGACACTATGTCTACATATTGTACATCATCTACCCATTGCGCATTTGGATAAACGCTATACAAGCAATTACATGAATTCAATAAGATCAAACTAACTATGCTAGACATATAATTAAAGTAGACAATGACTATTGCAATTAAGAATATATAAGAGATTAAGAACAATATTGCCTGAATCATAATATTGAATACAATAAGAGCAAAGTACTAGAACGATACCGAACTCCGCACTCCAGACAGACGCCAGGGCTCCGGATCCCGCTGAAGAACTAGAACTCTTCTACTTCTAATCTAACTAGCCTAAAACTATGAACTAGAGAGGCTCTGATGAACTAGAGAAGGCTCTTGATGGCTTGATCTCCAAATGACTTGATGCCTCCAGGGAGGGGGGTCTGCCCCTTTATTTATAACCCAGTGGGATGAACGTGCGCCGCAGGATCAAACCGACTTAACCAAGGGCCGAGATGACTCCTCATAGACGGTGGAAGAAGACTCCAGAAGGCAGGACAAAACCCTAGCAGGGGGCGCCGGTCGGCGCTAGGGTGGGGCCGGCCGGCCCCACTTTGTGGCCTTTGCGGGTCCCGTCGCTTCAGGTGTCTTCTAGATGCTTCCTGAGCCCAATGACGGTGTTTTGCCTTCGTGGTTACGTTTCGTGATAATTATGCACTCTAATCCCTCTTTTATGCTTTTCTGGAATAATCTCTGAAAAATACTGAATATACAAAACTCGTGGAAATTGTCAGTTAAAACCCTAGACTAGTGTGTATTTATATATCCTTTCATGTCTAAAGTTCTAATAAAAGTTGATATTATCAACCATCAACAGAGCTCTCTGCATAGCGTCCGGTGCTGGGGCGCTGCGTCCGATGTTGGTCATCGGAGCGTCTGATGAGTGCATGTCTGGCACGATTAGGAGCTGACCATTGGCGGCAACGGCTAGTTTGAAGACATGGCAACACATGGCGTTGCGGTGAGCGTCAGACGCTGGGGCGCGCGTCCGATGCTCAAGCATCTGATCGTCTGATGCCTTCGTACTGGCTGAGGGGAGTTGGCAACGGCTCCTTAGCCCTTGGGGCTATATATTGAGATGGTGGCCGGCCTTGGCTGGTGGCTGAGCGACTTGGGGACTTTGTGTCCTTGCTTGGTGGTGCTTAAGAGCCCTCTAACTCGCTTATGCTTGTAGTGATTACATCGATTGCGAGTGAGCGATTCTAGTGCGTTGCATTAAGAGATTGAAAGGTGTGGCACTAGGTGATCGAGTTGCAAACCGGTGGTGCTTATTACTCTTGGAGGTTGCCACCTCCTAGACGGCTTGGAGGCTTGTGGGCATCGTGTAGCACGCTCGGAGATTGAGTGGTGCTCCGATTGCTAGTCACGTGGAGTGACATTGTCAGAGGGATTGTGCTCACCCCGTGGGAGATTGCAAAGAGCAACTCTAGTAAAAGAGTGTCATTGAGCTACCTCTCTTGGGTAGGTTCTTGCGGTGTCCAATTGTGGACGAGGTTAGTGAAACACCTCTTAGCCGCCGAATCACGAAGAGTTGGTCGACACAACGAGGACTAGCTTGGTGGCAGCCAAGTGAACCTCGGTGAAAAATCAACGTGTCATCTTGTCTACTCTTCTCGTCGGTTTACATTCACTAGCTTGTCGTTACTTGATTCATACTTGTGCTAGTGAGTAGTGTTGCTCTTGAGTAGCTAGTTTGCTTGTGTAGCTTGCTAGTTACCTTCTTAGCTTGTGTAGCTTAGAAGTAGCGATTGCGTGACTAGTTGGCTTGTGTAGCCTTGCTAGTCACTTTGCTTAGTTTGTGTAGCTAAGCAATTGAGCTCATTAGTTAGGCTTGTGTAGCCGTGTTAGTGAGAACTACTAGTGTGCTTAGGCTTCGTGCGCTTTGCTCACTAGTATGTGTAGGTGCTCTCCGGTTTGACTGAGTACTAGTTGCTTAGGTTTGTGTGACCTTGCAACCTAGTATTGGATAGGCGAGCACTACCTAGCCTTGCACCTTAGTGGCTCAACCTAGGACTCTTTTGTAAGGTGCTTGAACTTAGATAGAGGGGTGAAGTCTTGGTTAGACCGATAGTTTCAATTTCGTATTTATTTCGGCCATCCGCTGCGATTAGATTTTAGAAAGGACTATTCACCCCCCCTCTAGTCCGCCATCTCAACCCTTCACCTGGTGCGCACCCTACCTCGTAGGGTAGGCCGTGGAGCCCTCCTAGGGCGGCGGCGCACCTTGCACAGGCCTTGCCCAGCCTGTTTGCTCCATTGCCGGTCAAAGCCCATATTGAGCTTGTGACATCAAACATCTTCTTCAATATTTCAAAAAGTATTATTGGTTCCATTTGGTGTTGGTGTACTGCTAGAAGTGCTTTGAGCTCTGAAAGCATAAACTATTTCATGCACGTCTCTAAGGGAGACATCAAAGTTTTTGCTATAAATATCCCTTGCCTCTAAGCTATTACAAACTATTTGGATGAATTGATGACCTGTATGCGTAGCCAAGCTGCCGAGTGACGTACTCACCCTTTTCTTTCTTCCTTCTCCTTCTTGGCCTGTGAAATGATTCCTTAGGGCTCTCTAGTTTGTGATGCACTATTTTGTGTGGATTAATTCCAGATTGTGATTCTGTGGTCGTTCAAAGATCGAGTCGAAGTCTTCCAGTTTCAGTGCCTCTCTCCTTGTCGCTTGATCACATCCAACCTTGGACAGTTATAAAGCTAGTTATCTCATTATTCGTAGCAAGTTAGCTTCGGTTCATCAACCTACTATCATGAAGATAGGCCACCCTTAAGGAGGTTCCTCATCATTTGCTATTAGTTTAAATTCGCATAAATGTCACGGAAAACTTGGGGCACAGATTTTCCAACAGAAATAGGCATATCCAGTTTCCTGATTCAGCTAAACCAGTTTTCCAAATCAGCTAAGTCAGTGTTGGCACTTTCTCAAAATGCATAATATACTACCATTGGATCATATATAACTTAGTTATAGATTTATTTAGGTTTATACTTAGGTTTATGTTTGTTAAATATAAAAAATCTATAAATGATCCAATAATCATAAAATTTTTACTACAGTTCAAGCATATCATAATAAGCTCACCATAATTCGACCATAGAAATTATGGTTATGAATTATTTCATTTAATTACAAAAAATATAGGTCTAAAATTACAGCAAAAACTTTATACTAAACTATACTATATTATATGTTCACTGTGTAGATCTACTGATGTGGAGTCCAATAAAATTAGATTTTCTATTTTATGATTTTTCTGTGATTTACCATGATTTTTCAAAGATTCAGCCGAAATAAATAAAAGAGAAAAAATAAAACCATGTTACTGTAGCAAAACCACCCTCCAAAACCGTCGAGGGGTGTTATTTGCACCGGTTTCAATAGTTCGGGGTGTACAATACCCGGTTTTATAGTTTAGGGTATAAAGTGCACTAATATTAATAGTTGGGAGGTTTTTTTAGACTTTTTCCATAAAAAATACGTATGGATCATCCAATTTGGAAAAACGTGATTTCCGTGGACACACATAAGAAACTAGCCTGGTCGGTTTTCAAAACCAGCAAGGCCAGATTTTTTTTTTTACTTCTTCAAATTGAAGAATGGACTGCACCATTGCATTCCTCTTGTCAAAGTGATAAAAAAAACATATATAAATTGTTTAACTTATAGCCTAGAGGAAGAAATTATGGTTTCTAGAAGGTTTCGCCCTAGACCCACAGAACCCAGCCTAGCCGGTTCTGAAAACCAGCAAGGCTATTGTTCCTGGTCCAATCTAAATTGAGTTTTACTCCATGAAATTTGTAGATTTCGTTTGCAAAAAGGTTTTTTTTAGAGAAAGACCACTCTCTCTATATTTATTAGAAAATCAAGGTTGATTGAGATAATCCAACCACACAATCCTCAGAAAAGTAAAAAGAAAAACACATCTATTACTCCTTTATCCTCTCTTGCACATCTATTACTGCTCCTTGCTTTTCGATGCTGCTGCAAGGCTGATGGATAAATGATGACGGAGCTCTAGTGCAGCCTATCACCACCGCAGGCCCATATCGTGCTTATCGCCCGAGGAACCACTAGTACAAAAATTATTTTTGCCGGCACCTTCTTTTTTTTTCACAGGCGGTTCATAATATCATGACGGTAGAAAAAACACGGTGGGCCCAAAAGGAGAGCCGCTTTGTGTAAAGCGTTTTACACAGCGGCCCTCCTAACTTCGCCGTCTGTGTAAAGAGTACCATTTACAAAGCGGCTCACAATGTAAACCGCCTTGTGTAAAGAACATTTACACAGGCGGTTGACATTGTAAACCGCCTGTGTAAATGGTCCTCTTTACACAGGCGGCAAAAGTTATGAGGGCCGCTGTGTAAACTGTTTTACACTGGCGGCTCTCCTTACCAACCGCTTTGTGATAATTCCACTATAAATTCCCTCCTCCTACCTCCGGACAAGAACAAGTTACTCCCGTGGGTGCTGCATGATGGCGGACAGAGCAGTGGAGATTCCAAGGGGGGAGAGGTTTTCAACTTCATTTCTTTGGTGAGATCCTTCCAAAAGGTTAGTTAGTCCCCTTGAACCTATTTTTTTAGTGATTCATTGGTTCATTTTTTGTATTGGAGGTGCTCTAAATCTAGGGTTAGGGTTAAGGTTCATAGCTAGGGCAAGAGAGAGATAGTTTTAGCTAATTTTTTTTGTATAATTCATAGTAAATTGTATCTTGCTCGGATTATAGAAAATAAATACTTTTTAGAATTCCTGTGAGTAGATCTATGCAATAGAGTAACGATGTGCACTATTTGAAATATATTTTTTTATGTAGTTATAGTTTCTATTTTTTAGATGATTAACTTTTTATTAATCTATATACTAAATTGTTGGAAATCATAAGAATGGAAATAGTACTGTTTAATCGTTTCATTTTATTCTCTCGTATTTATAAACTATGAATTAATTTACTAAATAATTAATTACACTATTAACTAGGGTTTGACACCTTGTACTGTGGGTTTGTTAATTAAATAACTTATTTGTAATTAATGGTTTGTTAATTAGTGAAAGGTATTCATTTATGCTTAGGGTTTATGAATTAATTGAGTAGTTAATGTTCTGTTAATTAAGGTTAGTTATTATTGCCTATACTTAAAGTTTGTAAATTAATTTAGATAGTAATTAAAAGTTTACTAATTAAGGTTAGTTAATATTTCATGTACTTAATATTTATTAAAAAATAGTTAGTAATGAATGGTTTGTTATGTAGGTTTAGTTATTATTTCATGTACCTTTTAGTTTTTTTGAAATAACATATTAGTAATTAATGGTTTATACTTTCATATATTTAGGGCTTGTGATTTTATTTAGTTAGTAATTAATGGTTTATACTTTCACATAGTTCATATATTTAGGGATTTCTTAAATAATTACAGATACATATGGAGAGGTCGTTATGGATGTACAACTTATCAAGATTAGACCCATCATATGTAGTGGAGGTCCAAAAATTTATTGATGCCGTGAAGATACATGCTCAGAGAACAAAGGCGAAGCACATATATTGTCCATGCGCAGACTGTAAAAATATTGTGGTATTTGACAATGTGGAAGCAATCACTTCTCATCTGGTTTGCAGAGGATTCATGGAGGACTACTTGATATGGACAAAACATGGTGAGGGCAGTTCTACACCTTATATGCGGACAACTGACAACACTGCAAGTAACATCAATGTGGAGGGTCCAATGCCATATCTCAATGAATGTGATGATATGCCAGCTATCAATGAAACC
Source organism: Chrysopogon serrulatus (assembly GCA_015844335.1). Taxonomy (NCBI): domain Eukaryota; kingdom Viridiplantae; phylum Streptophyta; class Magnoliopsida; order Poales; family Poaceae; genus Chrysopogon; species Chrysopogon serrulatus. The sequence continues at coordinate 140,683 of JADLZL010002564.1, forward strand.
CATCATGCTATGCCTGATGTCAATCAAACTCATAATGATACATCATTTGTCAATGAATCTCAACATGCTAACACCGATGCCATTGAAGATGCCGATTTCTTAGAGGCAATAATGAGCGCTGTGTGCGGATCCATCAATATTCTTTATGAAGCGAATGGAAGCCTTGAAGAAGGCAGCAGAGGAGCCATTGTACGACGAGTCGAAAGGTTGTACCAAAGAGTGGTCGACCTTTGCGGGCTGTTCTCATTTTCGACCATTAAAGCTAGATATGGTTGGTCCGATGCTAGCTTCAATGAATTATTGCGTGTACTTGGAGACCTTCTTCCTAAAAGAGAACAAAGTGCCACGCTAACACGTACTATGCAAAGAAGCTAGTCAGTCCACTTACGATGGGTGTTGAGAAGATCCACGCATGTAGAAATCATTGTATTCTATATCGGGTGTCATCGGTACAAAGACTTAGACAGTTGTCCAAACTGTGGTGCTAGTAGGTACAAGACGAATAAAGATTATCGAGAGGAAGATAATACAGCCTTTGTTTCTTCAGGGAGAAAGCGAAAGAAGACTCAAACAAAGACTCCACAAGATAAACGTTCAAAGCCCACTAGCAATGTCGAAGTGGACTATTATGCGTTGAGAAGAATTCTGCATTGGTGATATGGTATCTCCACGTGGTTGATCGTTTGAGGTGTTTGTTTGCAAACCCGGATGATGCAGAACTTATGACTGGCATGCATCTGATGAAAGAAAAAATGATGAAAAGTTACGACATCCAGCCGATGCAAAGCAATGGCAAGAATTTGATCAGAAATATCCAGACTTTGCTGAGGATCCACGAAATATAAGGTTTGCTCTGAGTACGGATGGAATGAATCCATTTGCCCGGAGGAGCAAAGACGCATAGCACATGGCCGGTGATCATGACAATATACAACCTTCCTCCATGTTTGTGTCAAAAAAGAAAATATCTTTTGCTAACCATTCTTATTTCTGGACCTACACAACCTGATGTTGATATGGATGTATTTCTCGAGCCCTTAATGCAAGAGATGCAAATACTATGGGAAGTAGGTGTAGACATGATTGATGCGTTCCACAAAGAGATATTCACACTGAGAGCAATTATTTTTGTCACAATTAATGATTACCCTGCTCTCTTCTCCTTATCAGGCCAGTTCAAGGGAAAGGTTGGTTGTGTAGAGTGCATAGATGGAACATGGCACGTGTCTCTTCCTCCATCTAACAAGATAGTGTACATGAGGCATAGGAGGTGGCTACCGGCAGGCCATAAGTATCGCTTACAAAAGATGAACAAGTACTTTGACAATATGGACGAATCAAAATCTATTGCTCCATCAGGTTATAGTAAAGGTCACAGAGTGTACAAGATAGTTGAGAATGTCAAGTTTGTTTTTGGAAAGAAGACCAAAGATGGAAAACCAAGAAAGGTTGTGAAGGCAAAAGAAGGGGACACATTCAAGAAGAAGTCTATTTTCTTTAAGTATTTATCGTACTGGAAAGATTTGGACGTACGACATGCGATCGATGGTATGCATGTTCAGAAGAATGTGTTTGACAGTGTAATAGGAACTTTGCTAGACATAAAGAGCAAAACAAAGGAAGGTCTCAATTCACGTTTGGATATGCAACATTTAAAGATCAGAAAAGAACTTCACCCTGTACTCCTAGAGAATGGGAAGTACCATCTACCGGCAGCAAGCTATAACTTTGAACAAAGAAGAGAAACATGCAATGTGTGTATGGTTGAAGAATTTAAAAGTTCCATCTGGTTTCTGCTCCAACATAAGGAGTCTTGTTTCAATGAAAGACCTTACACTCACCAATTATAACTCACATGATTGTCATGTAATGTTGACCACTTTTCTTCCTATTGCCATCAGGGCTATAAATCCAGTGTTCTTAAAGATGGCAATCACACGGTTGTGCTACTTCTTCAATAAGATATCTGAGAAGGTAATTATCCGTGATGAGTTAGAGTCCCTACAGAAATTTCTTTGTAGAGACATTGTGCCGATTGGAGATGTGCTTTCCCCATCGTTCTTTGATATCATGGTGCACCTTGTTGTTCATTTGGTGCCTCAAATTGAGGCATTGGGTCCCATGTATTTTCATGAAATGTGGATGTATGAGCGTTTCATGTCAATATTGAATGGCTATATGTCAAATCGAGCTCATCCGGAGGGTTCCATGATAGAGGCATACACTACAGAAGAGGCCATTGAGTCCGGAGGACCATTATGTAACAATCTCCTAAAAGACCAGGTATCAATTGGTTTGCCTCCGTTGCGACATGAGGGAAGACTTGGTGGACGAGGGAGGATGGGACGGAAATCATTTATCCCGCCAGATTACAACATAATCCTAGAGGTACATTACAGCATACTACAACAACTCATAATAATGGACCCATTCACCAAGCAGCACATGGAAGAGCTTCGTGAGGACAATCCAGGATGCACAGATGATTGGGTACACAAGGAACATAAGCGTCACTTCACTACATGGCTAAAGAATTTGGATATGACAGAGGAATCAGAAACCATCAAGATTTTAGCATCTGGACCGTCAAGCCAGGTCACATCATGGCGAGCTATGACATTAGTGGCTTCTCATTTTCCACCATTTGGAGGGACACCAAGGGAATGGCCTGAGAATAGTGGCGTTCGATGTGAGGTTAGATGATGCAACTGGTGAAGAAACTACATACTTTGGGTTCATTGATGACATATGGGAGGTTGAATATGGTCCACGGCTGCAGATTCCAAAGTGTTCGATGTCGATGGGTTCAAGATAAACATGTCTTTGTGGATAACTATGGCCAGAGAGTCCTTGACCTAAGTAAAGTAGGTTACAAAGATGATCCGTGGATCCTTGCTAACCGTCTTTGCATGTGTCTTCTATATGGAACAAATCCTCTCTAAGGATGAAAAGAGAAGTACCCAAAAGCCAAAGCATGTAGCTATCCCTGGAAAGCAACAAATTATAGGAGTTGAGTGTGTTAACCAGTTCAGCGAGATGTCTCTTTTTACAAACTTTGAAGAAAAGATCAAAAATGTAGAGAAAAGTATCCCGCAAACCTCTTTGCCCTGGGTGCGCCATGATGGACAAGGAAGAACTGTAGCACGCTAGATTATTTATCATGTAACTCATGTATCACTTATCATTTGTACCTAATGCTACTCTTTCTTATTAAGCTAGATGTTTACATTTCCCCTTATTGTATATTATTTTCTAACCCTAATTAACTAATTAACTAACCCTAATTAACTAACACTAATTAACTAACCCTAATTAACTAACCTTAATTAACTAATTTAACCCTAATTAACTAACACTAATTAATAACTCTAAAACTAAAAATTACTAACTAATTGATAAACCAAAAAATTAAACTAATTGATAAACTAATCCTAAGTACATGAAATAATAACTAACCCTAATTAATAATAAACCTTGAATTACTAACTAAAGTAATTAACTAACCCTAATTAACAAAATAATAACTAACCCTAATTAATAAACCATAAATTACTAACTAAAGTAATTAACTAACCCTAAGTACATAAAATAATAACTACTTAGGATTAATTTATAAACCTTTAATTACTAAATTAATTAATTCACTAATACTAAATAATACACCATTAATTACCAACTAAATTAATTCACAAACCCTAACACATTTATTAATAAACCCTGAAATCTGGTGGAAATGGAAATGGGCGGTCCACATTGACCACAGGCGGTCTATATTGACCACCGTGCCTTTGTACTAATATATTAGTACAGGCGGCTGTCTTTGAGAGCCGCCTGTACTAATGTATTAGTACAGGCGGTGGTCAATGTGGACCGCCTGTACTAATGATTAGTACAGGCGGTGGTCATTGTAAACCGCTTTGTACTAATGTTCCCAAATATAAACCTCGCGCGTGGGCCTCGAAAATTTCTAAGTCCCGGAGGGCGCGAATTCACGAAGCGTCGCCGTCAGCTGCCGAAATCCGCCGCCGCCGCTGCTCACCGGACTCGCCTCCGCCATGCAAGCCATCTCCCTCCGAGCACCCGAGAGCCGCCGCCGCCGCACTGGCGCGAGCCGCCCGAAGCCATCTCCACTCCGCCCGTGCGGCCGCCGCCGCCGCCCCAAGCCGCCCGCCGCCGCCAATCCGCCTCGCGCGCCGCCGCGCGAGCTCGCGGAAGCGCCGAGGTAGTCCCTGCAACCCCACCGCCGGCGGGCTCCGCGTGGAAGCGGCTCCGGTGCGGCGGCGCCGTCGCGCCGCCGGGTTTTCTGGCAAAGCCGCCCGGCGTGCCTGTTGGGCTGGCGGGCCTTCTTTTTGCCCTGTTGGGTTTTTTAATAATAGCCGTGCCTTTATTTTTTTTTTTTTAATTAATTCTATAGGTTTGTTAGTTAATTTAGTAAGTAATTAGTAATTAGTTAATTTATTTCGTTAGGGTTTTTTAATAATAGTTAGTGATTTTTTTGTTAGGGTTTTTTAATAATAGTTAGTAACATTTTTGTTAGGGTTTATTAATAATAGTTAGTGATTTTTTTGTTAGGGTTTTTTAATAATAGTTAGTAACATTTTTGTTAGGGTTTATTAATAATAGTTAGTAATATTTTGTTAGGGTTTATTAATAATAGTTAGTAACATTTTTTGTTAGGGTTTGTAAATAGTAGTTAGTATTTTTTTGTTAGGGTAACATTTTTTATTAATAATAGTTAGTAACATTTTTTGTTAGGGTTTATTAATAATAGTTAGTAAATTTTTTGTTAGGGTTTATTAATAATAGTTAGTAATGTTTTTTGTTAGGGTTTATTAATAATAGTTAGTAATGTTTTTTGTTAGGGTTTATTAATAATAGTTAGTAATGTTTTTTGTTAGGGTTTATTAATAATAGTTAGTAATGTTTTTGTTAGGGTTTATTGATAATAGTTAGTAATATTTTTGTTAGGATTTGTTAATGATAGATTTACTAATTAGGCTATGTAATTAGAGTATATACTTATATTCCATGTTTATACTTGTATTTCATGCAGATGAGTACTCCATCAAATGCTAAGCAGGCCGATGCCCAGATAGGTACACCGGGTACTGACTCCTCTGGATCCGAACCTTATAGGAGCCCGAGCGTATCACCACGTGAATCTCCTAGAGCTAAGAAGGCCCGTCTTGAGTTGGAACGTGACCCTAATTACGAGCCTGAAGATGAGCCAAATGATGATGAGGTATATATGCTCGTAGATTGTCTATATGAGATAATATTTCATGTGTATTTCATGTACCTAACAATTGAATTGACAGGGAGTGTTCTCTCAAGTTGTTGCCGAAATGGAGGGCAGAGTCACAAGATGTTCATAAGGACACGGCGCCTCAAACGACCGGAACATCCTCCGAGCGAAGAAGTACAAAGAAAAAGAGTGATCGGGCACGAGGAGATAGAGGAAGGAATAAATTTCCAGAAGAAGTTTATAGGATTACAGATGTTAGCCCGAGCGGAGAGCCCTTAGCACCTCTAGAGGTGCTACCTAAATTTAGGGCCGCCATTGGATGGTTAGTAAAGGAAGAATTTGATATCTCACGGAGTGATTGGAGTATGGTGCCTGAAGGAAAGAGGAAGAATTGTTGGACTTGATTGTGCACTAAGTTCATTTTCGGAGGAAACAGAAGGTTTGGTCAAAGGTCATGTCATGAAGCGAGTTAGCAATATCATTACGGGGCTATAGGCACGATATGAATAAAAAGTGGGCTGCAGAAGGGGCGGGACCCGACGAAGCGGTACCCTATCACGGCGGAAGTGGGCACGTTTTAGTAAAATTAAAAACTCCGGCGACTCCAAGGCTAAGAGCCAAGCCGCCTCGGAACTTGCGAAGAAGAACATTTACCACCACCACCTCGGCACTGGTGGCTACAAGACCAAGATTCCTAAATGGAGGGCAGAAGACGAAGCAAAGAGGAGAGAGGGCAAGTTGGCATTGACCGATATAGTGCCGTAACGAAGTGCGAATTGGCTTCGCTCGGAAGGCAAACACCGAGAGCGATGAGATCTCTGTCCCGATGAGATCAAGCCGGTTGCCGAGAAGGTTTTGGAAGCAACAAACACGGAAAAGACAGGTGCCTTCAAGTCACAGAGGGAGAGGGACAGCCTTTCCCATGCTCTAGGTAACAGAATTATATTTTCCATTTTGTTCGAGTAAAATAGAAATCAACACTGACATGAAAATATCATGTTGTAGGTAACCCCGAGCATCCAGGCCGTATGCGGGCGTCTCATCGAGAACCACACGGAAAGAAGGGTTTGGCGAAGAGTGGAAAGGCATGTATAAGAAAAGAGAACGACATAAGGAGCGGTTGGCGGACTTTTTTGAGCAGCAGGCCGCCAAAAAATTTAGGGATTTAATGGAAGATTACGTTAAAAACCCTGATCCTGAAGTGCTGAAGCGGTTGGCGGGAGCAGTGTCTGCTCAACAGATGTCATCACAAGCTCCTTCATATATGCAGCATGTCCCAGCTCAACCCTTGGGTAGCCAGGAGATGGCCACACAATCTATGCCCTTTCCAAGCAGTATAGCGTCAACATCAAATCAAGACCATTACCCAGTTGACGATATTGATAAACCTTGGCCTTGCACATTGCTAATTGGATATGGCCTTAGGAATCAGCATACAAAGCAAGTGGCCACAGGCTTCGCTATCCCTGGACGTAGGTTCCATGGCGTCGAGATGCAAGATGCATGCGGGGGTGGAAGTGTTGACGGTCGAGGCTGGATATGAAGGCGACTTCATCGACATCCCGACCTCGAGGGCATAGAGAAGCTTGGACAAGCAATCAAGAACTTCATACAATGGCCGAGGCGGTGCGTAAGGTTGATTGATCCACCAACGGCACCCTCTCCACCAGTGCATCAAGCATCCCAAGAGGCCGAAACAAGTCAACAGCCAGCATCGCCAATGCTTTCTCCAGCATCCCTGCATATTTATGAGCCACTGTCGTCATCCCCAATACATGATTTGTCATTCTCATTTGGATGAGCTCGAGGGGCCGACCAAGAACATGCGAAAGCAGACTCCGCCCACCAAGAAGGACACAACACAAGAGAAGGAGGTAGAGCAAACTCCCCGCCACCACCAAAGCGAGAATGAAGATGAGCAAACTCCCCGCCACCACCAAAGCATAAGGAAGCGAGCAAACTCCCCCACAAGCACCGGCCTCCAAGAAGGCAAAAGAAATTTCCAATTCCAAAATTGGTTTCTCCCTATGAGCCAAAAAAAAGGGGAAAGCGGCGAGCCACGACTCTATTTACGAAAGGGCTTGGAAAGCGGCGGACGGCACGACTCGTTGAGCTCGAACCGTCACGAGTAAGGAAAGCCGCCCGGCCAAGCAAGCTGGCCGTGCCACCAACAAAGGAAGCCCCAAGTGGCGATGTACATGTCGAACCGCCATCAAATGCACCGTTGACCCTTAAGGATATAAGAAAGCCAACGGTTGATGATTATGTCAATGTCCCCGGTGACTATGTGCCCGGAAGGCCTATCTTTGCAGTGGGCGGTGCTTCAAAAGGGTCCATAGGCGATAAAAAGGTTTCATGACTGGTACATGAGAGCAAAGTGAATGCCGGACTGCATGCGGTTAGCGTTGACATACCACCCGGCGTGTTTGCTTTGGGGACGAAAAGAAGCGGGGCATTTGTTACCTTCGACGACATGCACCTGCTTTGTTGAACTATAGGAAGCTTGACGTCCAACTCATTACAATCGGTGCCTGTAAGTATAAGTCATGCACACAAATTGTTATTATTAATTATAGACTATGAGTATCTATATGCGGATGTTGTATGTAGTTTGCAAGACCATGAGCGAGATCATTAACACAAGGAACGATGGTCGGTTACCCGAGTCCAATCAGGTTACAAGAAAATATGCACAAATTTATACTTACAAATGAAGATAGCCAAGATAGGGAAGGACAAAACACCGGAAGAATTTGCACAATTTGTAAAAGAAATTACAACAAAAATACGAGGACGCAGTATGCCCTCTATCTCGGAAGAGCAATCTTTGAGATATAAGTACAGGGGAATTCGTATTGGCACCCTACAACTTTGGGTAAGCGTGGCCTCAAATACGTACTTTACATTATCATGTTAACCCTAAGTACATGTGTCGCTCACTCGTTTATTCATGCAAAGTGACCATTGGATTGTTTTTTATATTTATCCATTCGAAGGGAAGGTGCTTGTCCTAGACTCATTACATTATCCTCCCGAAGTCGTATCAAACATTCCCTGGTTCATTTAGAAAGGTGAGCCAACATGCATGCAACCACACATCCTTATATGAACTAGAGTTTGTAAATAACTTTAGAGTTTTATAATCCACATCTTTAGGGCATGGCGGTTCTATAAGAAGCAAAAAGGACCGGTCGACCCTTTGCAAAGATCCTAGGGTGCCATTGACGATACAACACAACTTTCCGGTAAGTTGTCACCCACATATCATCATATGATTATAAATAATTAATACACAAGGCATGACAATTTTAGAATCATCATTTACTCATTAAATAGTGCCACAAGCAACCCACGGGGACGGTCTCCACTGTGGATACTATGTGTGTGAGTTTATAAGGCAGCGAGGGGCGATACGTCGGGGACAAAAATATGGTAAAAAAAATATCTATATTTAAAGTTTTCTTTTTAAAGTTTCAAATGTTACGGCAAAGTACATGTGCAAATGATGCTTTTAAACTTTGTTTCCAGCCGAGAAAGAAAGGAAAGGACGAGCCCTTCACTCCGTCGACTATGGAAAATATAGTAGCGAGACTTGTGCGGTTTTATTATGAGAGAAATAATTTCAAGTGATGGAGCATATTTTGATGAAGCCGGTGATCTAGCCAGTGAAAAGTTTAGAGCGTTTGACAGACCTAGCAGGTCTAAACTTGAAACGAAATGATATGTAAATGACACTAATTTGTTAGAGGGATAACATGAAATGGCGTGTATTATATGTAATTTTATGCTTGATGTTTGATTTCATGTGTACATATCTATAATATTTATGTGTGTTGTTTGTATGATGCAAATTTATGGTTCATGTTTACATATCTTAAATATATATATATGTGACAAATATAGCACAGTGTGGAGGCAAATATTAAAATTTGGAAAAAAAAAATAATTAAGAGTGGGCCGCTGTGAAAAACCGATGATTTACACAGGCGGCTCACTTTGTCGCCCTTTGTGTAAATAGGAATTTTACACAGCGGCTGAAAAAGTGAGCCGTCTGTGTAAATCAGTTTTTCCACAGCGCCCACCAGCCCGCCGCTTTGTATTGTGGGGAGATTAGTATCGACCCTGGTACAGGCGGTGGGCTTGGCCGCCTGTGCAAATGCCTTTAGCACCGCCTGTACAAAGGTTTTCTGTACTAGTGAACCAAGGAAAGTGTTCATCTATGAACACGCTATATAGGTGACGGCCACACTAAAACTCGGCTAGGCTATTCTTTGGCCTGTCTATACCGAGAGCAATCTAAGTTATTAGTAATGTAATTCGCGTCAACAGCAGTATTGCATTATCAGTTTGAAGAACTTACCTATCTGATGTGATAAATATTTTTATCATATATAAAGGTCAATGAGTTTTATTTCTATGTGTTCTAAAACGGTGCTTTTTCTTGGTTTATGCATTAGTTCTCAATCAAAATTTTATTAGGGTGCGTTCCATCCTGACGGAAGTTCCTATGGTGCGTTCCATCCTGACGGAAGTTCCTATCAGACACGTATAGGAACGTTGCTGTTTGGTTTACACAACGGTAATGCAAATGGAAATAAAATCATTTTATTTTTATTCTCTTAAGGTAACAATCCATAGTTCTAATTCGTGTTCTCTCGTGTTCCCTTTCCGTTACAATGTTATAACCAAACAGCACAGTAATTCTAAGAGGCCTCCACAGACCAAGCTGAACAGTATACCGTATTATATTTCTTATTATGGTCCCAAGGTGCGAGGAGTAGAAAAACATATATCCAAACTTGCACACACTTTATAACCAAACAAAATATTATTCAGGCATGTTCTTTACGGTAAAGACACATTACAAACTTAAACGAAATGCTGCACACAGCACACATGCGCCCATGGCTGCTGCGGCATTCCTAAATTATCAGCTGCAGGACTGGCTCACGGCGAAATTAAAACACTGACAGGAACCGACTGGGTAAACTGTTTGGCCTGAAATGTGAGTTGGTCACCGGCACGGTCGACTTGTTTGATGCCGAGCCATCCAAACTTGACCTGCACATCCACGCCGTACACTTCGTGGACGGAACCGGGCTGGATGACCCCTCCAACCGTGCTGGAGAAACGGAAGTTGAGCTGGGTGCCGCCGAAAGTGACTGGAATCTCACACTGGCCGGCGAGGGTCACTTCTAGTTTGCCGTCTGGGTTTAGAACGTATGATTTCACGCCCTGGGGGAGGAGGCCACGAGGTAAGTTGTTTTGGTCCAGGACATCGTATGCCGTCCCTGTCGCCGCAGCTGCCTTCAAGCTCGCCGCGTGCGCAATGTAGTGGATGCAACAAGCGACGATGATGAGGAGGAGAATGTGCTGCATGGCCATGGCTACTGATCCACTCTGAAACTTGCTAACAAAAATGCACAAATATGATCAAAAAAATATGGATGAGAAAGTGATCTGGGAGTCGATCGTCCCTGGTTCCGGTATATATAGGCACGTATGCGGGTCCAAATGAATCAGATTTGAAATGCATTTACTCCTACCAATTCTATTCCACCGAAACGGCCATCACAATGAATACAAAATATCAAAATAATCTGATTTAAATTGCAGTCATTCCCTGCCTAAATGATCGTTACGTTCATCATCCTACCAAATCAATCGGAGTTCAATTGCATATATATATTTAGTTCTGCCTAAATTATGTATCATCAAAGCGTTTGTCATTATATCTAGTACTAATTAACGGAGGTTTTAATTGCTGCGATTCCAGTATAATGCTATCTAAATTAATTGATGACATTTCACCGTACTAGAACTTTTATCACATTGCTTTCCTATTTTTTAAGGGGATTTAGTGTTTTTGCCCCTACTTCAGAATCTAATGGTGATTTTGCCCTTATTTTTTAAACTTTGTGATTTTGCCCTCATTTTTTTATAACAAAACCTCTGTTTGCCCCCTACTTTGTCAAAAAAAAAAAAAAAAAGACCCCCACACAAAAAGACACGGGTACCCCTCAGTTCCCTCTCTTCTCTCGTTCGTTCTTTCTGGAACCCGACTCTATCTCTCTGACTCTATCTCTCTCAGTCTTCTCTCTCACACAGCTAGGGTTTGGTGGTGGCCGCAAAATCCCGGCGGCGGTGCGGCAGCCGTCGGCGGTGCGGCTAGGGCTCGGACTCCTCTTCCCTTCGCTTTGTTCCTGCCCCTCGGCTCGGCGCGGAAGCGCGACAGCCCGGCATGAGCGGGCGCGAGGCCCGCTCAACGCGGCCAGCCGGCGCGAGCAAGGCGTGAGGCCCACTCGGCGCTGGCCGGCCAGCAGCGCGCAGCACGGCGCGTGGCCCCGCTCGGCACGCGGCCGGGCGCGGCGGGGGGAGCCAGCTGCCCGCGCCCCTCGGTTGGACTCGACGGCGGGCACGTGCGCGCGCAACCAGGCCGGCAGCAGCAGCAGCGTGGCGTGGACAACACAACAGTGCGATGAGCAGCCTCCCCCACTCTGCATCGTCGACGATGTCGGCCACAATGGAAGAGCCAAGGTATATTCTCGGCCATCGATTTTATTTTGAGATGTGTGGTTTAATGCAGTAGAAAATAGCGGTGATTAGTGATTTATTAACTTGTTTATTCCCCCTTTGTGATATGTAGGATAAATCACAGTAATTTGGAACTTATTGTTAGAGTCCGCTCTTTTTTTAGCTTGCTAGACGGTGATCCAAAAATATGGTGGCAAGGTAGAACTTTGCCAACCAAGGTTGTGGACACAAATAGCTTTGAGCTGCTGCAGCTAGTTGATTTCATTGCCGAAGCACCGCTTGTGGGGTTCTAAGCAAGTACATTACCTTGTGGCGTGATTTGGACAATGTTTTACGTGGAAATAAAATCTGATGAAAATCTGTTAGAGTGGTTTCTAGCCAATGTAGAGAGCGGATTAGTATGCATCAATGCTCGATAAATGATTTTGAGGGGCCTTTGCAATTTTCTCCAACAAAGAGAAGATTTCATTCTACTGTGAGGGCTGTTGTGCTCCTAAATGAGGAAGGCACAATTGCTGCAGCCACAAATGCTAGTGAGAGAGCTGCAAATGCTAGTGAGAGAGCCCTAAATGCTTGTGCGAGAGCCCCAAATGGGAGTGCCACAAATGCTACAGCCACAGCCCCATCCAAAAAAAACAATATGCACCAAAAGAAAGATAGCTGCCACCAAAAAAGTGCTTCTGAGGGTGATACAGAGGTACTAAGTGATAGCAGCTACGACACTGATTTGGCTGCTTCATCTAACTGATGATGATGATTGGTTTGATGACTCTGACATTGAGTTTGATCCTGACGGTGAAATTGTTGATGAGGAAGATGAGTATGATCTTCCCATGTTTTCATATAATGCTGATGATCCATGTATTGATGTAAATGTGGTGTTTCCAGACATGGACCAATGCAAGTTAGCAGTCACACATCATGCTATCTTGCATGATCATGCTTTCCAAACTATGAAAGAAGACACAACAAGATTTAGGGCCATATGCAAGAGAGCTGAACAAGGTTGTAAGTGGACCTTTTTTGCATTTACTAGCAAGAAATACATTGGGTGCAAGGTATTATCTCACTTTGTTGCAACAACCTATTATTTGGTACATATTGTTGTATGTTCACCTATGCTAATGACTTGTTTTGTTAACATATTTTTATGCAGGTTAAGACAAGTGGGCCAAAGCATACCTGTGGTTCATTCAACAACTGTGGTGAGACTATGGCCCCTAATAAATGGGTGGCTGGAGTTCTTGGTGGAAGACCCCGAAATGGGACCAAGTGCATTGAGGGACAAACTAAACAAGAAGTATTCAGTAGATATTCCATATCACACAGTTGCTAGGGGGAAGTTAAGGGCACTAGACTTGATTTTTGGGAAATGGGATGAAAGTTATGATTTGTTGCCTACTTATCAAGCTGAACTTCTGAGATCATTACCTAGTAGTGTTGTGGAACTAGAGACTGAAGAGCACAATGGTGATGTGTGCTTTTTGAGGTTCTTTGTTGCCCTTAAACCATGCATAGATGGCTTCTTGCAAGGGTGTAGACCATATATTGCAATGGATGCAACACACTTGACAGGAAGATCTAGAGGTCAGTTGGCATTAGCTGTTGCAGTGGATGGTAATAACCAGTTGTTTCTAGTGGCATATGGAGTGATTGAGACCAAGTCCAATGAAAGTTGGACTTGGTTTATCAATAATGTGAAGAAGGCTATTGGTACATCTCCAGGTATCCATATTTCATCTTTCTAACACTAATTATAGTGATTTGAAGTTTATTATATTTTCTGACATATTTGCAATACTAATGCAGGTTTGGTCATTAGCACAGATTCTGGAAAAGGGAATTGAAAATGCTGTAGAAGATGTGTATCTTGGAGTGGAGCACAGAGAATGTATGAGGCACCTATGGAAGAACATGAAGAAAACTTTCAGTGGTGATCTCTATGGGAAGAATATGTAGTGTACTGCCAAGAGCTTCACAATTTCCAAGTTCAACTATTTTCTGGGCAAAATAGAGAAGGATCCTAAAGCTATTGAATGGTTGGATGAAAACCACCCATATGTGTGGAGTAGAAGCAAATTCGGTGAAGATTGCAAGGTAGATTATATCAATAACAACCTCTCTAAATCTTTTAATTGTTGGGTGTCAAAAACTAAGGATTTTCAGATTATATAAATACTTGACCATATTAGACAGATGATCATTGAGAAGTTTATTTTGAGGTCCAAGATTGGTACTAATATGTCAGGCAATATAATCCCAGCTATTATTACTAAATTGAATGCTAAATAAAAGAGTACCAAAGACCATGAGGTTCTGATATGTGGGCCTGCAAATGCTGAAGTAACTGTGAATAAATTCAGGCATGCAGTGAACTTGGATGAAAAGACTTATAGCTGTCGGGCTTGGCAAGTGACTGGAAAACCATGCAGCCATGCTTTGGCTTTCATTGAAAAGATAAGTAGGGAGGTACAGATGGATGAATTTGTCCATGAATACTTCTCTGTTGATAGGTACCGAAAGGCATATGCAAGTCCATTTAATCCAATGACTTCCAAAGATCAATGGCCTCATGTTGATTGAGGCTACAAAATCAAGAAACCCAAATTAAGAAGAAAACCTGGGAGGCCAAGAATTAGGCCATACAACCAAGACATGCCAAGGAGGGCCTACAGCTAGTCAAAAGAGGAGGCAGTCAACACCATAAGTTGGATCAGAACAAGGAAGCAATGAACCAATATGAGACATGCATGCATTGTTGTCTAATTTTATTTACTTATTCTAATTGTTCATATTTAGTTGTACTGATATTTTTCAACACCATTAAGTGCAAGTGCAAGCATTGATGCTAGTGCAAGTGCATGTGCAAGTAGTACTGTAGCTGCAAGAGGAAGGGGAAGGGGAAGAGGAAGGGGAAGAGGACGGGGAAGGGGGAGAGGAGGAAGAGGGCCAACAGAGGCCAACAATGAGATAAAGTAAGACAAACCAATATTGTTTTCCTGTACTATATATTTTTGCAACTTTACTAACATAATTCTTCTCTTTTCCATACAAAGTGCAAGTGCTTCAGGAAGGGGAACAGGAAGGAGCAGAAGAGGAGCAACTTCTAGGAGGCTTGCTACTTTGTTAGGTTTCGATGCCTGATATATGTAGATCACTTCTACTTGCCTGGACAACTCACTAGTACCTACTGCATTTGTTTGACATGCCATTGTTAGTGTTTGACATGTAATTTGGACCTTTATATTGGCTTTTATTGTGGTACTATGCTGACATGTTGCATGGATCTGATTTATATGATGAAGTTGTGTGATATTATAAGATAAAATTGTGTGATATTATAACTGTGTTTTTATGGATTATTAGCAACAATGCTGTCAAAATTTTCTAAAAATTATGTATAAAATATGTCAACATCTTGTCTGAAACTAGGGGTAAAAACACTCATAACATAATAAAATAGGGGTAAAAATGTATGGGCATAATTGTCCATTTGTACAAAAGTTAACACCGTACAGGCACTTAACAGACCAGGGGTAAACCCTTCCTTCGTTATAAAAAAGCAAGGGTAAAATCACAAAGTTAAAAAATGAGAGAAAAATCACAAACGGTCAGTAAAGCAGGGGTAAAAACACTTAAGCACCTAAAAATAACAGCTAAAAAATCAACTACACCTTCTAATAAAAAACTCATCACATCAAAAAATCAACTACACTTTCTAACAAAAAATTATCACATTTACAGGTAAAAAAGTAAAAAAAAATATTAAAAAAATAGCAGCTTAATAATCAGCATTAGCAAGAAGTAAAACACACATAGAGATAGACATGTACACAAAAAACTACAAAAAAAACACAGAGGCACACAGAGAGACGATCACACACACTAGCAGAGACACGCGCATGCGCGCGCGCACACACACACACGAATACAAAACATAATCAAAACTAGAAACCATCAGAGAAAATTTGAAGTCATCTAACACAGGTGATCATAATTCCACAGGTCTCACACACGCAGAAGCTAGTACTATGCAACAACATGACGCAGGTGGTGGCTAGCCGGGAGCAGAGCAGCTACCTGCAGCCTGCAGCTTCACCATCCAACTCACTAATATATATCTTAACTGGTCTTGCTATTAACATAAATGCAGACTATAAAAAGCTCATACCAAGAGGGATTAAATAAATAACGGTAGATGCAGCTCAAAAAAAAAAAGGCAGCTATGATTAAAATCAAAACTCGAAGCTCACACTTGCCAAACTTGAATAAACAAACAACCTAGACCGCGCTTGCCTATTGTTGACTAACCAATGAAACATTGATCTGAAACTAAGCTACAACTACCTACCCCACCCAACGGATCAAAACATGCAAGAAATTGAAGCTAAGCATGCAATGAATTCTGAAAAAGGTAGATTATTGTATCATGAAAGTGACATTACACAAGAAAATAAAACTACACTAAGCTCAGACAGCTACTACTCTGAATTTTCTATAAAACACTAAACCACTAAACATTGAGTTGCAAAGAAAAAATTATACCTAAAACTAGGGGGAAAAACCTAATCTGATTAGACTCAACATAAACCACAGAGAATATACTTTGCACAAATATACAATATACCGAACCTTATGGGGCTGAGTTACAAACAACTGAAACTAGAGAACTAAACTAAAATGAAGGCATCAATAAAATGAAACTGGACATGAAAAATCCCTTGGCAAAAAGCAAACAAACTGAATACAAATACATCAGCAGATCCAAAGTCCCTTCTTTGAACCTTGTTTGAACTTTGAATACTTGCAAATTCCGGATGTATAAACAAAAGCTTGGGATTGGCAGAAAACTAGTGGAAAACAAATAGGTAGCATATTGAGCTGTAAGTAACACAATTTATACAAGCATGAAAGAAAAGCTTTCCATTAGCAAAATTGTGATGCTACTTAGTACCATACATGGAATTAGGGGGAAAACAAATGGCAACAGGGATTTGAAAACAAATATGCAGGGTAGGCATGGCATAACAAGTATTTGCACACAGCAAATGGCAATCATATCCCAAAGTTAGACGCACAGCAGATCTCACATCCATCTGAAATTAAACAACAGAAGAGTCTAAGATTCAATAGTGTAATTATCTTCAGATATCATAAATTAATAACCCTGATACAAGCAGTAGTTATTCTCATCATCAAAATAATGTGAAGCAGTGTGAAAAATGATGTGAAACAATAAGAACAAGCAAAAAAGCAGGTCAGAAAGATTTTTAGCTGACTAATCATATTTTCAACAGCAAAATCTAAAAAGATTTTAGTCAGTCAAGAAAGTAACTAAATAGAGTAAGTAACGATGACATGCAGTATTGCCAAAGAAAATTAGCAAGCATCAGCAACGAAAAGGGATGCCCATTCAGCCATATCAATTTTTATATTGGGTTACAAGGAAAAATAGTACATACCACAAAATCCATTAACACAAGAATCTACTAGCTTCCGTCAAACAACTAGAACTGAGCCAACAACGTACAAATCGTAACTGCTTGGTTAAATTCAGACATGAACAAAACAAACAACTCAAGCTATGCTCGATCAATAAAAAGAAAGCAAACGACAAACAAGGAGGAGCATCACAGCTCCTATGCTAGAACAAGTGGACAATAGAGCTTACAACCTTCATTGGACTGCAGAGATGACAAAAAAGAGAGCACATACATTTGACACACTGTATACATCAGAATCCAATTCTCAGATGCATGCAAGCAGCACATCCGCCTCCTAATCTCTCCCTTCCATTCCGGGGTCCGGGCCATGCCATAGGCACCCAAGCAAAGGCATCACGCAGCGGCAGCGGCTCCTCTAATCAGCGGCAAAGAGAATACCGGAACAAGAAATTACACTTACAAAGAACAGCAGTAGCTCCTTCAAAAATGGAACAAAAGCAGATGCTGCTTCAAATCGAACAACAGCAGCAGCTCCTGCGGCCGCCGGACACATGCCGCAGCACAAGGCGCAGCAACGCACGAGGACAACACCCCGTCGCAACTTAAAGGAATGACACGGCGAGGACTGTGCCCCCTCTGCCTCCCCAGCGCCGGGCACGACGCAGGGAAACAGCGGTGAGGACCTCACCACCGCCTACGCGGCCGCGCACGGATGAGACGAGAGATGCTGACTACGGACTGCAGACTCGATGGAGAATATAAGCCGATTTGGAAAATAACGGGCTCGCGGGTTCCATGTGCGCTGTTTTCGACCTGTTAGCGCATGGATATGTCCAAGAAGCTGCACGAATCCTGAAGCAAGAATGAAGGGCCCATAGTTTGACAGATATATATATCAATAAAATCTGTCAACAGAAATATAGCAAAACTCTTCTTAAATTTTATTTTTATGAAATTTTGGATAACCTTTTTTTAAAAAAATGTTATAGTTAGATTACCTTTGTGAACTGCCAACTTAGTCCGATTTATCCCTCTTTGCTATGGCACCACATCACACCATCAAATCCACCCCACGGGAAAGCAAACGATTTTAAAAGTTAACGGAGGATTCAAGAACTGGTTTTGTAGTTTAACGAGGAAAATCAGATGACCGCAATAGCGAGGAAAGTAATTTAAGCCCTCTATTTTAAGTTAAAACAATTGAATTGGGCCACAGCCCAACGTCAAAGAGGCCCATGATGCCACCACAGGCCGAAGCCCAAGCGAACAGGCGGAGCAACGGAAACCGCCCTTCCGTCGTCTTGGACTCTCAAGTCTTCCTCTCCCTCTCACCGTGCGAAATCCAAACCAAACCCTAGCAGAGGTGGCCTGATGGTGGCCGCCGGCCAAATCCAACACCCCAGATAACCCGTGACTCCCCCAAGGTTACATCGACGGTCAGAAGACGGGCGAAGCCCCGCGCGGCGCAGCCGCTACGGTCGCCTGCCGCCCCGTAATCTTGGTAGTAGGTGGCCTGGACTGCTACTTCTAGGCGCCCAGCGAATTCGCTCTTCTGCCTGCTCCGTGCTTGGCGACTCCACGTGCTTGCTTACTAGTGGAGTAGTGGTATACTTCTATTCTTGTTAAATTCACCAATGCTCAAGCCATATGTTTTTTTTTTTTTTTTTTTTTTTTTTTTGAAACGATGCTCAAGCCATATGATAATTTCATTGTAGCTTATTCATTGATCATTATAAATTTCAAGGTTGGTCGATTTTATTTTTTATGTATTTTGAATGGTTTGGTGCAAGAACAGTATTTATTCTTCAAATTAAAGGTATCATCTTTGAAATTGTTGTCTGCTATTCTTTCAATAATTTGTGTGATTGCAGTGTTCCTACGATTTTTTTAGCTTGTAGCTAAAATTGGCCACATCAATATATTTTTTCTAAGTCTGCCACTGGGTGGCAGTGGCCAGGTCTGCAGCTGAGATTCGTTCCCAGGCGACACTTTGAGCAATTTTGTTATTACATGGTTAAGTGCATACAGTATATTTCATTTGAGTTACATCGGCAGCTCTACATATTTTTACCATATCGGCATAGAACACTAACACTGTTTATACTTGAACTGGATCAAGGTCACTAAACCAATAGCTATAACGAAGCCAAATCCGAAGCCTTCACCAAACCCAGCTGGAAATATGACGTGGGACTTCCGATCAGGGAAATACTGGATTATGACTCCAGGGCTGGCATTGTGCATGCAAGGATCCAAGGGGATGCTACAGAGGCCAGAGTTGTTTTCAAAGCTGGATGCTGGGAATGTAATGAGCTGCCCTGTTGTTGGGATTTCACCAGTCAGGTTGTTGTTGGAGACATCGAAATCTGCAAGGAAACTTAAAGACCCAATTCCAGCAGGGATGACACCGATGAGGTGATTTTGTGAGAGGTCCATTACACCAATCGCCCGCAGCCCAATGAATGCATCTGGAATTGTGCCAGTAAGGTCATTGTGTCCCAAGTTAAGGACAGTAAGATATGTCATGTTCCCCAAGCTTGCTGGAATTGTACCTATAAGTCTGTTGTATGAGAGATCAAGGAAGATCATGCTTCCACTTTTATTGAAGCTGTATACTGTCATCCCAGTGTATATCCTAGTGTATCCACATGAGTGCACAGCTGGGAACTGGGCCAGCCTCTGTGGATGGATGTCAAAGAACTCAAACAGCACTCCGGCACCAGGACAGATGTTGCCAGCCTCATTCCTTAGGTATGCAAAATGCTTCCCAGAAACAATACCTCCAATGACAAGTCCTGCTTGTGCTGCTAACTGCGGTGGTATTGCACCGGAGAAGTTGTTACTGTTAAGATCAAGCCAGATGAGGTTGCTGCAGCGACCAAACTCTGCTGGCACTGGGCCAGAGAGTGAATTTTTATTCAGCTGTAGAATGGCAAGTTTCTGGAGGTTGCCAAAGCCTGAGGGCACACTCCCAGTCAGACTGTTGCCAGCAAGTGACAACCATATGAGATTCATACATCTGGTAATGGATGGAGGGATGACTCCAGTGAAGCTGCTATAACTTATCACCAATGTCTCCAATCTTGTGCTATTGGAGCACACAACATCTGGTATTTCGCCAGAGAGATTGTTTGCCCACATGACCAAATCGGTAAGCTTAGAAAGCAATATTACTTGCGATGGAATTTGACCGACCAAAAGGTTGAAGCTGAGATCCAGTGACTCCAGATTGCTGCAGTTGCCAAGTGACAGTGGTATAGTTCCACTGAAATAATTGTCTGGGAGGAGCAGTTTTCTTAGTGATGGTAAAGATGAGCACAAGTCAGGCATGATCTCCCCTTCCATCAGATTAGAACCAAGATCAATAACTTCCAGCAAAGGGCAGCCAGATGCTAGTGCTGGCAGAGGGTTTGTCCCATTGATATTGTTGAATGGCAGTCTCAGCACACGCAGAGAAGACATTTTGCTGATGACAGTAACCACAAAGTCACCAAACAGTTGGCTGCTGCTGAGATCAAGCACCTCAAGTGATTTGCAGCTTGAGAAACTTGCTGGTAAACCACCAATCAGTTGGTTGCTTGATAAGTCTAGTTCAACGAGCATTCCGATTCCGCACAAGAGGCTCAGCTTATCTGGTATTCCAGCAGTGAAGTTATTCCTAGCCAGCGTGAGTCGGCGCAATGCATGGAAGCCCCCCAGGAACTCTGGTATTGAACCTGACAAAAGTTTGTTCCCAGACATGTCGATTGTCTCCAGGTGGTGGCAATTGGCAATACTTGGTGGCAACCCTATAGTTGGCCATGCAGCCCGCAGCCCGACGGCACGGCCCGAGGCACGATCTTTTGGCCCGGCCCGAGGCACGGCCCGGCACGGTGTCGCCGTGCCCGTGCCGGCCCGGCCCGTAACACCAGGCCGTGCACAGGCCTCCACCCGGCCCGCGGCACGGCAGGCCCGGCCCGGCCGAAGAGGCGGCCCGGTGGCGGCCCGGTGCCCCGCCTCCCTCACACTGGACACCCTCGGGCGGCTGGCCCAGGCCACGAAGCCGTTGTGGCGCTGCCCTTCCCGCTCAAATATAAGCCGCGGCTGCGGCACCGCTTCGCCCGCCGCTCGTCTTCCTCCCGGCCGCGCCGCCGCCCCCCGCTTCGCCCCTCTTCTTCCTCCCTCGCTTTCGGCGCGCCCTTACGCTTCTCCCGCCCCGCGCACTCCACGCCCCAGCCCGCTGCCTACGCCGTCACGACTCACGAGCACCGCGCCGACGCCGAAGCGCGCAGCCGCCGCGCCCGTGTCCAGTTGCCTCAGCTGCCGGGGAGCCTGCTGTTCTCGTCGCCGCCACGCTGAACCGCCCGGCCGGGTGTCGAGGAGCCTGCGCTAACGGATCCAGCCTTTCCACGCTGCAGATCCGTCCTTCGACGCTGGGGCGCTGGTGGAAGAGCGCCGGCGGCTGCCGCCACCAACTGCGGCTCCGTCCTTTTCCTCGCGCCGCCTCTCTCGGGCCGGGCCGACGGGTGGCACGACACGGGGATTTTGCCGTGCCTAACGGGCGGCACGACACGGCAAAACCGCCCACGGGCCGTGTCTTGGGACGATGCCTCGGCACGGCACGGCGAGGCACGGCACGGCCGGCACGACGCGCAGGCGCGGCACACAGCACGGCACGCCGTGCCACCGGGCCGGGCCGGCACGGCCCGATGGCCATATATGGGCAACCCCATGGCACTCAGTCTGTTGTATGACCAATCAAGCACCCTGAGATTTGAGCAACCACCAAACTCATACATGGAGATGTCCCCGGAAATGTTGTTACCAGCAATTGTCAAGTATGCCAGATATTTGGCGCTGTCACCAAAAGCCTTCCAGGGAGGGCACCAGACACGAAGTTCCCAGACAAGTCAAGAACCGAAACCTGGCTGCACCGTGCAAACTCCAGGAGGAGGACTGTCAGCTGGTTGGCTGAGAGGTTGAGGAACTGAATACCATGGCAGGTAGCCAGGGAGTAGTTCAGCAAGGCGGCATCTGACAACTTGTTCCTGGACATGTCAAGCGTCCGCAGCGACGGCGAGAGCGGAAAGCCGCCGCCTGTGAGGGCGTTCCTGGACAAGTTCAGCAGCTGCAGGTTGCTGCAAGACGCCAAGAACGCCCATGGCAGGGTTCCATTGAGGGCATTCGATGACAGGTCCACGTCCACGAGAGTGCATGGCAGCACTGTTCGCCGCCGCGAGGCAGCGCTGTTCGTGAGGTTGCCGTGGAAGCCATTTCCACGGAGAAGGATGGTCTGGAGCTCAGGGAGAGCGAGCAGGGTGTCGAGGTGGAGGAGTCCGACAAGGGACATGCCACTGAGGTTGAGCACACGGATGTGGCCGTCTGCGCATGAGACGCCGGTCCACTCGCACGGTGAGCCAGAGCTGGAGGTGGAGCTGACCTCTGCCCAGCTCACGAGCTGCCCACCTGGGTCCATGGTCACG
Organism: Chrysopogon serrulatus; assembly: GCA_015844335.1. Lineage (NCBI taxonomy): Eukaryota > Viridiplantae > Streptophyta > Magnoliopsida > Poales > Poaceae > Chrysopogon > Chrysopogon serrulatus. The sequence goes on from JADLZL010002564.1 coordinate 163,368, forward strand.
GAGGCGCGCTTGAACTCAAGCAGTGCCGATGCCTCATCATCGGTCCCAGCAGCAACTGTGCACACAAGGTGATGCAGCAGCAGGAGCATAGTGACCGGGGCCACCATGCGAGCGGTGCCCATGGATGTTGCTTCTTACTGTCAGAAACTGAAAATGATTGGTGAAGAACAGCAATCGTTCTGGACGGCTTTAAATCAGAAAGGGATTAATCCTGAGCGAATTCTAGTACACCTGGAAGGGAAAGAGCCAAATTTGATTAAAAATAATCACATCCCAAGGGAATCATCAATTCAGTTCCATGGAGAAAGGAGGGGCAAAGGATCCTTGGGAGGGAAGCATAGGCGCCCTGAACATTTCAACACTTATGGAAATTTTCAGACAGGAAATATGCATAAAATTTTTTGCATTCAACAATAATGTTGTATTTTATTTCTGTTGTCCTTAAAACTTTGGCTATAGTTGTAATATTGCAAACTAGTAGCAAGTACATTGATGTTGTCTAATAGGTGGTCTCATGTAGCATCATGTACGATACTACTATAATATTGAGACAACTCAATAAACAATACACTACTATAATATTGAGACGACTTAATAGACAATACATATAATGACTATCTTTTGAGTTGTCATAGTAACTATCAAATTCTTTATTTGTGCACGGAATAAAAAGTATTATGGAATGTATGGCGACAAAAACTCATTTTATTGATGTCTTAAATTTTAGCTTATACAGGACGATTATTTAGCAAAAGCAATTCATTTCTCTCATCTCTCTCGTTCCTCCACATATCAAGAATACTACGATCCACGTCATTCCCCTTCCCTGGAAAAAAAAACCCCTCATTTCTAAAGTCCGGTAACTTTAAAACCAGCACTGCATCACCATACCAGATGCGCTGGTTGTAAGGAGAACATGTCCGCACATAGCCTAAAACAGTTCCAAATTGATTTCAAGCTGCTGATCGAGTGCTTTTTAATTTAGATTTATATTAGAAAGAATAAAGAAAGAGCACTGATATATACATATACATGTACAATACAAGGAACCAACCTTGGTCAGTTAAAGAAGTTCCTGGCGGCCTCAAAACGCATCAAGAACGGGGCTGTTCATGGTGGAGATGGGGGAGAATTTCCTCACGGCCGCAGTAGAAGAGCAAGAGACGGAGAGCCACAGGGAACCAGCAGGGAGACGAGAGCAAGGAAAAGAATACCGGTCGTGTCCAAGCAGAGGGCAGGGCACAGCTGCCGGCCTGCTGCCGGAAGGATAAAGTAAAAAACCTGGACTTGCTTGACAGTTACTTTGCCTGGAAAATGGGGTCAAAATGTTTGGAGTGGATTCGGTCCTTCAAGTTTCCACGTGGAAGAATTTCCTTCCATACTGAAATTGTCCAACGTCAAAACATGTATTTTTTTTCAAGTTATAAAAAAGTTATTTTTTTAGAACTGGACGTCTAGACTGGGTCATAATGCCCAAAAAGACCACTCTAAAGAACTCGACCCGATCAGCATATTGGTGGTTTGGTGCCATATTTTTTTTACCCGCAATAATCATCGGATTGGACATGGACTGCAACTTTTAGCATACTAACCCGACCCAGCGTGAAGGAACAACCCAGCTTACATAACATACTAGGTCAGGTGGCGCAATTCGCCGCGGCCGTATGGTGGGGTGCACACACGCGCTTGGTGTTGGGAACATGAAGGGAGCATAGATCATGGACCTGTGCTGTATAAAAAAGTTTGTCAAGTGCCATTTGTAGGTCATAATAAAGCATATCATGTAACAGACTCTTAGGAATTAGAATGTTGGAGATAACAGGAACTACATAAGTTTTGTCGCTCAGAATCCATATCATGTTAGCAGACTTGCCGTATACAAAATAAATTTGTAGACAACTACATAGGTTAAGCCATAGAAGGTAATATTATACAGCAAACTTGTTTCATTTTGTTTAGTTGAAAATAACAGTTTGCATGCATACTATTGAAAGTTCGGGGCAGAATAGAGAGGGAACATCAAACCACCTCGTACAACAAAATTAAGGACAAAAATGTGAATTAAAATAAGTTCCATTTTTTTAGACCAAAAAATGCAAAATTTGATGAGGATTACAAAGGAATAGCATTAATAATGACTAATTGCAGGCTCCTTAAGAGTTTTTTGCTTACAAACTGGACAATAATGTATACAAAAATGAACTCAGGAACTTTAACACCTGATGTATACAAAAATGAACTCAGGAACCTCAACACCCGATGTATACAAAAATGAACTCAGGAACCTTAACACCCGATGGGGCGATGAGTTGTATAAACTGGAACTCTATCCATTTCTGAAAAGGGGAAAAGATATCGTCATGCATATAGAGAAAAACATGAGGCGATGAGGCTGAATTGAATGTAGTATGGATCATATGAAATTTAACAGAGTAGCACAGTAAAGCCGATGTTTGAATTATATGGAAAGTGTCATAGTCATTCATGGTAGTGCCAGGCGTATCGGCGCAAAAGCATCATAAGTAGTAGTGGCAATGACCAACGGCAGTGGGGTATCTCACTTAAAAAGCCATTTTTAAACTATTATATGCAGCCAGGACAGTGGGGGAATCGATGTCTTTGTACAGTCTAATGTAATTATAACATTGGTGGTGCAAATGACCTCCAACAGAGTGTAACCATAATGACTCTTCCTAACCCTAGGTGATGTTCATAAATAAGCAAGTTAAAGTCTTTGAAAAAAAGAAACCTGGAAGTTTCAGAAATGTCGAATTCAAGGAAACCAAATCACAATGCTGGAAGGAAATAAAATTTCCCAGAATGCATTCGGTAGATGTGTGGTGTAAGAAAATAGCAACACATGACACAATAGACCAAAAGAGACATAATTAGATGCAAGAACCTCCAGAGACGAAACAACTACCTAAATCACAAACCAAATTTGTTTTACCTGAAATGGCCACCTCTGTTAATAATATAAGACCAGTTCAGTATACAACATGGCATGAAAACCAGGCTCACAACCTAAAAATAACTAAATAAATTCGATATTGAAGGAAGCAAAGGAATTATTGTATTCTTAGTTTAGTTGCAAGTCAGATAGGAACCTGCAAACAGGTATCCATTATAGAATTATTCTGCAACCATCCTTACATGGCAAGAATAGGAAAAAAGAGACTAATTTGTGGCTTCAGCCTATATGCACAAGGCAGTCAACGCATCAATCCATAATTAAACAGATGTGACTAAATTGTCTTGCAGCAAACTGCATGAATACATGAAGGGCATATGAGCAAGAAACATAGCAAAATATGAATACCTCATCAAGAAAAAAAAAATTGAGAGAAAAAAATTGAGAGTACCATGGCAAACCTTTTGTGTATAGAAGCTGCACAATATGAATTTCATCCAACAGCTTACCACGTTAATATACTATATACTAAGAATCCAAAAATGGCTGCCTAACGCATGAAGCATGATGGGGCATGAACGCAATAGGACAAAGAGGTGAGAAAATATCTATAGAACTACAAAGGGAACTAATGCTAAAATTCAAATCGGCTCTTAGTTTGGCATAAATATGCACTTCACATACTGGCACATGTTACATTTCTCAAGAACGAAAAAAGCGGGCAAATTGGTAAATGTCTTTTAAGCATTGGTAGTAACCAAGTGATACCTGAGGCTGTGCTGTGAGTCAGTTCATTGCACGAAAAATTTGGCTAGGCTTGGTGTCTATTTTCTAATGGTCGAAAATGAATTTTCCTCATCTGTAATGAACACATAACAGCAATAAACCAAAACAGGGGAAGCCAAGGCCGATAAACTAGATAGTACTACTTTTTATATTCCCGAAGTAAAATAATCTCACGTTATGCGTAGATATTCAGATCGTATAGGAACTGTGATAGAGAACAAAACTAAAATTGACCGATGTTGTATAACCACATTATTAATAATAGGGGGTGACATTTCTGGACTTGAGGGGTGGCAAGACAGGTACCTGTTGGAAATGATCTAGCTGCATCAACACACGAAGATCGAACTCAACATAAAAGTAAACTAAGTTAAAATGGGCAACTTTATTTGTTCATGAAAGAACAGTTATGAAGAGACTGTTGTCCATAGTTCCTCCAAAATTGGAGTCTGCTCCAGGATATTTTGGAGGAAAAACACCTTTTTTTTATGTGCTGAATGAACAAATGGGTAAGATTTTAATTTAGGAGATGCATTGCATTTTATTCACCAGAAAATGGAAATAGGAAGAGAAATTGTTAAACCACGTGTACAACCATGCATGCACTACTGGATTCTCGAGTCTTTGCCAAGTGCCAAAGACACTTTCGGCAAAGACCGAAAAACCGGCAAAGGTGTTTTTTCCCAGCCGAGTGCCACCGACGTCACAACTGTCTCCAAACCTTCTCAATTTTTTATCACACCCTCCATGTACCATAACATGACACATCGACAAGTTTCGTGATTTTCGGGCGTTCGTTTGCATTTTATATAATTTAAAAACCCTTTTCCCAAGAAATTCCACGCCATGTTCCTTGACCAAGACGAAATTTCATGTGAGTTCCCGAATACGGCCACAAAATACACTAAATACCATTAATACTATTTTTGGATCATTAAATTCTATTGTTTCATGCATCTCATAGTTCAAATTTGAATTATATAAAAAAATTCAATTAAACAAAATAAATGTATGAAATGTAGCAAAAAAAATTTAAATGCACCAAATTTAAACATGTAGTTTTAAATACTATAGGAGAGCTCCCAAAAAAATTTGGGCAAAAAAAAATAAAACTTTGCTGAGGGCCAACGTTGGCCCTCGGCAAATATAGTCTTTGCCGAGTGCCAAACGGCAGGCCCTCGGCAAAGACTAACGGCAGAGGCCGGGCGTGAGGCCCCTCAGCCATCTTTGCCGTGGGCCAAAGTTTGCCGTGGGCTGGGCCTTCGGCAAATTTTTGTTTGCCGAGTGCCATCTCTTTGCCGAAGGCCTTTCTTTGCCGAGGGCCTTTTAGCTGCCTTCGGCAAATGGTCCCTTTGCTGAGTGCCCGAAATTAGGCCTACGGCAAAGGCTTTGGCACTCGGCAAATTACAGATTTCCAGTAGTGATGCTTGGCCTACTCCCAAAATTTTATGTTAGCCTTTCTGAATCCATGCAAAGTTACTGCAAAGTGGATTGAAAATCAAGAATGAAAATTAGTAATTGGCACATACCTGATCAGCAAATTTCAGGACCTATTGGCAATGAAGGAGCACAGAGGCAAAATATGCACAATAACTATCTTATGAAAGAATTAGGTAAAGCTTTTGTATGCAAGATAGCTGCACATATTAGTATGGCCAGGTCCAGAAATTATAGCTGCAAAAATTGGTATGGCCATGTCCAGGAAATGACATGATGAAGCAAACCAATAGTAATGTATTAGTTAGAGTAGAAAAATAGGACCCCGCATCATCTCCTTTTCGCATCATCTCCTTAACATGGGCTATGTGAGCATGTCTTATTTTTAGCTGTCGTGGAGCTGCCCTGAGAAAATGCAGTGCTCTGCTGCATGCTGCCGCAATAGAGCTGTATGCAGTGTAAATGTATCCTCTCTTTCACATCTATTACTGCTCCTTGCTTTTCGATAAATGATGATGACTGAGCTCTAGTGCAGCCTATCACCACCGCAGGCCCATACCGTGCTTATCGGTCGGGGAACCAAAGAAAGTGTTCATCTATGAACACGCGAGCAATCTAAGTTATTAGTAATATAATTCGCGTCAAACACCAGTATTGCATTATCAGTTTGAAGAACTTATCTATCTGATGTGATAAATATTTTTGTCATACATAAAGGTCAATGAGTGTTATTTCTACGTGTTCTAAAACGGTGCTATTTCTTGGTTTATACATTAGTTCTCAATCAAAATTTTATTAGGGTGCGTTCCATTCAGAAGGATGTTCCTATCAGACATGTATAGGAGGTAGGTGCTGTTTGGTTTACACAACGGTAATGCAAATGGAAATAAAATCATTTTATTTCTATTCTCTTAAGGTAACAATCCATAGTTCTAATTCGTGTTCCCTTTCCGTTACAATGTTATAACCAAAAAAACAAGCACCGTAATTCTAAGAGGCCTCCACAGACCAAAGTGAACAGTATACCGTATTATATTTTCTTATTATGGTACCAAGGTGCGAGGAGTAGAAAAACATATATCCAAACTTGCACACACACTTTATAACCAAACAAATTATTCAGGCATGTTCTTTACGGTAAAGACACCTTACAAGCTTAAACGAAATGCTGCACAGCACACATGCGCCCGCGGCTGCTGCGGCATTCCTAAATTGGGATCAGCTGCAGGACTGGCTCACGGCGAAGACGCTGACAGGAACCGACTGGGTAAACTGTTTTGCCTGAAATGTGAGTTGGTCACCGGCACGGTCGACTTGTTTGATGCCGAGCCATCCAAACTTGACCTGCACATCTACGCCGTACACCTCGTGGACGGAACCGGGCTGGATGACCCCTCCAACCGTGCTGGAGAAACGGAACTTGAGTTGGGTGCCGGCGAAAGTGACTGGAATCTCACACTGGCTGGGGAGTGTCACTTCTAGTTTGCCGTCTGGGTTGAGAACATATGATTTGACGCCCTTGGGGAGGAGGCCACGCGGTAAGTTGTTTTTGTCCAGGACGTCGTATGCCGTCCCTGCCGCAGTTGCCTTCAAACTCGCCGCGTACGCAATGTGGTGGATGCAACAAGCCACGATGACGAGGAGGAGAATGTGCTGCATGGCCATGGCTACCGATCCACACTGAAACTTGCTAGCAAGACGCGCACGTAGTATATATGATGAAACAATATGGGATGGGAATGCGATATGGTAGTCGATCTCCCTGGCTCCGGCATTTATAGGCACCTATGCGGGACCAAATTCATCAGAGTTTAAATGCATTTACTCCTACCAATTATGCTGCACTGAAACGGCCGTCAAAATAACCAAAATTTAAATTGCAGTCATTCCCTGCCTAAATGACATTAACGTTACGTTCATGATCCTACCAAATCAATCAGTGTTCAATTGCATACATATTTAGTTCGGCCTAAATTATGTTCCATCAAAGCGTTTGTCATTACAAATAGTACAAATTAACCAAGGTTTTAATGGCTGTGATTCCGATATACATGGTTTGATATGTAGTATACGGGAGTAACAGTCACATGGAAATCTGTCTTCTCCTTTCTAACAAACTAGTAGGATGCCCGCTGGCGTTGCTGCGGGTATAAAGTAGAAATGTAAGAAGTTTATAATGGTCGAAACCATGAATTAATAGATACATATGTAGTAGGTTAATTGTGGAGGTTATATCCATTGACATATATGGTATAGATTATTTGAACTGGACATCACCTAAATCTTATTTATCGAAACCCTCACCCCTACTATAACTGAGAGTCATCCCCCTCCCAAAATTTAGGAGTTTTTCTTCATAAAATTATGCATATTTTAGAGGACCACATGTAATCCATGATATATAGCTTTGCTAGGTTTTTCTTACAAACGAATTTTTTTTCTTAGAAACAGTTTAAATTTTTATAAAAAAGTTATCGAAATATATCTATGTGGGGTCTTATTTTGAAGAGCTTATTGTGAGGAACACCATGGTGCAATCGAATTTTAATTATGATACTTGGTTTAGGTGGTAAGACTTTTTTTCCGTTTTAAAAAAAAAAAATAGCTAGTGGGAGATAAATGAGCCTTAGTGGGGGGTAACTTCCTTGATGATGTCACCTGACATCACTTTTGAAGCCTCAACCAATCACAATCAAGAGAATTAGCTTAGTAGGGTTTAGGCTTATAGTAGTTATAGATATGATATTCATATTATCATATATAGTAAAAATCTATTTCAATAAAAATATTATTTCCTAGCTGGGATGTGATTTGGAGCGCTTGCATTTATATTTACATTTTTCTTTCTTATAGGATTTAACTAAGTATCATATGCTCAAAGTAAGTTTTGTGAAATACATAATTCCCAACTAAATAATTTTATAACCACAAATTTAAACGAATATGTATTACTACAAAAGGCATCAACTATGAACTGTTCTCAGCTTGCCCCCGGATGGATGAATCAAATTAATGTTGATGGCTCCTTCGTTAACGATACTGATGATGCCGGTGTTGGAGTTATCATCAGAGACCACAACGGCGAAATCATCCTGACAGCCTGGCTGGTGTCATTCAGGTGTGCATCCGCAGCTGAAGCCGAGGATCAGGAATGTGTGGGAGGACTCCGGCTGGCCTCACAGTGGTGTCCAGGGCCGGCTATTTTGGAGTCGGACTCGGCGAGGATGGTTGAGGATTTAGGGGACGACAAAGGGGATAGGTCGGAGATCAGATGGACCATCTTGGAAGCAATAGAGTATATGCAGCTTCTGCTGGAATGCAAAATTAGAAAGGTTAGGAGGGATTATTGTAACAAAATTGCTCACGAGCTTGCTCATTTAGCTAGGCGAAATGTTCATACTGCGACATGGTTAAAACGGGCGCCTGCATGTGTCTCTGACTTTCTAGATCATGATTTAACTCTTGTTCTAGCTAAATAAAAATCCCTCGCTCCTTACCGCAAAAAAAAAAAGAACTGTTCTCATCTTTCACATGAAAAAATTCACAAAAAAAGCTTTCACATGAAAAAAGAGAGCTCTAGAACTCATATGAGCAACAGTTTAAGACCAATAAATGTACTCCATCGAATACAATTAAACTGATAGAATAGAAAACGTATCTGGGCTACAAACAGTCCTGTACTCCTAATTGGTATATAAAATATTTCATTCAGAAAAAATAAAAGGGGTATGATGCTAGTGCCTTCTGAAATGTGCAATGAATTCCTGCCATGGGACATGCTTCATCTCATCATAAGTTTCAAGAAAAAATAACCACATGTGGTAGAGCTCAGGACAGGAAACATCAAGGCATGTCTCAAACCATTTCTCAAAAGCAAAGCACAGATCAAATTATGTTTTTATTATGTAAACATTTTTATTAACTCAAAAATAATTATATGTAGTTGACATGACCACCCTACAATCACTTCGGAACTCTACATAAAAAAACACAGCCTATAAAAACACACATAATCCTTGACCATTTTATCAATATATAGACTAGATTGCCACCCATCTGCCTGGGATAAAAAAAATCCTTGACCACGTGCTCGAATTATTGCCATGCCGCTATGACCAAATTCTATGAATATGTAGTTGTTGGAGAATTATTGATAATCAAGTAGATAACCTGCAATTGAGATTGGACATTTTATATCAGACCATACCATTTCGACATAGCCACAAATGAAGACCAACAAGTTGCAGAACCTCCTAGCAGAAGCAGTGTTCTCAGGTATGTTCCAATTTGCTGTAACCAGATTTCAAACATATATGTGGTATGTTATAAGGTTGCGAAAGTCATGAAGCCACCACTTTTATAGAACAAACTATTTTTGTATATTGACATTCAAAAATAAGTGTTTAATTATTGAACGGACCAGACACCTAAGAGGGGTGAATTAGAGTTTCTAAAAGTACACTTTGGCTCTAATTCTACTTATCCAAATCTATGCGACATTTCTATCTAAATTTGCACTATGGTTTTACTCAGTATATTGCTATCTCTACCGCTAAAGAGTTTTGTACAAAAGTTCCAATCAGATCACTACCATAGCAAACTTGGCTAAGAATGTAAAGCACACAAACTAGGTAATAAGCAATAAACAATTAAAGTGCGGAAGCTTAAATGACATAGAGATGCGAACTCTCATTAATGTTGGTATTTTTATCAAGATATCTAAGGTTGGCTTTACAGTTTTTAATTGTACTGTATTCCCATATAAAATATATTAAGTATATTTTTATTTTTTTTATTATTTTTAGATTTCTTTTTAAAAATATATATTTCTAGTCTGGTTTACCTCCCTAAACTCTCAACTTGGTTTAATTTAACCCTTTGACATGGTGTCTGTTGGGGGAGGGAGCCCTTAGTCGCGCAGGCACAGCCCCGACACGTTACTGCAGCCACTTGTGTTCAGGCAGAGAAGACCTTCAGTTGCCTGGATAGCAAACGTAACCCTCGCTAGCATAGGGAGCAAACCCTGCACTCCAGGGTCCACAAGTAACCCTTGCCAGAACACCTCTGTGTGCAGGCCGGTTGAGCACTAGGGAAGTTTCAGCACAAGGCAGACAGGTCAAGGAGGAAGCCTCGCCACCAGCGGGAGCAACTCAAGACAAGACCTCCGCACGAAAGGCGCGGGGCCCCTTCCCATATGGGGGGAGTTGGCAGCCGAGGGATGAAAAGCCCGAATTGTCCTCAGACAATGATTCCCGCTCCCTGTGTTGGGTTATAATTTGAATGGGCCGGTGGTTATGGCCTATAAATATCTGTCGGTCGACTACTATATGGGACATGATTTGACTGTCATTTACTCCAATTTAATGCTTTCAAGTTCAAGATCTTGGAACCCGCTTGTACAAACCCTTGCTCTTGTTCTCTCCTGTGGGGACATCCTCATGGTCATGGCTAGCCCTCGTCCAATGCGGCGAAGGTCAGGCCCGATCGTTACCCCCACAGCGTTATATCAGTAAAACTAGTATCAAAATCACTAAGAATGTAAAAAAATTAATGAATCTTTTTAAAGGTGCTATGAAATGGGTTTTGTAGATCAAATGACAACCACGATGGTCGAGTGAGGTGTTTCCTTCTCTGCTAGGCAGGGGCGGAGGACTCGGTATATGGAGGTATGGTGCTCACCATACCAAGATTTGGCTGCAAATCCCCTGATTTTCATCCCAGCTTGCCACGATGGCTATTTTCTTCCGATCTGTTGTGATTTGAGAGATGCGGAGAAGAGGCTATACACCGCTAGCTGGGCCGATCAAAACGTCATGGGCCTCTCTCTGTGTTTGCTGTTGTGGGCCAACCAAAACGTTAAGCCCCCAGTAGCCATGTTCTACTGTGCACACGGCGAGCAGCAGAGCAGGTAAGGAGTGGTTATTATCCTTCCATGCTTCTGCTGGTTAATTAATCTAGGATTTTCTGTGTTTTAAAAAATTAAGACTCTTTGCTGCTGCTCCGTGCTATTGTGATTTTCTTTCTATTTTTTTATTACAATTAAAAAACTTTTGACTTGTTTATATCTCATAAGTCATCATTTGAAATTTTAACCATGTTTTGTTAGAACAGAGGATAGCATGACACAACACTGCTTTTCTGCTCCCTCTGTTCAGAAAAAAGAACACAACTATAGGCTGCATGTCGTAAAGACGGTCCACGTTTAACCAAGTTTTTAGTAAATAGTATTTACATTTATGACTACAAATAAAATTATTATTAAAAAACAATCCGATCCTTCCAAATTTGATATTCTACCACTTTCTAAAATTCACATATAAGTTTATCTCAAATTTACAGGTGGGAGATGGAAATTAATTCTATAGATCACCATGCTATGTTTGTGCTTTGCAACTTATTAACACACTCTTCAACTCAGTCCCCTATGATAAAAATGCAATACATAAGTATCTCTCTTGTATAGCCAATAATAATATACAAATATAATTCATATATAACCGTATTAACTTAATTAACATGTGTCTAAATTATGATTATTAAAATCGATAAAATTCCAAAAGATCCTAACAGGCCTAATGGAATTTATTTGGTATCACAAACATTGATGTTTTTTTTATTTTTATTAATTGGTCAAACCCAAATATTAAAAAAATGACAAAGTGCTAGATGGGGATATATTAGCAATTTAAATTTGTTATTGTGAATTTGACATAGATTTAATTATCATTTATTATCTATAAAATTATTGCCATACTTACAATTTTATTTCGTCCTCCGCTACTGGTTGCCCAACCCCCAAATACAAGGACAGCAGAAGTGGAGCTACTGCAGCCTCTGCGCGCTAGATCGGTTAAACTCCGATGGTCGATGGAGACTTCTGACCTTGTTCATATTTTGGTCCGACACCCTGAGCTCCAAAAACATAAATTATTTCACGCTCGTCTATGAGAAAGACACGAAAGTTACTGGTTGCACTACGAGCCAATTCATCGGTCCATCATGTTAGTAGGTTTTGGACTACCGTACCGGTAATGTAATACTCGCACGTGTTAACAGGGAAAAAAGATTGAAGCCGTGGCCAACTACCAAGTACTATCGACCAAAGACAAGTATCATGAAGCTTGAATCACGTGTTCTGGAATACAACAATCCGGTAGGCCGACGGCTCAAAACATAAAATCCATGTAGATCATTTGACCAGAGACTAATCATACGCCTGGCCATTTCAAATTTAAACTACTCTTGCCACCTCAACTTGATTAAAATTGGACATCAGCTGCTAATTAATAATGAATCTTTTGAACTTTTTTTAACGTGAGTTATCAACCCCAAGAATTTTAAGAGCCAAACAGCTTACAACTTTTCTATAGTACAATTTACATTAGCTTTTCTATAGTTCATAGGCTCAACCAAACAAACCCTAAAGGTAAACGACTATTACTTGGCCATTCTAACTTAGCTTTTTATAAGTTGCAACTGCTACCTTTTCTGTCTTTTTAGTTTTGTACAAGCTACAATAGCTAGTGCAATAGTTTATCTATAGCTTTTTATAGAGTAAAATTTACCAGTGGTTCTCAAAGTTGACTATATTATATAGATTCTCAAAATCCCAAAATACATTATATTTTTCCCTCCTAATAATGTTGTAGCAGGTCTCGCCCAGGTCCAAATGGACGTTTACTTAACCTACTACCCTACATGGAATGTCAATTCAGCGCTTAGATGGATCTGATGGATAGTTCCCACATGTTAACGACAAGGCTCCACCTTAGAAAAAAAAGATTATTTTTTTTATATAATATTGTATCCCTCGGTTTGTCTTCTCAAGGATTGTGGTCTTAGAAAAATTATAGCTCTATTGTATGGTATCAGATAAAGACACACTCTCTCTGGATGAGATATACAAATTTTTAGTTTTGAGTTTTAAGCTTGTTCATATGGTAAAAAAGTTGATATAAATTTTTAGCACAGATTAATCACATACTAAGGCTTGTCGTCTCAGAAAAATCATATATTTCTTGTATGGAGTCGAATACATATATTTTGAAATATGAAAGTTGTATCATTCTATGAGATCTATATTTTTATTTAAATATTTTTATTTTAAAAAAAAACTGATACAAACAAAGTTTAGCAAGCAGGGCAGGAGCACGTGGCAGTTGATTAGTAAACGACGAAGCAACTACACTTTGCTTGCTGCACGCTCAAAGCGAGAATAGTCTACAGCATCGCTTCGGCTGCTCCAATAAACAAGGACAGGTTTGTGCTCGGTAGTTGGTGCACACAGACACACATGTTGATCTGAATTACTAGTACTCAAATTGGGAAACTCGAGAATTTGCGCCCCAAAAGCGATGACCAAACAAGAAGATTAGGGGTAGACCGGTAGACCCAATATAATGAGCATTGCCATATTGACGAAAGGCAGGCTCACATCTCCGGAACAACCGAACAAGAGGCTGATAATGAAAACGTATTGGGAAACGGTATGCTAACGTACGTGCTTTATTTGTTAGCTAGCCCATTGATGTGTGCTCGTGCACGTCTGGCAATTTTCGAAGACATACCAGTGTAAGTTCGTGGTGTATTTAGGGCCACAAGTAAGATATTGGTTATATTATTAAATGTATATAATCTATAATTTTTATCAGGTTATTATAAAATTAGTATGAAGCACGGCTCCCTCTGCATGCATGTATAACTAAATTGAAAATTGATTTGTTTGGGGTTGACATCTTTTTTTTTTTTTTTTTTTTGAAAGAATAGCAGAGGAGCCTCCTACCTACTCCCTCCGGTCCTTTTTTTATAAGGCGTAGTTAAATATGACACGGTCACCTAAATCACAAGTTGACCATTCATTTATTATGCATTATAATTTTTATGATTATAAAATTATGATCATTGGATAGTATATTTGATCATGAAGTTAAATATATTAAGTTTGTATTATATTATCTAAAAGTTGTCCACCAAATTATTGGTCAAAGATTGTGAAATTTGAATCTTGTTTTGCATGTTCGCCTTATAAAAGGGACCGGAGGGAGTATATTTTTGTATTTTATAGATAAAGTTATGTACAAAAATACAACAGAAAGTACAAGGCTAGCAAAGCCCAAAAGAAAAAATAGAGTACATTAAATGAAAATCTCTATAGAGAGAGTTCGCAATCTTCTTCTTAGCTTTGATGCAAACCAAATCAAGTTCATCTTTAAAAGCCCTCTTCTAGAGATCCAAAAATCCAAATTGAAGTCCTTTGAATAAAAAATGACACCATTTCTTATAGTCCAGATAATCCAACAGACAGTTATGACAATCTCTCTAAAAATAGGGTCGACATCTCTCATGGCTCCTAAACTACAAAATCCCTATGTCCATCGCTCGCTGCAATTCATATATACTTTGAGCTAGTTTTTACATATATTAAGATTAATATTAATATAAGTGACTAATCAAGAACATGTATACAGTGTTATCTATCATAATGGAAGAAGAGGTTAATAATTGCTCTAAAAGGGGATCCAGCTCCAGCATTCCTCTTATCAGCCTGGAAACATGTTTGATAGAATAGCTCCAGCGAAAGTTTTGTAATAATTTGTGTTAATTAGTGACAAGGAGGTTCTAGTGACACATTTTCATGGTTAGTTTCTAGTGACTCACATACTTTTGTGATGAGTGGCAGCTTATGATTGTTTTTAGATAACATAAACAATTATTGAATCTATAAAACAGATAAATAGATGTTTTGCTTTTTGTGGAATTTCATCTTGGATTTTTTTCTTTATTAATGTGTCTAGTGACGATTTTTCTTTTTTGGAATTTCTGATAGATCTGAAGTGGTTTTATATATAGAAAAAAAAGGTAAACTAATTAATTAGCTAGACGAATTATTATTGTGATTATTTGACACGCTCACACGCAGTAGCAATGATGATAGTGGTTCGTTGTTAGTAGTACTAGTAAACATTCAAGTTGCAGTCGCTTTAGAGACGACAGGTCGGTGATTCTATAATGTGCGCAACTGACACCAACCGATTGCGGCACTTTTCGCATGGAGCCGGATCGGAGTGGCCGTTGCAGTACCATCACTCACAGCAGCAAAAAGCGCCGTCTCCACATTCCATTCCACCGTCCTGGTGGCCCTATGTGCGGCATGCACACACAGCAATCACCATATTAATTTGATAAAAAAAAAACATTCCATTCCACCGTGCAAAGTGGAACAGAGGAGAAGGCTACTCCAGCTACTAGGCGCTTTTGGCCGCGTGCGTCACCGTCAAGCATCAACCCGTGCAATGCACACAAATGCACCGATATATATCGTTACAGTACACCATAAAGTTGGAAAAGGTGATGGATCGGAGGAGCCGAGATGTAGCAAAGCACGCACTAGCTACTTCAATTTGTCCTCCTTTGCTTTTCCCCTCCTAGCTAGCCATTCCTCCTGATATTTTGTCCGGTAACCGTCTCTGGAGTTACAAGATACAGACATACAAGTACAAGCACTGATGCCTGGAATTCAACGATTCAGAACAACTGCAACAAAATGCATGGGATAAAATGCCTACGAACACACACTGGAGTTTTCACAAATAACCACCAATTTGGTTGATGAGTTATGTATGGTACTCTATATTGTAGTAGTCAACATGTTCTACCTGCCTTCAATGCAATCTTAATATAATTTTCAAAACGATAAGCTATTTTCTTCAGAAGGTACTCCCTCCTAGTTTCAAAAATATTTCATCTTATATCTATTTATAATTTTCATGTTAAATAATCCACGTTCAAACTAATGCCCTGGTCAGGTGCGTCACTCAGGCATGTCCTCAGATGGCAATTACTTGTGCCAATGTGGCCTGAGCAGGTAGTAGTAGTGGCTACTAAACTAATTAGAATTAAGATCTAGGAAGCTGATTTTGGGAAACAGTAGTCTCTTGAGGATACAACATAAACAGTAGTCTCTGGACAAAAAGACAATAGAGCCATTCTCCTTCTGATTCTTTGGCCCATTGACCACCTCTGGCAGTACAAGATACAGTAGTACACTCTAGCTCGATGCCTGTTTGAACCATAGGATGAAATTCAACGATCCAGAACAATTTCAACAAAACACATGCGATAAAAATGCCTACGAACACATGAGCTTTCACAAATAACCACCTTTTGTGTTATGTATATATTGTAGTCAACATCTTCTACTATCTTCAATAAATCTTATTTCGTATCTAAAATATAATTTTTCAAAATGGTAAGTTATTTTCTTCACAATGTGGTTTAAAAAATATTTATTGTTTTTGCTTTTTTTAATCATGTTATAAATAATCCACATTCAAACTAATGTCTTGGTCAAGTCTGACCACGTCAATCATTCATGTTGCATGTCCTAGTTATTTAGGACTAATTCGTTCCATATTTTTCAACTCCACTCTATATATGTTTTTCAGCTAAATTGGTTTAGCTCCGCAATTCTATTCTAGAAAAAAAAGATAAGTCATGAGCACCAAAAGTGATGAGGACATCAACAACAACAATGTATCCCCGCCAACACCAGTACCTATTGCTAGTCCTCTTACTCGTGCTCGTGCTCGTCAACTTAATCATCAAGAATGGTGGAGAAGACGAACATAGAAATGGGAAAGATCAACAAAGGAAGGCTTTACGCTGGCTGCGTTCAGATTGTGAGGCAATACCAATTTGTCAAGGGATGATTGCATATGGGAAGCATGGAACCTTAACAAAGATGATTGGGGGCCAAGTCCAAGTATCCTCAACGTCCTCAATCAGGCTACCACGTCACTTCTAGCCTAAGGAAAGAAAGAGTCCAAATCCAACACGTTTTGGAATTGGATTCGGACTACAGAATAGCTCCCACTTACGCGGGTCACCATGGCTTCATACGGAGTCCAATTAGGACGTTCAAATACTTGTTAGAAAGCTTATCAAGTCTACTTTCATATGAATCTAGTCTCATGTCCATATCTTTTCGGAGTCAGCAGCAATGACCCAAATTACACCGACAGGTTGTTCTGTCGGGTCTTTGTGTCACCTTATTTTAGCCCGATGGGGCGTGTATAAATCTTAGGGTCCATTAGGGACGTGTCCTAGGGTTGGAGCATGATCCAAACTCCTTGTGGTCGTCTTCCCCATGTCATATACCCCTGGCCGATCCAAACTCCTTGTGGTCGTCCTCCCCATGTCATATACCCCCTGGCCGCCGTCAAAAACACTCGGGTTTTGTTTAGATCAAGTTTAGCCTTCGCTACTTGGTCAGAAGCGAAGCTGGCGTCTTTGGATCGATCGCCCGTCTTCTTGTCTTCAGAACCCCACTTCATTGGAGATTGAGTTTGAAACCTTCATTTACATCTAGTAATTTAGTACTTGTTCTACTTGTTCTTGCTGGTTCTTCAATTTCTTCGATTGCTTGCAGGACGAGTGCTCTAGTGGCCGGGTGTCGCGCTCCACAAGATCGTGACAGCCATTGAGGTGGTGTATCGGTTGCTAAGGCGCAGTCTTGGAGGGCTGTAGTCAAGCTGTGAACGTCATCTCCATTCACCAATCGAGTTATCCCACACCTCTCATCGAAAGATCGAGCAAAAATCCTAACGGGTTCATATCAGTTCGTAATCAGAGCAAGGTTTATCGGTGAGAGACTTTCAATCCTTCGTATTTTATTTTTTTCCTATAGTCTAGAAAAGCAAAAAAAATATAGTAGATTAGTTTTTCCATAATCCTATAAAACCTTTGTGCCGTAGCTAGTACTGGTTAGTTAGGGCTTGTTGAGTTTGCGTTTGCTTCGGTCATGTCCAGTGCTGGTTTTAGTTCTAGTTCTTTAGAGTTTCGAGTTCTTGTCACGTTTTGGTCACTATCAGTCTATTACATCTCCGCTGCCATCACCACCACCATATACATCTCCGCTGAAAACGTCACTACCATATCGATCTTCATTGCACCATATCCATCCTCTCTATTATCAATCAAGTTTTGTTCACACAAAGAAAAATCTGAGTTGCTAGTTGCATTCTTGTCACCCCTAAAAAGAAAGAGAAATATATTGTTTGATTTGTGAACATTCAGATTTGTTCTAGTGTGTAAAGAAAAAAAGAAGAAGAAAGAAAAAAACAGAAAAAAGAAAAAGAAGAAAAAAAACAAAAGAAGAGAGAAGGAAAAGAAGGGGGTGATAGCTTGCTGTTCATGTGTCTTTTTCTTGTTGTGCCGTGACTTTGTTTGTGTCCAGGCTCGCGTCTCTAGCACGGTCTAGCCTAGGACCAGCACAATACCGCCGTTGAACGTTTGTTCAGCTTGCTTTTCTCATTAACGTGGTGCTAGTTTGTTCCTTGTTTCAACCTTCCTATAGCTCCACATATTCTACAGCTTGACAGGTATTGTTGCTGCAGCACCGATACACTGCATTCCATTGTTGCACACTTGTGGTCGCTGATCCCTCCTGTTGAGCTAGGTAAGAATTGGTAAGAACTTGTTAAACAGGTTGATAGAGAGTGCCTTATTGCAGCCACGTCCTATTAGCTGTAAGGCATTTATTTTTTTCACCTATCTTCTTGTTTCCACTGTGTTTTGTTGAACCATGTCAGGATCAGAAGACGATAATCAAATGCCACAATCACCTCGCACTAAGGGCATCATATAATATTTTCAAAGGAAGGTGAAAGCTGCACACGAGGGACTTGAATCAGACTTGCGGGGTGACGAATGACAAGCTTGGGCAATTGGAGACCACACAAATCGCCACCAACACCAAGCTCACAAGTTTGGAAGCATCCATTCTTTGGCGTGGATAAGAGTCTTCTTTGCTCTTTTCAATCGTTTCGATGACTTCCACACAATGCATAAAGAGAAGCAAATAGAAGAAACTATGGAGGAAGATCGAGAGAACCATAAATATGATGATGATTACACTACCGATAATCGAGTATGATGATCAAGACACTCATGGTCGACGTCGCCTACATCACAACCATAGAGGTATGGGTGGCCACCGTCGGCGTGAGGTACGCAATAATAATGATGTTTTCAGCAAGATTAAATTTAAAATCCCTCCTTTTGATGGTAAGTACGACCACGATGCATACATTACTTGGGAGATTGCTGTTGATCAAAAGTTTACATGTCATAATTTTCCTAAGGATACTCGTGTCGGGGCTGCTACTAGTGAGTTTCTTGATTTTGCTTACATTTTGGTGGGTAGAGCATGGCAAGAAAAATCCTAATAACATACCACAAACTTGGGATGCATTGAAACGAGTTATGAGGGCTAGATTTGTTCCTTCTTACTATGCACGCGATATGTTAAATAAGATGCAGCAATTGAGGCAAGGTGCTAAAAGTGTAGAAGAATATTATCGAAATTACAAATGGGTATCTTTGCGATGTAACTTAGAGGAGGAAGAGGAATCTGCTATGGCTAGATTTTTAGGCGGGTTAAATCGTGAAATTTAGGACATCCTTGTTTATAGAGATTATGCTAACATAACCTATTTGTTTTATCTTGCTTGTAAAGCTGAAAGGGAAGTGCAGGGGACGATGTTCTAGTGCCAAGTCTAACGTTTACGTAGGGAAATCTATATCATGGCAAAGAACGCACATCTACCTCCGTGTCGGGTCGTGCACCTTCCCCAACAAGCCGATTAACGGCGCCACCATCTTCCTCCGGCGACAAACCACGTGATTCTTCCATAAATTCAGCAACCAAATCTGTTTAGAAACCAGCTGCTAGTGCGAATTCAGTAGTCTCCACGGGAAGAACAAGGGATGTCCGGTGTCATCGATGCAAGGGCTATGGACACATGCGGCGTGATTGCCCTAACAAGCGTGTGTTTTGGTGGTCAACGCCGATGGTGGGTACTCCTCGGCTAGTGATTTTGATGAAGATACACTTGTCTTGCTTGCGGTGACCATGCGGGTAGCGACGAAGCAAATGTAAGAGCTGATTGGTGTAGAGAATGCGAGCACTATGAGAGTCTTATTATGCGGCGTGTGCTTAGTGCTCAAGTGGAGAAGATAGAGCAGAGAATCGGCGGCACACTTTGTTTCAAACAAAGTGTGTTGTTAAAAGCGTTCTTGCCGTTTGATTATTGATGGAGGTAGCTGCAACAACTTAGCTAGCGGCGACATGGTGGAGAAGCTTGCACTTACAACCAAACCTCATCCGCACCCATATCACATTCGGTGGTGAATGATAGTGGTAAGGCCAAGGTAACTAAACCTGGTACGAGTTAATTTTACTATTGGATCATACCATGATGTGGTTGAATGTGATGTTGTACCTATGGAAGCTTGTAATATTACGCTAGGTAGGCCATGGCAATTTGATAAGGATTGTATACATCATGGTAGATCAAATCAGTATTCATTCATGCACGCTACCTATGTCTCCTGAAGCTATTATGCGTGATGAAGTTGCTAAAACTACTAAAGCTAAAACCACGAACATTAAAGATGTCAAATCTGTTGGGAATAACAAAGATGAGATAAGATTAAAAGGACAATGCTTGCTTGCTACTAAATCCGAAATTAATGAACTAATTGCTTCCACATCTATTGCATATGCTTTGGTATGTAAGGATGCTTTGATTTTGATTGAAGATATGCAGTGTTCTTTGCCTCCTGTTGTTGCTAACCTTTTGCAGGAGTATTCTGATGTTTTTTCAAGTGAGATACCAGTGGGGCTGCCACCTATATGCGGGATTGAGCACCAAATTGATCTTATTCCTAGTGCCTCATTGCCAAACCGTGCACCATATAGGACCAATCCAGAAGAAACAAAGGAGATTCAGCGCCAAGTGCAAGAACTACTCGACAAAGGTTACGGAATTGAGGTTGATCAAGCCAAGGTAGAAGCTATACAGGGATGGCCTGTACCAAAGACTATCACCCAAGTGCGGAGTTTCTTAGGACTTGTTAGATTCTATCGACGTTTTGTGAAAGATTTCAGCACCATTCTTTGCACCATTGAATGCGCTTACAAAGAAGGGAGTGCCTTTTAATTGGAGTGAAGTACAAGAGAATTCCTTCAACTTATTGAAAGATAAGTTAACACATGCACCTCTCCTACAACTTTTCGATTTTAATAAGACTTTTGAGCTCGAATGTGATGCTAGTGGGATTGGTTTGGGTGGTGTTTTGTTACAAGAGGGTAAACACGTGGGCATATTTTAGTGAGAAATTGAGTGGGTCTGTTCTGAATTATTCCACTTATGATAAAGAATTATATGCTCTTGTTCGAACATTAGAGACATGGCAGCATTATTTGTGGCCCAAAGAGTTTGTTATTCTTTCGATCATGAATCTTTGAAACATATTCATAGTCAAGGAAAGCTGAATCGAAGACATGCTAAGTAGGTAGAATTTATTGAATCCTTTCCTTATGTTATTAAGCACAAGAAAGGGAAGGAGAATATCATTGCTGATGTTTTGTCAATGAGATATACTTTGCTGAATCAACTTGATTACAAGATCTTCGGATTAGAAACAATTAAAGACCAATATGTTAATGATGCTGATTTTAAAGAAGTGTTGTTGCGTTGTAAAGATGGAAAAGGGTGGAACAAATTCTTCGTTAGTGACGGGTTTGTGTTTAGAGCTAACAAGCTATGCATTCCAGCTAGCTCCGTTCATTTGTTGTTGTTACAGGAAGCGCATGGAGGTGGCTTGATGGGATATTTTGGAGCAAAAAAGACCGAGGATGTACTTGTTGGTCATTTCTTTTGGCCAAAGATGAGAAGAGATGTGGAGAGGTTTGTTGCTCGTTGCACAACATGTCAAAAGGCAAAGTCACGGTTAAATCCACATGGTTTGTATTTACCTCTACCTGTTCCTAATGCTCCTTGGGAGGATATATCTATGGATTTTGTGTTGGGATTACCAAGGACTAGGAAGGAACGTGATAGTGTGTTTGTGGTTGTTGATAGATTTCCTAAGATGGCACATTTCATACCATGCCATAAAACTGATGATGCTACTCATATTGCTGATTTGTTCTTTTCGAGAAATTGTTCGCTTACATGGTGTGCAAAACATAATTGTTTCTGATCGTGATGCTAAATTTTTTAGTCATTTTTGGAAGACTTTATGGACAAAATTGGGGACTAAACTTTTATTTTCTACTACATGTCATCCCCAAACTGATGGTCAAACTGAGGTTGTGAATAGAACTTTGTCTACTATGTTAAGGGCTGTTTTAAAAAAGAATATTAAGATATGGGAAGAATGCTTGCCTCATATTGAGTTTGCTTATAATCGATCGCTGCATTCTACTACAAAAATGTGTCCGTTTCAAGTTGTTTATGGTTTGTTGCCTCGTGCTCCAATTGATTTATTGTCTTTGCCATCTTCTAAAATATTAAATTTTGATGCTACTAATCGTCTTTGAGTTGATGATGAAACTGCATGAAATAACTAAATAAAACATAGAGCGTATGAATGCTAAATATAAGCTTCTTTGGTGATAAAGAAAGAAAGAAATTAAAATTTAAAACGGAAATTTAGTTTGGTTGCATTTAAGAAAGGACAAGTTTCTGAATCTAGCAAATCTAAATTGCTACCTAGGGCTGCAGGACCATTTAAAGTGCTAACGAAAAGTTAATGACAATGCATACAAACTTGAATTGCCTGCAGATTTTGGGGTTAGTCCCACATTTAACATTGCAGATTTGAGGCCATATTTGGAAGAGGAGGATGAGCTTGAGTCGAGGACGACTCAAATGCAAGGAGGGGAGGATGATGAGGACATCAACAACAACAATGCATCCCCGCCAACACCAGTACCTATTGCTGGTCCTCTTACTCGTGCTCATGCTCGTCAACTTAATCATCAAGAATGGTGGAGAAGACGAACATAGAAATGGAAAAGATCAACAAGGGAAGGCTTTACGCTGGCTGCGTTCAGATTGTGAGGCAATGCCAATTTGTCAAGGGATGATTGCATATGGGAAGCATGGAACCTTAACAAAGATGATTGGGAGCCAAGTCCAAGTATCCTCAACGTCCTCAATCAGGCTACCACGTCACTTCTAGCCTAAGGAAAAAAAGAGTTTAAATCCAACACGTTTTGGAATTGGATTCGGACTGCAGAATAGCTCCCACTTGCGCGGGTCACCATGGCTTCATATAGAGTCCAATTGGGATGTTCAAATACTTGTTAGAAAGCTTATCAAGTCTACTTTTATATGGATCTAGTCTCATGTCCATATCTTTTCGGAGTCAGCAACAATGACCCAAATTACGCCGACAGGTTGTTACGTCGTGGTCTTTGTATCACCTTATTTTAGCCCGATGGGGCCGGTATCTCTTAGGGTCCATTAGAGACGTGTCCTAGGGTTGGAGCACGATCCAAACTCCTTGTGGTCATCCTCCCCATGTCATATACCCCCTGGCCGCCGCAAAAAACACTCGGATTTTGTTTAGATCAAGTTTAGCCTTCGCTACTTGCTTGTAAGCGTAGCGTCTTTGGATCGATCGTCCGTCTTCTTGTCTTGAACCCCACTTCATTGGAGATTGAGTTTGAAACCTTCATTTACATCTAGTAATTTAGTACTTATTCTACTTGTTCTTGCTGGTTTTTCGATTGCTTGCGGGACGAGTGCCCTAGTGGCCGGGTGTCGCGCTCCACAAGATCGTGACAGCCATTGGGGTGGTGTATCGGTTGCTAAGACGCAGTCTTGGAGGGCTGTAGTCGAGCCGTGAACGTCATCTCCATTCACCAATCGAGTTATCCCACACCTCTCATCGAAAGATCGAGCAAAAACCCTAACGGGTTCATATCAAAAGGGGTTGTTAAAATTTCAAGTTTGGTTGGGAGCTGCTCCACGATTAAGTTTGTGGATCGAGAAGAATGCGTAAAGCAGAGTTCGTGGAGCAGTCCAAAATATGTTCTACATAACAATTACTTGTGGCCTGATCAGGTAGTAGTAGGTAGAACTCTACTGAATTACTAACTGGAATCAAGATTTCATCTTAAAAAGCTGATTTTGTTGTTGGGAAACACACTTGCCTGTTGAGGCCGGTGCCCATGATTTAACCAACAACGACAACCGTCTTTGCTGATTGCGCGCGCACGACAATGGTCGATTGGTTCCTGAGCATAATAATAAATAAATAAATAATAAAGTTTTAATTTAATCGCAGCCCTACACGATCCCTCGGCGGCTCGCCGGATCCGTGCGACCCTACCTACGCCAGCCCTTGGACGCAAAGGACGACTTGGGTTGGGCATCCGCAGGATAGATAGCGTGGCTGCACATGCATGCATGGTCACTCACTAGCTAGGCCCTCTCGCTGTCGCTACGGCGTCAACGGCGACTCGTGCTCCGAAAGCAACGGAGCCCCGAAAAGTCCGGCCGAGTTGCGTCCCGGAACAAACCTCATCCGCGGCCGCGCGCCCGCGATGACCGCCGTTTTCATGCATCGCTGTTTTTTTTTCAAATGGTGTTCGCTGCACCAAGAAGCAAGGCATTCATTCATGGCCGGTTTGGAGAGCGTGCCCTGCTTGCGTTTTTTTTATTTTCCAAGCAAAACGATCCAAGAATTTATTCTGGGGATGCAAATTGGTCAATTTGTGATTTAATTTTACGTAATATAACAGTTTTGGAAATAACATCATAAAACTCTCCACTGGTGCATTTAGAAGCCTGGACCTGTACCTCCATATATCCATTAAATAAACAACTCAAAAATGTATCATCTCCCTAGCCAATCGATGTGGATGAACAACGAATTTTATTTCAAGAAAAATACTTGGCCATTGCCCATTGAGATGATATTTCAACGAATTTATTTGGCAGTAGGCAGCGCCGCCAGTCAATCGCAGCCACAAGTTTTAATGGAATAGGACATGTTTGTAGGGCATGAACAAGCATGAACCAAGAAGCCGTTGGGACAGGGCACATGGGCATGAAGGATATCGGAGCCTGTGGTAGTGACAACTGACAATGACATGGCCTGATTAAGCCGACGGAGACGTGATGAGTTTTAGTCGCGTAATTTTTCTGCGACGCATGCAAATGATTTGGATTGGTGGTCGCTTGTCTCTGGATAGTGGAGACTGGAGGTGGAGGCATCACCGTCAGGCGCGAGAAGCTGCACGAGCAAGTGGGCCCATGCTCATGTGCGTTCAGAGCAATGGATGTTGCGGATCGGCACCGCCGGACCGTCGGACACTGACACCGCCGCCTCGGACTATGGATGAAAACGGATCGGATACGGGTGGATATCATTGATACCATATTTGCTTTTATATTTCTGTCTGGATTCGGATTCAAATACGGATAGTGTCATCCATGCCGGATAGGATATGATTGGGTATCGACATCATAAATATGCGATTTGAGTATTCGGATATGGATACGGTACCGGATGTTGAATATCCGGATCTAGATACGGACAGATCTAAACCCATCTAAATGAATTCGGTCGAACGGACGGTCGGATAAATATCCGTATCATTTTCATCCATGCCTCCGACCATCCTCCCCTAGGATTTCCCAGCATTCCCCTGGTGGCAAGCACTTTCATTCCTCAGGCAACACTCCATCCTTGTACACGGTCTCTAAATTAAAACTTGAACTTTGACAAGCAACCCGAGTGTTAAACGCTATAAACCGGCTTCTTCTTATCAGCCAACAGTATTTTTCTCCCATAAACTATCTAACACGAATCTAGCGTTGTCTGCCTTAATATTAGTACTCCCTCTGTCCCTAAATACTTATCGCTTCGCTTCCCGAGAAATAAATACCGGTAATTTTAATAAATAATAAATATCATCAGTTAGTATCATAATTAGTATCATCGAGAAAGATCTTTGGATCTAGTTTTTTAACAAAATTATTTGGAGATATAAATATTGTATGTATTTTTTATAAATCAAGTCAAACTTGTGGCACGTATCCCACGGCGACATCTAAATAGGGACGGGGGAGGAGTAATTGAAAAATCTTTGAAAAACTTCCAAATTCAGAAATATCTGGAGTACTCAAATATGTGGGTATCGATTTGAATAAATAGCAGACGTGAGTACAAACAATGAAACACTAAGAGTACGAATAATAAGATCCAAATAATAACAAATAAACACATATGAGTATCATTTTTTTATAAAAAGAATGGTCTGTACTAGTTTCATTTTTTATGATTTAAGATGAATCAATTATCCAATTTTGAAATTAAACCATGTTTTTATGAATCTTAGAAAATAGAAAATCACCTTTGAGACTATAGTTGTCTAGTTTCAAACAGTTCAGGGTGTACGATACCTAGTTTCCTAGTTCGGGTTTCAACATGAACTATAATACAAGTTATATAGGTTGGAAAGTGGACTTTACCCATATAACTTTTTTAACATATGCTTCTAAATCATATACTATATATATAGGAACAATAACTCTGCATAGCGTGTATTTCCATTCACCACATATACATTTATGCAAAGAAACGAAGATCATATTTGTTTCCATGTTAATTAAACACATGTCAAAAAAACATGTGGAACTGCGATGTAAAGGGGATAACAATAAATAGACCAAGGGAACATAGTATGGAGTAACCGGTACTTAAAGTATACTAGGAAACATACCCGTGCGTTGCAACGGAATTTATATATCCTGCACATTTGTTTTAATATTTGTTCAAATATGCTTTGTAATTTATATTCTATGTCATTTGTTCCAATGTGTTTGTATCATGGCTAGACATGCACTATTCTAACTCGTATGAGCATGTATCGTGAATTCTGTTACAAACGAACAATAAGTTAATTAGGACTCTAATATCTAATTTATTACCGTCGTGATTTTAGGTCACAAACGAGCCGACCTTAATCTTTAATTCATCACGTGCAGACTCTTAGTAAAACCAGCTAGAATTCATATGGTACAGTCTACAGAGCACCAGGGAATTGGTCTGAAATCCTCCATGGTCATCACTCCTTTTTTTGTCCATGTTCTCTGGGCCACAGGTCGGAACAGGAGCCCTTTTGCTAAGTCATCTATTCTGTATAGGTCCAAGATAACTGTTCGAAGGAGTATCAGATGGGTGTCATGAGAAGCAGTCTGTAAGGGCGACATCCGCCTTACTTGTACAGGTGTTATGCTATCATTTGAATTAGCTATACTGGTTATAGTTTGTGGTGGATTTACCTTCAGATTGTGAGCTAGTTACATCCACTCAGATTGGATCATTGGAATAGTTTATCACAGAATCTGGAGTTGGATTATCCTTTCTAAGAGTATCTTCAAGAGTTCCAAAACAATATCCCAATCCATAATTTTTGACAAGATTGAAAATAAAAAACTCATCTCCAAGGCCTAATCTTTTATCACAGAGAGAAATCAACCCTGTCGCGCAGATAAATACCAAAATTATGAGTTGGTGCCCTGATTAGATCAGCACTTGGAAGCCAAGTGTGCCCATTACTATTCAGTTTGCTGGAATTCTAGAAACAAAAGCCAACACTCCAAGTGACCTAGGAATTCTAGAAACAAAAGCCAACACTCCGAGTGATCTAGGAATTCTGGAATTCAGAAACATGCCGGTGTGTAACTCATTTTAGCTGCCCTTTTGAGGTATACTGATTCTATAGAAAATGTACAAGACCACAAAAGTTCAGAGCTGACATCTTTTCTTATGTGGTAAAAAACATGTATCCCCTTTAAATTTGATAGGATAAAAATCAACTAAAGTAATTTGGTTCAATAAACAATGTCCTTACTACATATTGCATGCGCTTCTTGTTCAGCTTTTTCATAGTGCATATGCCATGAACCAAAATATGAACCCTGACAGAAGGTCCAATAGGCAGTCCAGCATTGACGCTATAAACGCCATGGATATAGTTTCAATTGAAGCAACGACCTTTTTAACAAAGAGGAAGCAATGACTTTTGACAAAGAGGATCAGATTTATTATATTCGACAAGCTAATAGCAAATGTCTTGCTATTTGCCAATTGCTCAATCAGCTCTGTTCTTCATCAGATCGGAAGCAGCAGACATAGTTCACAGCATATATCTTACAAGGAAAACAATATTGAAGGTCTAGGTGTATATTCCATAATCACATACTAAACAATGGTAATATGTTTTAGTCCAAAGTGATAACTGTTAGCCTTGTTTTCAATATCGATGCCTGCAATAAAATCTCAACAACAAAAGAGCTCTGTCCCGGACAGCTCTTGTCTTGAGGTCAACCTCACCAAGAGCAATCTTTTTGCCTTGGACACACACCTGGACAGAAATTCACTGAGATCCTAAGCAAGCTTATCCTCCTTCTCTGGCTAGGTAAAACATGAAAAAAAAAATCAGATCCTGTAAGCCAATCAAAAAACAAATTGCATCCAAGGACATGTCCTTCAGAGACATATCGCTAGGTGACCACTGGAACAACAAATCAGAAGAGAATGAAAGGTAACACCATTGAATCATAATCACATTCCAGTTAATTTCACTCTCTTTCGTTATTTTACTACTTTTATGAGCACAAGAGTAATAACATAAGAATCAGACAAGAGGAGTCTAGTGAGGTCAGGAGCGTTGTCTAGCTTGCGAGATCAGGATGTCCCAACAAATCTTGCGAGATCTGGATGTCCCAGTGGCAACTTTTGTATAAACAGGAAAATAACAGGAGGAGTTTATCTCGAACATACCATCAATTCCAAACGGGTGTCTTCGAGATTTGTTTCTGATTCCAATTCCAATTCAATTCGATGCGGCTTCTCGCAAGATGTGGCGGCAATGGCGGCGGTGCGGATCCCCGGAGGAGGCGGCGTGTCCCGTGTGCCGCCGCACCAACCAGAACGGCACAATCATCTGTGGTGACCTGGGCGGTCGTGACTCATTAAGGGGGCAACAGCAAGAACGGACTGCCGAACTGTGGGGCAGCAATGCACATGGAAGAAGCTCCGGCGCTTTGCCCGTGGGGACGGCGGCGGGGGCTTTGCTCGTCGGACCGGTGCCGGTGGTGGCTCTGCACACGGGGAGGAACGGCAGCGGTGCTAGCGGGCGAAGCGGAGCATGCGCTCGTGCAAAAGGCGAAAGCAGACCGTGCAGAGGCAGAAAAGAGGCCAGCGAAGTATGCGGCCGAGTGCAGAAGGCAGGTAGTGGGCTGGATGGAGTAAGTGGGCCGGTGGTTCCGCCTAAGTAGAATGGGCCAGACTAAAAAAGAGGCAGAAATTGTGCCTCTTTATTATTAGGTATAGATTCAATTGGACAGTGACAAGCTAAGGGAAAAACTCTATAATAATATTGTTTAAAAAGGAATAAACTTAACATGTGGGGCCAAAATTATCCTTGAATTTGTACTACTTATATCAATTTTAGCTAATAGCTTGCGGAGGAACTCGAGTTGATGAACAAATATATTTGGTTCTTTAAATATATTATATTATTAATATAACAGTATTAAAAAAAGAAGCCACCATATTCATCAATTGAAATAAAAAGAAAAAATCCATTAATTAATTTTATGATGATCTAATGTTTTAAATTAAATAACAAGTCTATGCCTGATACAATTAATGATTAGTAAATTTAAAATAATAAGTTAAGAAAAATACAGATTGTTTTTTTTTATATGAATTGCAAAAAAAGTTCCATATGAAATAGAAAAGAAAATTTCAGATCCAATAGTCTGGCCTCCAAACGATCAAATTGATGGGCTGATAAAAATTCATAACAAATACTCGATATAAATTATAATTATTAAATAGTTGAACAATGAAAATAACAAGAAGTTAATTTGATATGATTCACATATGTTTAGAAAAGAAATTAATTACTGTGTAACGGTTGAATAAAAAACCCTGAAAACATCTCTTTATCTCTCAAGGTAATAAAACTATCATATTCATCATATACTATAAATAGAATAAGTATGGAAAGAGGCAATAGTATGGAACTTTTTAATCAGCACTTCAACTACAAACTAAAGCGAATGTCTATAGGAGATATTACAAACATCTACAGGAGAAATCTAAGGCAAACACTAATGTCTTGTCATACTCATTGAAATCATCAAAGTACTTGCAACTCTCAGGCCCCACGTTTTCCTTACAATGCTCTACATCTCAACATGTCCTCTCATTGTAGCTCTAAGCTCGACAAGTCACTCCTGCCTTGTCTTCTTGGCATAAAAGTTTTGGCATTACCATTGATGTCGCCAAAGGGGAAAACATCCAAACATAAATTGATTCTGATGGCTTTGAAAAGAGATTCCACACTGATCGTGCCTCAAATAGGATGGCTTATATAGCCGTCGTAACCTAGTGGGGAATATGTTTCTACACTAGAGATTTGGACATTGTTCAGCAATTTTCATGGCAGTCAACAATGTGGTACAGTCACATAGGTAGCAGTCTTAAAATCAGTACCTTATTGGCATCGGTGATGGCTTCATAATTTGTTCGGAAGCTAGGATTGAGGCACCATTAGATGTTAGCACAATGATAGGACCAACTAGTGGCTGCTTGAGATAGCAATGGCTAAACATGAGTAATATTGTGATGAATATACCAATAGTTTTGGAGGAAATTTAAAATGGCCAATATAGATTGGTAAGACAAGACGCACAATAATCCTAAATATAAATTTACAAGAGGGCCAATAATTAAGTAATGATATAATTCTTGACAAACATGAACATGGTTTTATCGAAGGCCGAGCTCGACAAAAGAAAACTGAAGGTCACCTTAATTTGTTTTCAGCAAAAATTGTATAGCCACGAGATAATAGTGGAGAAAAAAACTGAAAGACGAGACAAATACAACCGTATTTTGCTATATCGAGATCATGCCGACGATGGATGTAGTGCTGGCGAACAGAGAAGGGGGCAATTAGAATAAAACAAATAATTATTTGAAAGATTTTTTATGATAAAAAAGAAATGTTACAATGAGAAAAAAGTCAGGTGCCTGCGCCATTTTGTGTGACCACCTTGCTCGTACCAAATCAAAACCGAAAAAGTCGGAACGACAAAATTCCTGAAACAAATATCGGCCTTTCAAAAGAAATAGGAGGATAAGGATATTGAATATACCTTGCATATACACGCATAGTGGAAAGCCGAAAAGGACTGAACTAGAAATATTTTTGCTCAACAGGTCCACAGGAAAATAAATTTCCGATGTCAAACTTCGGAACAGGAGCCCTAGCCTGCTGAATAGTAGGCAGGAAATGATACGCACGGAGAACTCAAATTTGGACTCAGGCATGCCCAGGGCCGGCTTGGGGTCATCCAAATTCTCTTGGGTTGAGTAAGAAATTCGCTTTCGCTCACGTGCTCGGTCCATGCGCACGCCGCATTGACTCCCTCGAATCAAATGGATTGGAAAAAGAAGAAGGAAAAAGAAACGGAGATCGACGTATATAATGAGGAGCTAGGAATTGGAGTACGCTGTATCAATCTAGGTTGTAGGAGATGGAGTTACGTTACTGCACTACCGACCGCCCGGCCGCTGCTGGCGGCGGCTACGGCGACGATCGAGTCTACCCTAGGACCGTGACGCCGGCGACGGCGACGGCGACGTGCATGGTCGTTTGCTTTGCTTGGTTGTTGGCCTCGCCATGGCCCGTGGGAAGGCGACGACGTCGTGGATTAGTCAGAGGCAGAAGCGCAGAGGCGAGAGAGCAAGCACGTAACAGTATGTTTTTTAGTGAGACTGGGACAGTAACCTGGGCCAGAGACAAGGAATGGAGGGAAGAAGCGTCGCTGTCACGGTTGAAAAAGCGCAGCCCAATGAGACCATGAGAAGAGACCACTGTAAACATCACATTCGCCCATCCGTCCAGCTTTCCCGGACATTAACCATGATCTAAAATCTTTCCACCACCACCAATCTTTTTGCAGGCCTGGGTGTAGAAAATTGACCGGCTTAACTATCATCGGGATACGTGCTAGGAAACCCGCTGGCATTAATTGAGGTAACAGAGAGAAGAATTGCCAAGAGAATTTGCTGCTGCGTATACCCGCCACATGCAACTTCATCGTCGCCAAAGAAACGGCGAAAAAAAAAAAAGAACAGTTATTACAGCAACAGCAGATTGGAGCACACCAAATTCATCATCATCATTCATTAGGATGTTTGTTACTACTCACGGTCCCAAATTAAAGTGAAGCACTCTCCCAAAGCCTTCACAGCTAGTAACAGCTACTCGGTAGAAAGCGAGCAGGGTACTCCTAGGAAGAACCAGATTCAGGGCCTGGTCAGATGAGATTAAAGCTGACGACGGACACGGATGGCTTTAGTTGCCATCTCATTCCCTTCCCCACCGCTATTTACAAAAGAGCGAGCTACTACTCAGTACTCACTATATAGATAATGATATTGATAAAGCAGAGCAAAAGCGCGAAAAGAGAAAAGCGAAAGAAGATGCTAATTGATGGAGCTGCACTGCACAAGCGATCTACTGTAATTAAGAAAGAGCTCGATCTACAGAGTAACATAACATGCATAGTCCATATCTGATGATAGATCAACGTCGTCGGTCGTCCCTCCAGCCTAGCAGCAGCAGAGTTGTAACAAGGCTACTCCCTTGTAAAAAAAACCACAAGAAGCCTCTCCATGACGGACTCCGATCCATCGATCCATTCCAAGCAGCAAGCAAGCGACGAGCGAGAGAGAGAGCAAGAATTGAACCTACTACACGCGCGGACGACAAGATCTGAATTTTAGGACAGAAGAAGCTCCGATTGGGTCTCGGGGCACTCGAGGATGCTCTCGAGGCGCGGGCGCCAGCCGGCGGCCTTGTCGCCGGCGGTGGCGTAGTCGCCGGCGAGTCCTCCCTTGGCGGCCTGCATGTGGTGGAGCACGTCCTCGAGGCGCTGCTCGCCGCTCTTGAGCTGCGCCATGAGCCACTCCAGCTCGCCGCGCGTCAGCACGATCTTGACCTTGACGCCCTCCGCCGCCGCCACGGCCGCCGGAGCCACGGCGGCGGCCACCACCTGATCCTCATCCTCCTCCTCTGAGGCTGAGACTGAGTAGTGCACGCCCGCCACCTCGTAGCCGCCGCCGACCTCCTCCTGGTCCTCCCGCAGCAGCTGGCTTATCCTCCTCATCTCCGACAGGCTCTCTTCCTCCTCCGGCAGAAGCATGCCAGCACGGTGACTTCGCTTGGAGGCCGCGTTGAGGCAGTTGCCCATGGCTTCTTCGCTTTGGCTAACGGACGGCGGATCGGAAAGGCAACGCGAGCAGAGGCGGGCTGGCTGGTTTCGGCTAAAGAGAGGTGGGAGGCGCGGCCGCGCGGGTCGTTTTGTTTTATAACGCCGACTCGCCGAGAGGTAGCTGGTGGCTGTGTGTGTGGCTGGTGCTGGTGCTGGTGCTGGCGCGCGTGTAGTGTAGCCGCCGTGCGTGGCATGGGGTCCGCGTCAAAAGGCGTAGGGGGAAGCATGCAGCAGCAGCGTGGTGGACTGGTGGTGCCTGCACATGGAGGGGTCGCCCCCCGGTCGGGTCGGCTTCGGCTTATCGGCTGGCCCTGGGATACGATCGTTTGTTGAGTGCGTGCAGGGCTGGCCGGCGGACGGCACGGCACCGGCAGCAGGCACCGGCACCGGCACCGGCACCGGCACGGCACGCTTTTCGTTCCGGTCCACCTGCTGGTGCTGGATGGTCCCGGCGTCCCGCTACAGGGTCGGTCGGTCGTTTGGCACTGCAAAGGCGAACGATCGAGCGCGTGGTGAGGTACTGAGGTCGTTAGCTTGTTTTCTTTGCATTGGTTAGCGTGTGGGTCACTGACGGACGGACGGACGGACGTAGCACATCTCCGGCGACGCTCCGCTCCGGGCTTTACTTGATTACTTGTGAGACCCCCAGCTTGGGCTTCTCTTTCTTCTTTCTAAAAAGGATCCTCTCGTTGATTGTCAGTGCAATGTTTGGTTGGCATGGAGCAGTGCCGGCGGCATTTCCAGACCCAACGACTTGCCGGACGGCTGCTGCATGTTCTTAGTGATGACTGACTGATGAGCTACTGTCCTGTCCTGCTCAACACTCTCCGTCCTGCAGTGTCCAGAGTCCCCTGCTATAGTACACCGGAAAGGAGACTAGACTCTACAGGCTAGGCAGAGCACCTCGGCAATTGCGTGCGTGCGTGTCGTATGCGTGCTTCCGATCCACGCACTGCACTCACGGGCACGGCACCTCCCGCGGAACGATCCATCCGCGTGATCGATCGCTTGGGATGGCCGAGCAAGGCCGCATCATCACCGCCACCAAACCCGCTCGTCCGTCCATCCATGGAATGATTGTGCGTCGTCTGTCACAGTACCTCTCACGTGAATACATAAACATCGCGGCATATTAATCATCCTGGTCGGCAGTAACCTACAGTACTACTAGTACATAGCAGCACAGGTGGAACAAGGAAAGAAAATAAACTACTTTCACACTTATATACATCCAAAAGGAATTGAAGCTAAAGGATGCGGCAACATTGCAAGATTCCGGCAGCGCGGGGCTGCCCAACAATTGGGTTTAGGGCTAGTTCGTTTAGACGTCCGGGAATGGTTGTCTAGGAACAGTTCCAAAGCAGCATAGATTATTGAAGAGTTCTAGATTAGGAATAGTTCCAGATTAAAAAATGACGCAAACGAATGAAGCCTTATGGAGCCGGTTAGGGTACGTACGGTCCGTGTGTAAGAGTTGGCGTGCGGCGAGTAGATCAACTCTAATGGCTTAACTATTCTTATTTTTAGTCTGTTTAGGATTTATATAGCAAAATGTAGGCTCTAACAAATATGTTTGTAAAATAGTCAACTGGCTATCACTTAATTAATTTAGGTAGCCATATAATACCAACCACGAGCCCTAGCTATCTGAAGATGAGAAATAATAAAGTTGTTGTAAACCTCTTTTTTTAAGAATTCTGCATTTTATAAAACACTTCTCCTAGATCTAAGTGTCTGAATTTTAAGATGGTTTCAGGCAATACTCTTGTACTACCAATTAATACAACTAAATTTTCACTTTTGTGATTTCTTATTTGTCTTTGTGTCATAACATATCAAAAATTTTATATTTGTCTAATAATAGAAAATAATTGTAAATTATTAAATTGTCTTTGCTCCAACACATTTCAGACTTTGTCAGGTTTGTAGTTTTGTCTAACGGAATTTTTATTCTTGGAATAAAAAACTACAGATTGTGTCTACAAGAATTGCAACAAATTAAAACTGCAATTTTAGTACAAAATATATGCAATAAACATCACTCAGAAGAAACTAAATTTAGGCACATGAAATTTAGCAAATCCCTATATAAAATAGATGAACTATATAATTTAGCTACTAATTTTAGCCAACCTATTGCAGAAGGTTGAATACGAGGACGAAGGACATAAATGGAACAAAACTCAAGAACATTATGTGATGGCCATTAACTCCTTACTTGAGGATTTTTAGGATAGCCTATCGGGCTCTAATGTCTAGTGTCTACTCCGTAGCCACTTTTCCTTCACACAGTCTATCTCTTGTCCTCCCGGATCTGCAAATTGGATAGCCAAATAAAATTTTATTGTTACTAATTAGAGGCCTTAAAGCTAAAACCACATTAATTCTCACCAGAATGATAAAAGAATTAGAGGCTCAAAGAAAGCACCATGTTAATTTCCCCCAAAGCTATGAAAAAATAACTTTCAGAACTTCTCACAACATTATGGAACATATGGCGTTTCATTTTATAGGCTATAGGCATCATCGCCATTAGATCTATTGTAATTTATAAAAATACCCACTCTATACTATTATGTAAAATACATAAAGTAACCTCCTAAGTTTGCATCTAAATTATACACCTAGCCATCATGAAGGATAATTCATAATAACCCCCTAATGTTTTATACTAATTTCCTATGTTTGGCATCATGAAAAATAACCACCTATGGTTGCATCTAGATTACCCACTTTGCAATTATGAAAAATAATTTAAAACAACTCTCTAACTTTATATCTAATTTCCATATATTTCATTATGAAAGATATTAAAACACACCATAATGATTTATATATTACCCATGTTGTAATTATGAAAAGATAATAACCTACTAAATTTGCATCCAGCCTACCCATATAATCCCTTAATTTCGGAGTATAAGATGTTTTGGCTTTTCTAGATGCTATGTACATAGCTTTTGCTGTGTATTTAGATGTATACTATGTCTACATATTTAACAAAACCAATGCTTCTAAAAAGCTAAAAAACATCTAACAATTTGGAATGGAGGAGTATGTCCTTATGAAAGCCGGCTGTTCAAATTTGGCGAATAGGGTCGATAAGTCGCTGTCTGTTAAGCTAAAACACTATTGAAATGACTGATTTTTCGTGAGAAGAAAATACTATTGGTGATAAGCTGAAATAGCTTTTTCAGCTTTGAAGCGAACATTAAAGTATTACTTATATATATGTATTACCTCAACCATTATAAAGAATAAACAAAAATTTTAAATATTGATATATGTTATTACAAAAAAAATAAATCAATATTCATAAAGTCGAGACATATAATTTCTAAATTACAAACATCTACCAATGAGAAATTAAATAACCACAATGCTTTCACCATCTATACCAAGTAAACATGTACACATAGGAAAAGTAAGTATTTGTTTTACTGGCTTATGAAACATGGAAAAATGTTTATTTAACAAACCACATAGCAATAGCATAACATTGATAATTTACTTTAAATTATATTAATACTACATGAAAATCAATTTCATAAGTTGTTATTTTAAACAAGTTTGTACATTTGACTAAAACATTAAGTCAATCAATATTGGTAATTTAATTTTAAACACTAATTCAGTATGTTTAGTGCCAAGGTGCAAGTTGAGTTTTGACTTAGTTAACATGTGGAAAACATTACTATTAGGACCTAAACTCTTTTTAATAAATAAATACATTTTGAATAAAAAACTAATTAACACGTGGAAAAAAATTGCAACAACATGATTAAAAGTCAAAAGCTAAACTATGATTCATGAAGTCATGGAAAGAGATGCAGCTGGAGTTTATATATCTTAAGAAACATGATCTAAAGTAGACCTAAATTTGCATCTCATTACCCCGGTCCTCCTATTACGATATTGGATAATTAACATGACCCAATTTTCACCTTATTATTAGAAAAACTGAATATCCTCTCAAATCTATATATAAAATCATCAACATCTTCTACTAAAAATGTTTAAATGGCCATACAGCATGTATATGTTTCTAGATTACCCACTTCTATCAATACATTAAGATTCGATTAAAGTAAGCATACATGACGAGGCAGCATGCATGAACAATAATAAATGTATATGTTATTTTGATGACATAAAATATATTTCCTTGACAATTCATATATTAATGATACTAACAAATTGTTTAAAACTATATTAGTAACCATTGCATATTATTTGCATAGTTGTTTCTTAGATATATTTGTATATTTAACTAAAGTTTGGCTTGGTAATATGATAGTATAACCATAACTACACATATATTCTGTGATAGGAAAATTAATCATCTTGAGAGTGTGGGATACCACTAGTGGCTATATTTTTGTCCCTTTAAAATTGTAGAGTGAAAAGTCAATCATTATAGGGCTTACTAATATTAAAATTCACTTGAGATTAGCACCGATACATACGTCCATTCAAGATTTCATTTGAAGCTCTGTCACTTATGTTAAACAACAATTTGTCTAGTTCAAATGATTGTTTATACTATTATAGTATTTAAGAATGTACCCTATGATGTAAATCCTTTTAAAAAAAAGTGCAAAAAGTAGAGATGTACACAAGTTTCCAACTTGAGAAAAAAAAAAAACCTATAGCAGTCAATAAGAATAAAATTAAAAAAAAACTAAATTTAGATTCATGACTTCTCTTTAGATATGTGTGATGCAATAAGGGCCAATATAGTTAATGGCAATGTTTTTAAACTAATTGTATATTTAAAATATACATAAATTTTATGCAAAGTAAAAAAATATGAATACAGATAAAAAACATACAAATCAGTTCTTGCAAAAAAAATGTAGTTAATAAGTTTATAATAAATAACTGGATATAGACAATAGAGTATCTATTATGTCTATTATCTTAAAATAGATAAAGAGAAAAAATATACAATTTAATAGAAAGAATTTTTTATTAGTCAGATGTATTAAATAATATATATCTTGAAATTCTAGCCTATGTAAAAGCACGGATTGATGCTGTACCAAGAACATGGATTAGCTAGCTTATTACTTTATATATACAATAGTTCTATTTTCTAAGATAAAAATGGCAAGACCCGCCGATCGTTGATGATTGGCCTTGTGGCTATATAATACCGGTGCGTGCTGGTAGGTAGGCATGGATGGATAGATGGATCCAACTGCACGTGAACACACACGACACGATCGAACAGAGCGCCCAGGTGGCCAGGTCCGTGCATCACGACATGATCTGTCCTGACTCGCGCGAGCGCACGCACGGGCACAAAAACGCTAGCTAATCCCCTTGGCACCACACAGTACATTATGCAAACAGATGGACAGGAAATAACGGCGACATATATAGATTATTATTCCATGTCGGAGAAGATGCCATTAGGCCAGGCCAGCATATCTGCACAGCATTGGCAGCATCAGGTTGCTGCAAAAAAGAATCAAGGCCGACAGTACATCTGGTCCGTCTGCTGTGCCTGTCCATGCATGCTTTTCTCTTAGGCCTTGTTTAGATGGAGGTTGAAAAGAGAGTGTAAAGTCCTGTAGCACTTCGTTTGTTTGTGGTAAATATTGTCCAATTGTGGCCCAACTAGGCTCAAAAGATTCGTCTCGTGATTTACAACCCAACTATGTAATTAGTTATTTTTTTATTTATATTTAATGCTTTTTACATGTGGGAAACAATTTTTGATGAGAGGAGAGAGATTGGAAAGTCCTATAAGACTTCGTTTGTTTGTGGTAAATATTGTCCAATCGTGGCCCAACTAGGCTCAAAAGATTCGCCTCGTGATTTACAACCCAACTATGTAATTAGTTATTTTTTTTATTTATATTTAATACTATTTATATGCGGGAAACAATTGATGTGAGGAGAGAGAGTGGAAAAACTTACATGTAACTAAACAAGGCCTTAGCTTCATCTCGCCAGTATACGTACGGGTGGTTAGGTCGCCGCTCCGAACCTTCGATCCATCACTAGCTTCAACCTTCAAGTCTTAGCCCTTTTCACCGACGGTTTTCCTCCCCTGTGGTGAAAGCAGAAGATAAAAGTGGTATTTATGGTTAGTCTGTAAGCCGAAAATGAAAGATAAAACTCATAAAAAATTAAAAACAAACATGTGTGTGCCTCCGTGGCCCCCGTTGTACACTAAAGGTCTCTTGCCAGTGTGCCCGTCGTCGCCGCCATACGCTGCCATCCATGCTCACATATTTTGTGGTTATCCTCTCCCGCCACGCTAGGAGAGGGGGGTATAGATAGGCTGCTACTACTGCACATGGAGAGAGATGGGCAGGCTGCACGATCTAACCAGATTTGACTGTTGCACTAGGAGAGGGGGTGGCTGTTGACGGTGGATAGCGTCAACATTTAATAGTGCAATAAACATGATAAATGATCAATACACTTGCAAATAGAGAAGTCTAGGGTTTTATATAACAAATTTCACGAGTTTTGGTGAATTATTATTTTCCAGGGATTGTTCCAGAAAACCACGGAGAAGGGCCTAATTATTAAACAGATTGACAAAACTTGACGCCAACGAAACCCTGCACATTGGACTCATGAAGGATCTAGAAAACACCAGAACGAAGCGAGCGCAAGCGGCGAAAGAGGTGGGGCCGGCCGCCCCACAAAGCCGGGCGGCCTCCCCCGAAACAAAAACCCTACGAGCACGGAACCTTCCCCGCACCGCCTTCGAGGGTTAATATCCACCGTACCTTAAGTCGGTTTGATCAAACGGCTATCGTGCATTCCACCGGGCTATAAATATATGGCGGACCCCCCAGGGGAAAACCCTAATTCATTCTATCAATTCATTTGGAGAGCTAGAAGCCCTAGCTCATTTAGAGCTCTTGTAATTACAAAATAGGGAGAGAGAAGAGGAAGAAGTAGAAGAGGAGCCGGCTTGTCGGATCTTCCTCAACTTTGTATCTCTACGGAAACAATTCATCTTCAAGTTCTTCAGTTGGTAACTCTAAGTCTTCTCTTTGATTAAGTTTTGTTCTTACTTTAATTTGTTTACGGGATCTTAGCTCGTATTGAGTGCTCTAGTTAGCGTACGTGACTAGAGTAGTAATCGTTAGCGTAGATGTGGTGTCTATGCTAGAGTTTACCTGAGTTTGCGCCCAATTCTTACGGTTAGTTGTGATAGCCTTCAGAGGTGACAGCTTTGTTGGCCTTCGT
The DNA here is from genome assembly GCA_015844335.1 of Chrysopogon serrulatus. Classification (NCBI taxonomy): domain Eukaryota; kingdom Viridiplantae; phylum Streptophyta; class Magnoliopsida; order Poales; family Poaceae; genus Chrysopogon; species Chrysopogon serrulatus. The sequence goes on from JADLZL010002564.1 coordinate 203,877, forward strand.
ATTCCATCACGTCGGAGTTTTGGTTTCGTAGAGCTTTTCGCAGCCTTCCCCAACTACCTTCATCTCAGTCTTATTCGAGAGTTGGAAAACTACTATTGCTCCAAAGTAGACAAGTATTGTAAGTCTGATTCTTAGTTATCTAGAACACTTTAGATAGCCCCTCTCTACCCACCACAAATATATATCTTTTCTATCCTTGGACGTTCTTGATTCATTTCTAGTTCACTTCACGTTCCCCGTAGAATATTGATACCTTGGAATACTCTTAGGTGAAAGCTACAGCGGTATCCATGCGCTTGCGGATTTATCTCTTTGATTACTCTGTGTGCGTTAAATATACCAACAAGCTTTCTGGCGCCGTTGCCGGGGAACAGTAGCTGTTCTGGGATCGAGACAAGTTCGTCCGTGTATCTTTTATTTTTGTTTTTACTACCTTTACCCTTATCACATGGATTCCACGCCTATCTTTTAATTTTTGGCTCCAAAGGGTGAGTTGTTGGAGCCTCCACCATCATCACATCCTATACTCACAGATGGCTATGAGCTTCGCCCTGCTTTCATAGCCATGGTTCGGGAGCAATCCTTCTCTGGATTAGAAGACGAAAATCCCTACACCAATCTTAGAGAATTTGAGCAATTGTGTTCTTGCTTGAACATTGCTGGCATGACACAAGAGACCATTAAATGGAAATTGTTTCCGTTCTCCCTTTTAGGGAGAGCGAAACAGTGGTATGCTCATACTGTAGGAGGAGTAAAAGGAAATTGAGATGAACTTCAAGACAAATTTTGTCTTGCTTTCTTTCCTCTTTCTCGGATCACCACTCTTCAAATAGAAGTTCTTACCTTTAAACAAAAGGAGAAGGAGACATTAGAAACAGCTTGGGCTAGATTCTTAAGTCTTATAAATACCGGTCCAACGCTTCACTTATCAGACCACATGCTTCTTTACCACTTTCATTTCGGTCTTAACAAGGAAGCTGCTCTACATCTTGACTTATCTTCTGGAGGTTCATTCTCGCACAACACCATGAGTGAGAGGAAAGCCATACTAGAGAAAATCCTTGAAAACACCCCTTACACTGGTATCTTTGATGAATTTTCTGAAGAAGAAGAAGTCAAGCCAAGCCCCGACCAACAAGAGGAATCAGACACAATCGAATCCAAAATTCTTTCAAATCCTATAGATGATTTGGTTGTTAAAGAATCTCCAATTGAGGAAACACAACACATTCAGGAAGATGATGAACCTCATCCTTCCATGTTCCCTTTTGAAATCGAGGATGGTCTTTTCAAAGATTTTGGCAATGCCTCGAATTTACCTGTTCAAGTGAAGCCTCTGACACACTCTATGTCATATGAGGATGATGATGGCCCAAATAATGATTCTCTCCTTATAGAACATATTAAAGGATTATCGGCCATCATGAGTCATGAGTGGTTGGCGGAAGCGGAGTTATCCACTGAGGTAGCCCGAATCAATGCTCCCTCAGATGTTATCACTTGCATTATTAAGGGAACCACCATAGAGGCTTACTATAGTCCAACCGTTGGGATGAATATCATTTTAAAGGTGTTAGTTGAGCAACTTTTCCCCAATGAGTTTGTGATCCTATCTCATAAGCTTTTGCGAATTCCTTCTGGAGTTACTCTTGAAAGTTATGGGGGTCATAAGGTCTATTCTATTGCGAATACAATGTTCTGAGTATCGGTTAGATTTTCATATCTTTGACATCTCAGACACATCCATCTTGATTGGTGTACCTTTTGGGACACTCTTTTAAGAAAGACCAAAACAAGGTCTCCTAGATGTAAAACTAGAAAGTTCTCCTATCACCATCTCACTTGCACGCTCAAATAATGCAATAGTAGAATCCAAGCCTGAACCAGACCCTGTTGAGGAAGCCTTCATGGCATCCTTAGAAGACATGGCCCAACCAACTCTCGATGACGAACACTTTATTCAAGAAGAGGAAGAGTTGGCAAAGCCTATTAAGTTAGAGGAAATAGAGGAGCCATCACAACCATTGGTTGAGCTAAAACCCCTTCCTTCTGGCTTAAGATATGTCTTTCTTAATAATAACCAAGAAACTCCTGTGATCATAAGTGACAAGCTTTCTCAAGAAGAAGCACACCAACTTGTCACTGTCTTAGAAAGACATAAACCAGCCAAAGATACTCACTCCAAGACCTCAAGGAAATTAGTCCCATTCTCTGCACTCATCGTATTCCCATCGATTCTGATTCTTCACCATCGAGGGAACCACAAAGAAGACTTAACAACGCAATGCGAGAAGTTGTTAAGAAGGAGGTTCTTAAGCTCTTACATGCTAGGATTATTTATCCCGTACCTCATAGTGAGTGGTTAGCCCTGTCCAAGTTGTGCCAAAGAAAGGAGAAATGACGGTCGTTAGGAATAAGAAGAATGAGCTCATCCCTCAACGTACTATCACTGGGTGGCGTATGTGCATTGACTACCGAACACTTAACAAGGCTATAAAGAAAGACCACTTCCTGTTACCCTTCATTGATGAAATGTTGGAATGGCTTGCAGATCACTCTTTCTTTTGTTTCCTTGACGGGTATTCCGGATATCATCAAATCCCAATCCATCCAGATGATCAAAGTAAGACCACTTTCACATGCCAATATGGAACTTATGCATATCGACGAATATCGTTTGGGCTGTGTAATGCTCCAGCTTCTTTTTAATGATGCATGATGTCTATTTTCTCCGATATGATCGAGAAAATCATGGAGGTGTTCATGAATGACTTTACCGTCTATGGCAAAACCTTTGATGAATGTTTAGAGAATTTAGACATGGTCTTACAAAGGTGTGAAGAAAAGCACTTAGTTTTGAATTGGAAAAAATATCATTTTATGGTTCGGGAAGGAATAGTGCTACGACACAAGGTGTCCGAACGTGGGATAGAAGTGGATAGAGCAAAGATTGAAGTTATTGAACAACTTCCACCTCCCACGAATATGAAAGGCATTCGCAGATTTTTAGGCCACGCAGGGTTCTATAGGCGTTTCATTAAAAACTTTTTCTCAAATTGCTAGACCCTTGATTAGCCTTCTAGCTAAAGATGTACCTTTTATTTTTAACACTGAGTGCCTTGAAGCCTTTAAAATTCTTAAGAGGGCACTCATCTCAGCTCCAATAATCCAACCACCTGATTGGAGTCTACCCTTTGAGATCATGTGTGATGTTAGCGACTTTGCAGTTGGTGCTGTTTTAGGACAAACCAAAGACAAGAAATATTATGCTATATGTTATGCTAGCAAAACCTTATCTGGGCCACAGCTTAATTATGCAACCACTGAAAAAGAGATATTGGCAGTAGTCATTGCAATAGACAAGTTTAGATCTTACTTAGTGGAAGAGAAGGTAATAATATACACAGACCATTCCACACTAAAATACCTCCTCACTAAAAAAGATGCTAAGCCACGGTTAAACCGATGGATTCTTTTACTTCAAGAATTTGATACAGAAATAAGAGATAAGAAAGGAGTAAAAAATTCAGTAGCTGATCACCTATCTAGACTCCAATATAAAGACACATATGAGCTACCTATTAATGACTATCTAAGGGATGACACGCTTCTCACGGTAACGGACTTCGATCCTTGGTACATAAATATTGTCAACTATATGGTTGCAGGTTATGTTCCACCAGGGGAAGACAAGAGGAAGCTCAAGTATGAGAGTCGTATCCACTTGTGGGATTGTTGGTAATTTAACATCACTTCGCGTTAAGTTGTCATCCCTAACATGATGCCAAAAACCAAGAATCAAAATAATCTACACGCAATATCTCTTATAGAATATATCCGCAAGCGCACAGATAATTCTTCCATTGTAGCATTTCACCCGGAAAGTATTTCGAGTATCGTTTATTTATTTTATGCCAAAAGGATAAAGAAACACTTCTATTCATTTGGAGTAAGCAATTTATAAGGACTAAGAAGAATATAAATGTACAGACCTATCATAGCCAATTACACTAATGCTTTAGCAATAAATAGTCAATAATAATATAATAAATAATAACTGAGTAAATGAGGTAAATGGTATTCCAGAGATAGAATATAGAGACTCACTAAAGTAGTAAAACAATCTCGCGATCCGGTTAGAGTAAAGGAAACCTATGTAATCACTAAATATATAGTCTACGGCCTACGCCATATTACACATTCTCATCTATAGTATAACCAACTCAGAAAACATCATAAGGAGCATCAACTAATGAGGATTTTAAAACACAAGGGTCACCTCCTTCGCGACCGTACTCTGCTAGTCCTACGTATGGGGGGTGGACTACAAAGGAACCAACGCAGCTATCACTGCGTGGACTACCACACGCCCCAAGCACATCGTGGGGTGTCTCCGTAGGTACACAATATATCTAGACACCACGTCTACATAATGCATACCACCTAAATCACTCGAGTACTGAATCAGGCGCTTTACGGTCATACGACAATAATCATCATCAATCACAACTATATCGAATATGCAACTAGAATAAACTAAAAACTGAATAAATAGTAATATATTAAAGTAGAGCAAAGTCATAATGAGATACAAGATAAAATTACCGATCTCCAGACGAACAGATCTGGAATCCCGAGCGTAGCGCCAAACTCTACTTGAACCTTGCAAGATGCCTAAACTAAGAACTTGAAGAACTAGAGCTCTATTTCTAATCTCTGGAAACCCTAACTTCTGTCTACTCTTGACAAATGAAGTAGGAGGAATGAATTGGTTCTCTTTAAAGGGGGGTCTGCCTCTTTATTTATAGCCCGATGGGATGAACGCGCGCCGCAGGATCAAACCGACTTAACCAAGGGCCGAGATGCACCGTGGGAGGCGGTGGAGGAAGCTTCCAGAAAGGGAGGCCAAACCCTAGCCTCAGGGGGCCGGGCGGCGCCATGGTGGGGCCGGCCGGCCCCACTGGTGTCTAGCTGGGTCCCGCTGCTTCGGGTGTCTTCTAGATCCTTTCCGGTCTAGATGGCGATGTTTTCCGTCGCGGTTAAGTTTTGTGGAAATATGAACTCTAATCCCTCTTTTTAAGCTTTTCTGAATAATTCCCTGAAAAATAGACAATTCACCAAAACACGTGGAATTTGTCAAGTAATAACCCCCTATGTTTCTATTATTGGTTCTTTCCAAATGATAGTTGACGGTATAGAATTTGTACTTCATGACCGTCAACAATACCCCCCAAGCTAAGTCTTTGCTAGTCCCTTAGCAAAGTAGACTTGAAATATTATTTCAGGATTTAATATGTATAATTCCCAACAAGTACTTAAGTAATGAATTTAAAATTCTTTTCCGAATTATATTACATTAGTCTACCTTTCAATTTTATTCTTATTCCTTTCAACCGTGAGGCTTCTCAAACTTTAATTAAATCTTGGGTAATTGAAAAATAGAATAATCAAGCAAACACTATTTATTTCATTCTTTGCTCATGCATTACTCGAGTTTTTCTCTTCCTTTTAAGTATGTATATATTATTATTTTAAAAACAATGAGAGTCTACTAATAAGATTGCAGTGGACTACTAAGCTATACATTATGACTGAATGTGCTCGTGATAAAAATTATATTTTCAAACCTTTATGCAATATTCTCTCTTTTCTGTCTTCCTGAGAAGTATGGGCTATCTCTCCAAGCGGATACTTTTTGTACCCATTTTTTTTCTCGGGCGGGTGTCTTTGCACCCCTTGTTTTACTATCTTTCTTTTATTTTGGCATGTACCCTTTTGATATGGCATCTTTTGGACTCATACTTCTTTGGTATGTCATCTTTTAATTTTATAGCCCACACTCTCTTTTAGACTTTTAAGAGAGAATTTGTACATAGAGCAAAATTCTTTTTATGCATGTGGATTCAGTCATGAATGCATAACAGAATAGTTTGCTTAAACCATACTAGCAGAGCAAATTATTAAATTGCTTTTAAATTTGAAAGTGTGCGGAGTTTAGGTATCACTCGAATGAAATAAACAGCAGCTCAAACCTTTTATATCATATCCGTCAATTACTTGATTTAATTAAAAGTCTTATGCTACCCACAGATATCAGGTTTTAGAATAAATTATCAGGGTAGATAAACTTCATATAATTCACAGGAGAATTTTAAATTCAAATACTAAGTAATTGCAGGTAATTAATTACTTTATTCATCATTATTTATTTATTTTCTCTCATCTTTTCTTTTTTTTTTTTTTTTTAAATGAGCTAAAAAGAAAACTTCAAGTTCTTCTTACCCTATAGTTTAGTTCTTCTTACCCTATAGCTAAACTGAATAAAAATGACATAATTAAAGACTAAAAGAAATACTTGAATAAATACCGAAATAACTAATAGAGTATATACAAAGGTGAGAGGTGCTCACCTTGCGGGGGCTCTCCCCAATTTGGATGTCACCGTACTCGATCTTGTGGTGGAGGTGGCGGCGGGTATCCCAACTGCTGTATCAGATATTCCAACCCGCTCTGCGTCTGATGTTGCCCCTGATGTAATTGCTCGAACTGCTGATCTGCACGGTGCTGCCATTGTTTCTGTTGGTAGAATCTGTTGTCAACCTGGTGTTGCCACTGCTCGTGCTGGTGAAAGGTGTCGTTCATCGCATGCTGTCCCTGCTCAATGTTAGTGATATGAATGGATAAGCTGGGAAATCATTAATGGGAGTCTCAAAATACTGTTCAGGCGGCCGATAGTAATTGGTTTCGGGTGGTGCATGGAACGGATACGGTCCACCAGTGGTGAAGTCCGTATTTCCGCGCACAGAAAAGGACGCACGGCCTCTCTAAAAGTCATTTTACGTATTATCGGCTCCCGTGGGGGATGTATCCCACCCCATTCTTTGCGGATGATTCTCCTTGCCGATATGTAGAATTTCGGTCTCCCCATCCCGCATGGGTGGACCATGGGCGATGTGGCTCTTTGCGACGCTCCTAGATCATCAAAGTTAGTATAATGAAAATAAGTCGGCCCCGATGGTGTTGGATCAGCTCCAGCGTAATAGGTCCTTGATGCCCTGTTGATGCGTGCTGACGGACACCTGCCAATATTAGCTCTACTATCTGGAAAAATAAAATTCTTGACAGAATAAATTGCTAACTCCCTGTCAGGCAGCTCGTACTCATTTGGATAGTTTTTATAAATCATGATTATTTTATTATTTCGGCGTTTCAGCATGTGAGCACGAAAGAAAAAGTCATAGCCAATGATTCTACGGGCATCAGAGATAAAAGTAAGTGTAGCATGTGATAGCAAATCTAGCCCTATAGCTAAACGAGTGATCCAGGAAGTGAAAGAAATACTATATTTTCTCATGGAAGGAACAGTTCTCCAATAACTCAATATCATTTTTACAGGTGACGCTTTTCTCTTTTTAATCATGATATATAATAGATATAGTTCGTCTGTCTTATAGTGTTTAATTACTCTCTAGGAAAAAAGGTGAAAGCTAGCCATTTAAGCATGAATCTCGGTATTGGATCTTTGGACTTCCTCAGTGGTATATTTTTGTTTACGTTCTGGTTTCTTTGCAGTGATGCTCTCCCAAAAATCATCTTTATTAAAATCTTGGAGAACTTTCGCTATATTAACTACACACTGATTTAAAAATCCTAGTGCTATACTGAGAGTTTTCCATGAGAGGGTGAAAGGTTTGTGAACATTCTAAATCTAACATTATCATCATCAAAGTCTAGGGTGCTAATAAATTCTATAGTGAGTAATTTGCTACCCTGCTCCGTGACTTGCCATGCATCTTCCTATCCAACATTTCTAAATATGAGCTCAAACTCGGAATCCATTCCGGTTTCATGGAGCAAAGTGTCCTCAAACATTGGAGTATGTGTAAATTCTTTTAGCTTAACCACGTTGAATATTTCAGTTTGTGGCCTAAGTGGTAATGAGATTTGATTAATGTTTGTTAACTCATACCTCTCTTCCTGTTGGGAAGAGGATGAAGGGTTGTCATACTCGAAAGGTGATGGGGGATCGACGTCTATTCCGGAGCTGACAAACGAAGGTACTTGAGATGATGATTGGCTTCGGGTGCTTCGGAAAGAGAGTGCCCTTCCAAGGCTCCTTGCTGCACTCCTGAGTTTCTTGCTCATCTTGCCTGTAGGATGAAGAACACGAAGAACATGGCAAGAACAAACAAGAACACGAAAACTTAAAAAAAGGATAAGGATGAGCAAATCAAAGAGGAGGGAGAGAGGGATTCCTTTTGATGAACTTGCATGTTGCTTCCTCTCTCTTTTCTTTTCCTTGCTAATTAATGGTGGGTTTGAAAGATTGTAGTGTCGTATTTGGAAATGAGGAGGAACTGGCTCTCTATTATGCAAATAAAGCAGTGAGTGAGTGAGAGAAGTGGGAGGCAGAGGAGAGGAAGAGGGGCGCCGGCCGGCGTGGTGGTAGGGCCGGCCGGCCCCACCTGCTGCCTGCTGGTGTCCACTCTTTGCTAGTGTCAACATATGCCTGTGAATGACCCATTTGCTAGTACCTAGGTGATGCTTTTGATGGCAGGAAAGATTGGAGAGGGTACATGCATGTGAGTGTGATAATTTGAATGAGTGAAGTGTAGTGAATAATTGGTGGGTGAGATGTGATGTGAGGTGATGTGTGTGGGTCCCACATGTCTCTTGTATTTATACCGTATAATAACACAAGAATGAAAAACTAAATTACTTTTATGAATCTATGAAAAATTAGAATTCTAATGATGATCTTTTTATAATTTTCTGTCACCACAGTAAATTTCGCTGATGGGGGTTTTACGCTCCGTTAGTTGTAATTACATGGGGCTTAGATTTTATTTATGACATGCTTATTTTTATCTCTTTTTAATAATTCAATATAATATTCAATGCGAGAATTTAAATTACTGATAAATACCGAGTTACCTCCCGACGAAGGTTTGGGGTTTTAAGTCCACCGACCCGGACTTTTCCAGTTGAATTACTCTTCATGATTGGTCTCCGCTGTCGGAGAGGTTGCTACATCTTGTTCTTTACGATACTTCAGAGTTTGGCATTGTTCGGGTCTTGGCTTGAATGCGAAACGCTCTTCTTACCCATTGATGGTGAATAATTTCTCCAGCTCCGACGTTGATGGTTGCATTTGCAGTGTTTAGGAATGGTCGCTCGAGGATAAGAGGTATCTTCCTCTCTTCCTGCATATCAAGTACTACAAAATCTATAGGGATGAAAAAGTTACGGATTTTTACCGGAATATTTTCTGCAATTCCTGCAGGATAGCGGACTGATTGATCAGCTAGTGTAGGCACATTGAAGTTGGCGTGAGCGTGGAATGGTTGAGCTTGTCGAAGACTGTCTTGGGCATAACACTGACGCTTGCGCCAAGGTCACATAAGGTGTTCTCGAACATCTGGTTACCTATTGAACAATCGATAGTAGGGCATCCTGGATCCTTCTTCTTGACAGGAGAAGAATTCAGAATTGCCTCACTACATTCTTCCGTTAGCTTGATGACTTCGGTAGAGGGTAGTGGTCCCTTGTGGTTGAGAATGGTTCGAAGATATTTTGCGTATGTAGGTACCTGCATGGCATCTAACAACGGAATATTGAATATAATTTCTGAATTACCTCTACAAACTTACTGAATTGGTCATCTGTTTTGACGCTTTTAATTTTTTGTGGGAGCAGTAAGATAGTAGCATCCTGAAAGTCTTGTGTTAATTCTTGTTCTTGTGGTTCAACTGGTGGCGAAGGTGTTTCGACTTCTTCTTCTCTGTTATCCTTCTCAGCTTCTTCTTCTACCTGCACTGAATGTGGGGGTCTACGTGCCCCTTTTGGATAAGGTGGATCACGTGTATACTTACCTCCTCTTGTTGATATTCCTTTTGCCTGTTCATGGTTAGTGGCGCATGCAGTAGAAGCTAGATGTGTAATTTGTGATTCTATCTTTTTTATTGAATGTTATCTCGATCTTTAAGCGCTAAAGAGAAATTATGTAATTTTGAATTAATTCCTTCTATTACTTTATCATTAAAAGCAAGCTTCTTATAAATGCTCTCATTAATTCTAGCTTGTTCTAATATTAATTCTCTCAAGGGTAGTTGTTTTTTATTTGAAAAATTATAATTACCTTGGTACTTACCTTGATTTGTTGCCTGAGGTTGACTCTATCCTTGCTTCTTGATGACTGTACTAACATCTTCTGGAGTGAATTCAACTCCTAAATAATCTCCACATTGATTCTGAAAATTGAATGCATCTTGAATGGCTTGACGATCTCTCTTGTAATTATCCCTTTGCTCTAACCAGTTCAACAAGTACATCCATCTTGTTTGACAATGCGCATAACTCCCTCCGGAACTTCTTCACTCTTATGGCATGTCGAAAGTGTTATATGTCCAACTCGATTTTTTACGCTATCTTTGCCATAATATCTTCAGCTCTTCCAGGGGTGAGTGACATAAATGATCCTTCAAAGCAGTGGCGTCCAGGTTGCTCACATGACCTTTGGGTTAGTCCGTGATAAAATATTTGCATGAGCAACCACTTTTCCATTCCATGATGTGGGCAGTTTGATATGTATTCTTGAAAACACTCCTAGGCTTCTGAAATAGGTTCACCTTTCTGCTGACGAAATTCTGAAATCTTTCCTCATAGGATATTGGTTAGGCTTATTGGGAAAAACATTTCTAGGAAAGCTTTTGAACATTCTTCCCATGTCTTGACTTGATCTTTACTCTGATAAAACCACTGCTTCGCCTTTCCTTCTAATGAGAAAGGAAACAAACGAAGTAGCACGACGTCTTGAGGAATGCCCTAATGAGAAAGGAAACAAACGAAGTAGCACGACGTCTTGAGGAATGCCCTGAATGTCAATGGTGTTACCAATCTCCAGAAAATCCTACAGATGGGCAATTGCATCTTCATCTTTCTTTTCACTAAATATAATAGCTTGCACCATTTTGATGAGGCTTGGCTTGATCTCATAATCATGTTCTTCAAGGTTGAAGGTTGGACCAACGCGAATGTTCTCGGTGCTTGGAGCAGAGAATTCACGCAGAGTTTTCTCAGCCATTACTTCTCAAAATAGTGTAAGACCCTTCTTCCTATGGTTGTTCCTGATAAGAGTTAAAGTGCCACAACCAATCCTGCACTTACCCTATAAAATAGCTAAACAAAACACGGGTAAGTCTGCTAAAGCAAAAGGCTATGATCTATTAATAGGTATTTATATTAGAGTTTTTATACTTTGTTTTTCCTATGAAATTCCTTACATGAAATTCTATATATTCCTGGCAAATCAATAAATCCTTATAAATTATCCTAATGAATAAAATTGCTATCCCCGGCAACGGCACCAGAAATGCTTGTTGGTAATTTTAACATCACTTCGCGTTAAGTTGTCATCCCTAACATGATGCCAAAAACCAAAGATCAAAATAATCTACAACAATATCTCTTATAGAATATATCCGCAAGCGCACAGATAATTCTCTTATTGTAGCATTTCACCCGGGAAGTATTCCGAGTATCGTTTATTTATTTTATGCCAAAAGGATAAAGAAACACTTCTATTCATTTGGAGTAAGCAATTTATAAGGACTAAGAAGAATATAAATGTGCAGACCTATCATAGCCAATTACACTAATGCTTTAGCAATAAATAGTCAATAATAATATGATAAATAATAACTGAGTAAATGAGGTAAATGGTATTCCAGAGATAGAATATAGAGACTCACTAAAGTAGTAAAACAATCTGCGATCCGGCTAGAGTAAAGGAAACCTATGTAATCACTAAATATAAAGTCTACAGCCTACGCCATATTACACATTCTCATCTATAGTATAACCAACTCAGAAAACATCATAAGGAGCATCAACTAATGAGGATTTTAAGACACAAGGGTCACCTCCTTCGCGACCGTGCTCTGCTAGTCCTACGTACGGGGGGTGGACTACAGAGGAACCAACGCAGCTGTCACCTGCACGGAATACCACACGTCCCGGCATATCAGGGTGCCTCCGTAGGTACACAATATATCTAGACACCACGTCTATATAATACATACCACCTAACTCACTCGAGTACTGAATCAGGCGCTTTATGGTCATATGACAATAATCATCATCAATCACAACTATATCGAATATGCAACTAGAATAAACTAAGAACTAAATAAATAGCAATATATTAAAATAGAGCAAAGTCATAATGAGATACAAGATAAAATTACCGATCTCCAGACGAACAGATCTGGAATCCCGAACGTAGCGCCCAACTCTACTTGAACCTTGCAAGATGCCTAAACTAAGAACTTGAAGAACTAGAGCTCTACTTCTAATATCTGAAAACCCTAACTTCTGTCTACTCTTGACAAATGAAGCAGGAGGAATGAATTGGTTTCCTTTGAAGGGGGGTCTGCCTCTTTATTTATAGCCCAGTGGGATGAACGCGCGCCGCAGGATCAAACCGACTTAACCAAGGGCCGAGATGCACCGTGGGAGGCGGTGGAGGAAGCTTTCAGAAGGGGAGGCCAAACCCTAGCCTCGGGGGGCCGGGCGGGCGCCATGGTGGGGCCGGGGCCGGCCCCGGTGTCTGCTGCGGGTCCCCGCGCTTCGGTGTCTTCTAGATCCTTCCCGGTCCAGATGGTGATGTTTTCCGTCGCGGTTAAGTTTTATGGAAATATGCACTCTAATCCCTCTTTTAAGCTTTTCTGAATAATTCCCTAAAAAATAAACAATTCATAAAAACTCATGGAATTTGTCAGTAATAACCCCCTATGTTTCTATTATTGGTTCTTTCCAAATGATAGTTGACGGTATAGAATTTGTACTTAATGACCGTCAACAGGGACGATCCATATCTTTACAGGGTCCGTGCCGATGGGTTGCTACGGAGGTGTGTCCCAATAGTTGAAGGCATGAAAATCATTAAGAGATGTCATACATCATCATATGAGGACATTATGGAGCATTCGGTACACATGCTAAGATTTGGCAAAGTGGATTCTTTTGGCCAACGATGTATCAAGATACAAAGGAGTTTGTTAGAAGATGTCTCAGATACCAGAAACATGGAAACATTAATACTCGAGATGCTATGCCACTCACGAACAACCTCCAAGTAGAACTGTTTGTTGTCTGGGGAATTGATTTCATTGGACCACTTCCAAAGTCAGGAGATGTAGAATACATCTTAGTGGTAGTTGACTACGTGTCTAAATGGGTAGAAGCATTACCATGTTGAGCCGCCGACTCTAAGCACTACAAGAAGATGTTCAACGAAGTAATATTTCCACGTTTTGGAATGCCTAGGTTGGTCATAAGTGATCGAGGACCATATTTCAAAGAGATTCTGACAGTTCTTAGCACAAAAACAGAGTCAAACACAACATTGCAACTCCATACCATCCTCAAACAAGCGGTCAAGCTGAAACATCAAATAAACAAATTAAGAACATTCTACAAAAGACCATGGATGAGATGGGCAAGAAGTGGAAGTACAAGCTTTCTCGATATATTATGGGCTTACCGAACTGCATACAAGACACCTATAGGCATGACATCTTATCAGCTGGTATATGGTAAAATATGCCACTTGTCTGTGGAATTAGAATTCAAAGCTCACTGGGCAATCAAGAAATAGAACATGGATCTCCATCTAGCTGGCAAGAATCATCAAATGCAAATATCGAGCTTGAAGAATAGAGAGAAGGCTTATTATAACTCTAAGATTTATAAAGAAAGAACAAAAAAGATGGCATGATAAGAGAATCAAGTACAAGAAGTTTAAGCACGGAGACAAGGTCCTACTTGTTTAATTCAAGAGTAAAGCTCTTTGGCCATGGAAAACTTCAAAGCAAATGGGAAGAACCATTCAAGGTAGTTGAAACCTCATCACATGGTGCCATTACAATTCAAGATGACTCAGATAACATCTTTAAGGTAAATGGCCAACGTTTGAAAATATTCCTTGAAACTGAAAACTTAGAAGAAATAGACATGATTGAATTTCTGCAATTTAATGATCCTATCTAAAAAAGGATTCAATCACCAAGACTCTAGACAACTAAAACTTATATGCCTAACACTTAATTTGTTCCACGAGTTTTGTGTCTATTTGAGTTATGCAGGATTTAGAAGTATGAACAAAGACTAAGCAAATATCTAGCTTGGGGAAGGGCATCCCCTAGTTATTAGGTAAGTATACTTATACGATTATTGAGTCTATCTTATAGTCATAAAATACTAAAAATATATGGGCACATGAAGGTCCACGTCTGTCAAGTCTTTTGTGAGTCATTAGTCTAAAATAAATAAAAAAGATGAATAATCATTAAAACCAAATAAAGATACTTTAGTTATTTATTAAGGTGTGATCATAAAGTGTTTACAATTGTGTCTAGTCTAAGAGTCAACTGAAGAACAATAAAATTTTGTCTTGCAGATGATGAATAGTTGCTCTGCCATAATTCCTTTCAAGTGCCTAGTTTTCAACCTTAAATTCTCCTGAGTTTTGGATATGACTATTTTGATATAAGAATTTACTCTGAACTTGAAACTTGTGGAGGCGTATGCTTAAGCTAAGTCTAGGTGATTAAGGGATATGATATGAGAAAGTCTGAGTTACTATTTATCTTATTCCTAGCAATACTAAGTTCTAGAGATTTATCTTTTCAAAATTCTGAAAACCTTACATGATGAGCTCTTGTATGACAAAGTTTAAATTCCTACCAAAGCCATATATGATATATATTTAGAATAGGAAAACCTTTATTCATTCATGCTGCTTGCATTGCATTGAGTTCAGTCAACCTTTGTTGTATACCTTATGAGAGTCTTGTCATGCTTTTAAAATCAAGATCACTTACACACTCCACCTACATATGCCTTTGCTCCTACTCTAGGAGTAAGCGCAATCATTTTCTACTTTCATCCAGATCCACCTTAAAAAAAATTTCTCCTACACCAGGAGTAAACAACCCAAAAATATACCCTATAGGACAACCCCGGTTTAATGCTCTGAGTTCTTACTATTATCTCTCCAATCATTTATTGTATTTAAAGGATGCATGTGGCTATGCAAAAGAAAAAGTATTGAAAAAAGAGAGAGTTAAAAAATGGACAAGTGTCCAAGCAATTAAAACAATGGATACTTAGATGCTCGTCTCCCTGAAAAAAGAAGAAAAAAAGAGAGAAGAAAAAGAAAAAAATGAAGATAGCCCATGTTTTCCCGTGAAAGTTCTAAGTCTAAGAGAGAGATTTATTTCTAAAGAGCAAAAGTAGAATTAGGTTTAGCCACCATATATTCACCTATCCACCATATTCTATACACATGCACATCTTGATTTGATTGTATGACTTGACTCTCTTTGGATCTATCGTTTGACTTTACAATATATGAATTGCAAGTATGTTTACCCTTGTTTTAATGTCACTTCTATGAGCTCCACTATAATCTTTAGTTGTAGGAGGCATGGCATCATTAATGCCTCAGTGAGATCCATAAATACTACATACAATAAGAGACTTGAGGGTGTCATATAATTAAGCTCTGAGTTTTATTTCGAAAACTTACAAAACCTGCGAAATATTGGTTGAGTGAAGAATTTAAGATATAGTGCTTGACTTGATTGTTCTATCTTTCAATTACTCAAGACCCACACGAAAGTTGAAAAGCTCCATAGTTAACGGTAAAATGGGTAAGTTTGAAGGTTAGAGCAGTTTTGTCTAATCCCGAGGAGAATTTCTATTTGAAGGCATGTGTACTTTTGAGGTATGAAAGCATTGTAGCAACTCCTGATCCAAGTTTAGTAGTTTGGCTTTGCTAAGGGACTAGCAAAGGGTAAGCTTGGGGGAGCTTATTGACGGTGGATAGCGTCAACATTTAATAGTGCAATAAACATGATAAATGATCAATACACTTGCAAAAGAGAAGTTTAGGGTTTTATCTAACAAATTTCATGAGTTTTGGTGAATTATTATTTTCTAGGGGTTGTTCCAGAAAACCACGGAGAAGGCCCTAATTATTAAACGGATTGATGAAACTTGAAGCCAACGAAACCCCGCACATTAGACTCAGGAAGGATCTAGAAAACACCAAATCGAAGCGGAGCGCAAGCAGCGAAGAGGTGGGGCCGGCCGGCCCCACGGCTCAGGCCGGGCGGCCTCCCC
Source organism: Chrysopogon serrulatus (assembly GCA_015844335.1). NCBI lineage: Eukaryota > Viridiplantae > Streptophyta > Magnoliopsida > Poales > Poaceae > Chrysopogon > Chrysopogon serrulatus. The sequence goes on from JADLZL010002564.1 coordinate 220,062, forward strand.
CTGAAACAAAACCCTACGAGCCTCTGAAACCTTCCTCCACCGCCTTTGAGGGTTAATATCCACCATACCTTAAGTCGGTTTGATCAAATGGCTGTCGTGCATCCCACCGGGCTATAAATACATGGCCAGACCCCCCCAGGAAACCCTAATTTATTCTATCAATTCATTTGGAGAGCTAGAGGCCCTAACTCATTTAGAGCTCTTGTAATTAGAAAATAGGGAGAGAGGAGAGGAAGAAGTAGAAGAGGAGCCGGCTTGTCGGATCTTCCTCAACTTTGTACCTCTACGGAGACAGTTCATCTTCAAGTTCTTCATTGGTAACTCTAAGTCTTCTATTTGATTAAGTTTTGTTCTTACTTTACTTTGTTTATGGGATCTTAGCTCGTATTGAGTGCTCTAGTTAGCGTACGTGAGTAGAGTAGTAATGTTAGCGTAGACGTGGTGTCTAGGCTAGGGTTTACCTGAGTTTGCGCCCAATTCTTACGGTTAGTTATGGTAGCCTTCAGAGGTGACAGCTTTGTTGGCCTTCGTATTCCATCACATCGGAGTTGGTGTTTCGTAGAGCTTTTGGCAGCCTTCCCCAACTGCCTTCTTCCTGGTTTTATTCGAGAGTTGGAAAGGTACTGTTGCTCTAAAGTAGACAAGTATTGTAAGTCCGATTCTTAGTTATCTAGAACACCTTAGATAGCCCCTCTCTACCCACCAAAAATATATATCTTTTCTATCCTTGGACGTTCTTGATTCGTATCTAGTTCACTTCACGTTCCCCGTGGAAAATCGATACCTTAGAATACTCTTAGGTGAAAGCTACAGCGGTATCCGTGCGCTTGCAGATTTATCTCTTTGATTACTCTGTGTGCGTTAAATATACCAACAGTGGCCCCTTGCCACCAATGCTTTGTACTTACTAGGGGAGGGGGAGCACCGTTTCCCATCGAGCTCGCAAACAGATCCACCTTAGCCAACCCAATGTATTACTTGGATGTCAAGGAAGTGCGGCGGTGTTGAGAAGGAGGGGTGCCAGTGGGAAAGGAGGATTTAGGGGACACAACGCGACGGTGTGGAGGAAGAGGAGGGGTATGTGAAGGAGAGGAAGAACAGTGAGAGTGGAGAGAGGATGGCGAGAGAGAGAGAGGGATAGAGATCCGGTAATTTGTACAGAACCAACATAATAATGTACCTTTGATTTCAGTAGGACTGACAGTGAAAAGGCATTAGAAAAATAATTTCTATAATAAAACATGATTTGATGACAGTACAAGGTAACACACATCATCAGTCTGGCGGTCTTGCTAACCTTTTGTGCAATGGGCACAGCCAAAAAAATAGTAGTACATTAGGCTTCGGTTTAAAAATTTTGAAGCTACTATTAAACGGAGGCCTAGAAATCTAAAAAAAAAAGGCCCCGATGCCCTACACAAAGCCAGATGGCTGATGGGGTCAAAAATATTGTACAAGAATTACTATCTAAATGTTTGACACCTACTGAGAGTCCGAGATGTATAATTATGCCTCGTACTTGATTTTCTGCTAGAGGAGATTATCCAGAGATCCTCCAATTTCTTTGGTTTCAAACTTCCCAACACACTAAAAATGTAAGACTTCAGACTGAGTTCTGCTACTCAAATAATGCGGTCCATGGATGGAGGCCCATTGATCGAAGTCCGAGTTGATTGGCACCAGAGCATCCGGACCCAAATCAGCCTTGTAGTACATGTAGTAGATCTGAACCTTTAAAAAAGACTAGTATAATGCCCGTGCTAACGCTACGGTGACTTCTAGGAAAAATAAATTCTAAAACTAAAATAAATCATATAAAACTAAAAGATTCAGTATTTTTAATGAAAAATACAAATCAATAGAATCAAAGGAGCACCAATTTGTAAAGTAATCATGTGGCTCCTATCCACCGAGAAGGATTCCAAGAAGCATCAATTTGTAAGAATATTGCCCATGTTAACGCTAAAGCGTCTAGAAAAACATATTAAACAACCAAAAGATATATCATATGTCATTTTCATTGCTCACATTCATAAGATCTATCGTCTCACCTTGCATGTTTGGTCAAGGTATAGATTGAGATGCAATAGGAAACAAGAGTAACGGCGATATATGTACTTAAATATTAGTATTCCAAAGAAAGGCCAGATATCACTTGCATATGACAAAATTCAGCTATTAAAAAAGTCGTTAGAGTCATAAAAATAATTGAAGCTTCGCTTGTAGGAAAATCTCTTGTAGGAATTGGTTTTCCATTCAGTTTCAGCCGCCTGCACACGTCCAAAATCAGTTTCAGACACTTGCACACGCCCAATATTTGTCAGCATACAATACATTGCTACTGATCAAATATTCAGACAATTGGATTATTGTTCATTTGCTCTGGAAATTCAATCTCTGTGTACTAAAAACAGAGGGTATCAACTGAAAATAAAAGCTTATTTTATTCTACAAACACTTCTGAATCAGATTATCAGTAATTAGATACTCAGCCAGGTAAGATCAGACACTTGATATTAGCCTTAGTTAAAAAAAAATGTATCAATCTAGCTACCATCATGACCATCAGTACAGAGTTATAGAACAAGTCACTAACTTACCCTCTCCTCCCAAGATCCATAGCATTGCCCATGGTATGAACATCTACATCTTCTGAAAGCAACAAAAAAGAGTGGATTGAATTGAAGTAGAACAATGTTGCAAGGTTCACCAAACTACCTGCGACAACTCCCTGGATGATAAAGAGCAAGATTTAAGGGCTAACTGAATTTAATATTTTCAACACTGTTGGGTTGACAGAACAAATTGTTGTATCAAAGAAAGAAAACAATTTCATGATATAAGGGCTAACTGAATTTGCCTCTTGACTCAGCATCATCCAGGACAAGTTTGCTCGTGTCTTTTATGGTTCAGCATGATAGAAAAAAAATTAAATAATACATTAACAATTCTGAACTCACATATCCAATTGTTTTTTGTACAACGGTAACTCTTTGAAGTGCTGTTTTCAATTCCAAAGTGTCGACACGAAGCTTGAGATCACCTTACTCCTGTTTAAAAGCAGTTCATTAAATATTTTCAACACTGTTGGGTTGACAGAACAAATTGTAAAAGTCAGGGGACTACCTTTCCCATCTCTTCTTTACATCCTAACTAATATTTCAATCAAGAGCACTTAAAATTCTCAGTATGGAAATACTTCAGAGCTATGCCATCACAACTACTTCATCACCAGCTTCATTAAATCAGAGCAATTCCATGTCATATCTAGCAAATTTAACAGACAGGTCAAGTCAGCACCGAGAAAAGGTCAAGCTGAAAATATAAAGAGTACAAAATAAAGCGAAGGTGTCCAACCTTTACATGTCTTTGAAAAAGTATTGAGATGCTATTACTGCAGGAAGTACTCACGGCTTAGCAATCTCTCTCATATCAAACCTAGGATCAAGGCCTTTAACAATACAATCTAGAACTAAATAAAATGGAGAAAGCATGAGTAAAATGACAGCAAGACACCTTCAGCTATTACCTATTGCAGCAATTCTGCGCTTATTCTTTTCAAACTTCTACTCCTTAGTTAATTGCTTTCTAAATTCCAATTCTGCAGTTGCCATCTCTCTCTCCTTCCTTTGTTCTGCTAGACGCTCTTGAAAGCTACAAATAATAGATGCAAACAAAATAAAAACAAACATCATGCTCATCCAATTTCGGTACATGCAAATTAGAGGCTGTTCTTCGACACCAGTCATATCTCCAGTAGGAACAAGGCCGCCCATTTGAACCATAGCTTTAAGCACCTGCAGTACATGATTCAACACTTCCCAGAACTTCACAGGGTATAGATTATCATCGGCTGGCTATTATGCCCGAGAGAACTAACCTTGCTGGATCTTAGATTTAGCCATTATGGACATTGCATCATTACGAATCAGAAGGGGCTTAGGGAAGGGAGAGGGAAGAACCTGCAGGTGGTGACGCAGAACACGAGAGATCCAGCGAGGGATCTAACGTGCGGCATGGGGCGGGGCCGGTGGCGCTGCTCCGCGACCGGAGCTAAAGCCGCCGCCGCATTTGTCGATAGGACTCGGCCGTAATTTGCTGAATCAAATCTTTTTTCCACAAATTTGGAACCCTAATTCCTGAGCGAGGCATGAATCGGTGGATTAGTACCTGCTCTGTCATCGGTGATGCCGCACCGCTGCTGTCACGAGGCTTCCCTCCTGCACACGCAGCGCCCCGCCGCCGTTGGCATCCTCTGTGAAATGCCGGCGCTACGAGACCGAGGGCCGCCCGGATGCTCGGTCTCCTCGGCGACTTGAAGGCTGGTCGGTCGTGGCACCGGATGTGCCTCTCCTGCTTCTGCGGATGGCCGGTGGCTGGGGCCCTGGCGGCCGGCGACCAGCGCCTAGTGGCCCTTCCTCCTTTGCGAGCACAAGCCGGCGGACCGGCAATGGCCTGCGCTCATCGTGGCCCGCGCCCTCGGCCTGGTGCCCCATGGCGGCATTGGGAGAGGGACGAATCACACGTGTCTTGGGGCAAGAGGAGAAGTCGCGCCACTTTTGGGGGGTGAGAAACGCGCGCGGCGCATAGGGGGAGGATCGCACCCTGGATGGGATGCGGGAAGAGGGCGGCGGCGGCGTCTAGCGAGCCGCGCAAGGGGCGGTGTGTGCGCTTGGCGTGACTCGTGCACTTGATTTTGCGGCGCCACGAGGAAGGATGCGTGGGAGGAGGATAGGAGGACGTGTAACACTTTTGATCCGGGCCGTCCGATGTGAATGAGTAAGGAGAGAGAATGATTGAAATTAAATCTGGACTGTTTATTTTAATTGCGTTGGTTTTCTGGGTACAATTTCGTGGGTACATCAAGATGGGGCTCCTCAGCGGGGGACGTTTTCCGTGTGTGGCTGTAGGAAAGAAAAGTTGGTGCATTAGTAGGTTGATGGATGCCCATTTCTTACCAAAGATGACACCAGGACAGATCTGGCCATCCACACCCCTAGCCTATCATATTTCCAAATTTTGTTTTGAATAGCAAGCAAACCATTTTTTCGGTGGGGCCCAAACCTTTCAAATGTGAAGGTTGAAGTTCGTTGACGTTGATCATAGGGGTGTGTACTTCCAATCATTAATAATTTTTTAGTTTGCAAGAGATGGTGTCAGGAGTGTTTGGATGAAGCTGCACTTATGTAATCTCCTAGCAGAGTTGGATGGGCGCTGGAATTACGGTGCTGAAGATTGATGTCTCTCATGGAAGATTTGTTGTCCAAGGCTTCATGCAAAGAGCACCTTTTTCGTTCAGGAAAAAGGCTTTTGGGCAAATATGGCAAGGGTGGTAACCGCATAGCCACACACCGCTCCACAAGGAAATTTTCATGTTGTCTTATCACACGTATCAATGGCGGCTGCTACAGTAAAAAATATATTGGATGAAATGTCAGGACCAGCCCAACACTCGTGACCTTTTTTGTCCCACTCGAGCCACTATCTTGTGTTATGTTTGGTTGACCTGTTAGTATTGATCTCCTCTCGGTGTTGGGCCCAACGGCCCACACCGGAACTTGGTCAACTCCCTGATCGGGGGAGCCCAACCCAACTGAGGGTTGGAGGGCCCCTGTCACGCTGCATATATAAGAGAGGTGGGGGCCAGGGCGCCCAACATGAGGATCACTGCCGCCGTTCTCCCACCGCGACTTCAGACCCTAGACCGATCCCACAAGGTGTGCAGCAGTGACGGGAAGTCCTCCACCGCCGCCACTGCATCGATGCCGACGCCCCTCCGTCGACCGTCGCTGCCCTAGCGCAGAGGAGGAACGCAGCCATGGCGGACAGGAACGCACCCAAGGGCGCTGATGGTAAACTCTAACCCTAACCTAATCCTCTATCCCTGTTCTACTAGAGATCCTGTTTTTCGGTTAGATCTTGTGCTAGGATTTGATGTTACTCACAATACTACTGTCTAAGATCAAGTATCCAACCACTCCTACTGTTAGTGATCCTGTAACCTGTCTAACAATGGTATCAGTCGCCTCCTAACAGTGGGGTGTTAGTGCTGGGTCACTCACTCCTTAGATCTGGCTCAGTTAAGAAATGAGAAGCCTCGATTAAGCAAAGAAGGGAAGATCCACTGATCTCACCCCAACTCAGTCAATCCCTAACTCTAACCCGCGCTGTAAGAAGAAGGATAAGATCCTCAATCCTAAGTCAAGAAATCAGACGGATCGGGGGGAGGGAACTCACCTCCCTCACCGGACCTTGACCGCCGAAGGCGGTGAAGAACCACCCCGGCCGAGCCCTGCGCTCGCCGGGTGGCTTGGCGGCTCGCGCCCGGCGGCTTGGCGACTTCGGTAGGCGGGCTCGAGGGACATCGCCCAAAAAGCCGCTCGGCGGCGGCGAAGCTCAGCCCCTGGCGAGCTTCGCACGCCCGGCGAGGGGCCCGGCGGCGACGCCATCTTCCTCCCTCTCACTCGCCGTCGCCGTCCTTTGTTTCCGCTGCGGTTGCGCTCTGGTGAGAAAGGGGGCAAGGAATGAGAGTTAGGGTTTCGGGTTTGGGGCGCCGGGGGGTTTTGTTCGGCCGACTCTCGCGGACGGCCGTCCGATGCGATCCAACGGCGCGGATAAGCTGGGCCTTCACGGCCCAAGCGGGCGAAGCGCGCGCGCCGTTCGCGGGCCTCATCCGCGAACGGGCCGCTTTGTTCGCCAAGCAGCCCATTTTCAAACAGTGCATTTTTTTTCTTTTGTTTTCCTCCCCGCTTTGCGGAGGTACAGGCCACGGGCCGTGGGCCTCAGTTGCTGGCCGGAAGTTTTCGGCCCATAGGCCTTAGGAAGTTCCTTTTCTTTTCTAGAAAATTTTGAATAAGATTTTAGATGAGTTTAGTTTCCAAATTTGATTAAATTTTGCACCAACGTGTAAATTTTATCACAGATTCTATTAGACATATTTCTGGAAATTACAATTAGTGTGTTTTAGTTCGAATATGGTTTTAATTCTCCAGAAAATAATTAGAATAAGAATTTAGATGATTTAGCTTCAAATTTCTGTTAAAATTTTGATCCAACGTGATAAATTTTTCCAAAGACAAATATTAGATACATTTTGGAAATTATTATTAGAATATCTTAGTCACGTTTTCCGCTACTCAGTGATTGATTATTCTATAATTAAATTCAAACCAACGGGCGAATTTGATTTTAGGGCAAATTTTAAGTTTAGAAAATTTTATAATATTGTTATTATTATTATTACTGTTTTAGTCCATAAATTAATCTGCATAGTATATAATTAAGTTTCACAACCCATTCTCTGTTAAATTTTGAACCAACGGGATAAATTTTTCAGAGAGAGAGATTAGAGATGCCTCTGAAAATTAGTATAAGTCTATTTAGTCATGTTTTCCGCTGATAAGATATTAGTGGTCTTTCTAACTAAATTGAACCAACGGGAGAATTTAGTTAGAAGAGCAATTGTAAAATTTAGAAATACCTCCGAAAATTAGTATAAGACTATATTAGTTGTCTGTCTAAATTAAATTCGAACCAACGGGAGAATTTAATTAGAAAAACAATTATTCAGATTTAGAAAATTTTATAATATTTTTATCTTCTGACCAAGGTTGATGATATCAATATTATAATTGTTTAGTCCATAAGTTTATATGTATTATTTCTATTTTCTACCCAACGGTGACGTAGAAATTAATGTAGAAGGGATTGTATGTATTAATACTAACCAATGGTGTTTTAATACATGCAATTTTATCATTTTATTAAGTTATCTCACCAATTTTGCTTGTGCATTTCAGATTTCTTGAAGGAATTATGCACTAAGAAATACACCGATGGTGGTATTAGAGAGCACATACTGAGCATGACAACCTTGGCGGATGAGCTCGCGTCAATGCATATGGTTCTTCAGGAATCATTTGTCATTTAGGCGATCTTAACTCCTTTGCCAAGGGAGTTTGAGACCTTGTCATCATACGCAACATGATGACAGGTGTGGAGTCCATAGAAAGGCTCATTTACATGTGTGTGCAGGAGGAAGAAAGACTTAAGGCATCACTGAGGCACTAAATAATTAGCAAAGGATGGGATTCCATATGAGTACAAATAGAGCCTTTTCAGAGTTATCTTAGAATTATTAGTTATTTCATTTTACTTAGGCCATCCAATGTACTCCATATTCCTTATTTGCTAGAAATCTAATAAGCTTTTCTCAGTTAGATGATGATTAAGTCAATTGCTACTTTGAGATGGCAAATGTAAGAAACTATTTTATAATTAGTATGTTGGTCTTGCTTTTTCGACAAGGCGAGCTTAATCCATTATCAGTTTTGAGATTATAAATGACTGTACCCAATGAGAATGAGAAAGATTCCTCGTTTATGAATATTTATAGAAAGCATAAGAATGTTCAGGTTTGACTCTTCAAAATTGTGGCATTGCAGATTAAGCCACATTTCGAGGGGGAGAATAGATAGATTAGTCAAAGTTAAAAAATTCTTCCACCGTTAGAACTCTCAGAATTAGATCAATATGTTGATTTAAGTAATTACGACAGGATATTCAAGGCAGAAGTATAAAGATTAGAAAATCAGACCATGGTGGAAAATACTGTGGGTAACATTCCCCGTATAGACAAGTTCTAGGACCCTTTGTAAAGTTCCTACAGAAAAATGGCATAGTTGCCCAGTATTCCATGCGAAAAAAACCTCAGTCAAAGCGGATTGGCTGAAATAAGAGACCGTAACTAAATGAACATGATGAGCTACTCCCACATTACCGATAAGATTATGAATGGAGGCGTTAAAACCACCATTCATATTCTTAATCGAGTACCAATAAGTCGGTGCTTAAAAACACTTTGTATAAGTTATGGACAGACGAAGTACCCTCACTTAAGCTTTTAAAGGTGTGAGGTTGTCCAGCTAAGGCTAAAGTTCTTTAACCTAAATTTAAGAAAATTAGAACCTAAGACAAATCAGTTGCCATCTTATGGCTACCCAGAAAGATCGAAGGATTACTATTTTATTGCCTTAACAGGCATACAAAGTTTGTACAAATAAGACATATTAAGATCTTAATGGATCTTGTGATCAGGGGGAGCAAGGTAGCACAAAAGATCAGCTTAGAGGAGAAACGGGTCTTCAAGCCCCTACTCCAACATTCTAAGAACCATACTTTATGCTACTCGTTGCTACTACACAAACGGTGTGAAACACCGCAGTGTAAGCACCTGTTGATAGTTCTTCCTTGCCGACAATAAATAAAAATCTGGAACCTGTCCTTCAGGAGCCATTAGAACCATAAGTCGAGCATGAGAAGAACAACAACAGCCCCATATGGTGCCAAACAACAGGAAGATTAGAAGATCACAAAGAGTTAGAAGATTAGCTATATCAGATGATTATGAGGTTTGTGAAACCAAAAGAGTATCATATGGAGGTTGATCCCACCACATATGAACGAGCCATGAGAAGCAATTATTTTAGAAGTTATGAAGAATAAGATAAAATCCAAGAATTCCAATAATGTTTGGGACTTAGAACATATTCCTAAAGGAGCCAATACAGTAGGCTGTAATGGGTCTATAAAACAACAGTGACTCCCATAGGGAAAGTTAAGAAGACATAAGGTGCGACTCGTGGCAAAAGTCTTTAAGCAAAGAGAAGAGATTAGAATTGATCACAATAAGACTTTTTCTCTAATCTCATATAAAGATTCTTTTAGAATTATAGTGGCGCTAGTAGCACAATAAGACTTAGAGTTACGTCAGATAGATATAAAGACGACACTCCTTAGTAGGGATCTACAATAAGATGTTTTCACGGCACAACCGAAAGGTTTTGTTGTGAAAAGAAAAAAAAATATGGGATGTCGCCTAAAGAAGTTTGCTTATGGATTAGAATAAGCTTAAGACAGTGGCATTAGTCATTTGATAAAACAATTAGAAAGTTTTGGGTTTTAAGGCAAATGTAGAGGACAATTGCGTTTACGCAAAGTTTAAGAGTGCTAAGTTTATCTTCTTAGTTCTATATGTAGATGATGTTTTGCTAGCAAGTAAGGATATCATTCTACTAATGGAAACTAAGAAGTTTTTGTCCTTACATTTTGACATGAAAGATTTCGGTGAAGTCTCCTTTTGTTCTGGGATTGAGATTCATCGTGATAGAAATAGAAGGGGTATTAGGGCTGTCACAGAAAGCATACATAGAGAAGATTCTCAAGAAATATAGTATGCATAAATGCAGTCCATCACCTTTTTGTTGTCAAGGGCGATAAGTATGGGGAACATCAACGTCCCAAGAATCGGATCGAGCTCGAGCAAATGAGATCGAGTACCTTATGCTTCATTTGTCGAAGTTTTCAATATGCTCAAATTTGTACTCGCATACGACATAGTTTTGATTACCGGGTTACTTGGTAGAAATCGGAAGAATCCAGATGTAGAACACTGGAAGTTAGCTAAAATAGTTTTGCATTATTTGCAGGGCATAAAAGGCTTCATGATAAGTTACAATAAGACTAATTCAGATTATGCGGGGATGAATAAGAATCCACGTCAGATAACATATTCACCCTCGCAAGTGGAGCTATGTCGTGGAAAAGCTCTAAACAAACCCTCGTCACGTCATCAAGGATGAGCGCTGAGTTTGTAGCGAATCATGAGGCCTCGGGGCAAGTGAACTGACTTAAGAAGTTCTTATCCGGATTAAGAGTGGTAGACAGCATCGAGAAAACCACTTCAGTTATACTGCGATAACACGCTCACAACAATAAGTCATGTGGTGCTGCCAAACACATTGACACTAAGTGGTATGTTGTGAATAATAAAGTTCGGGATCATATCATAAGTCTAGAGCATATAAGTACAAAACAATATGTTAGCGGATCCACACACAAATGGCTTACCATCCAACGTGTTTTAGAAAACACGTAGCTAGCATGGGGCTAAGGTGAAGCCAATGATTCCGAACACTTAGGGCCCTTTTAGTCGAGAACTCTATTTCGAATTAGAGTGATGCAGCATGTAGCCGTCAAATCCAACGGAAATTTTTCTGTGACGATGAAACGCGCTCTACGCATTTCTTTATAATGAGATGGAGCTAAGCACTAAGCATTTAAGTTAAGTATTTAAGATTAAGATAAGATTAAGGTAAGTTGTTAGAAGAGATCAAAGGGGAGAATGTTAGTATTGATCTCCTCTCGGTGTTGGGCCCAACGGCCCACACCGAACAGTCAACTCCCACGATCGGGGGAGCCCAACCCAACCGAGGGTTGGAGGGCCCCCTGTCACGCTGCATATATAAGAGAGGTGGGGGCCCGGGCGCCCAACATGAGGATCACTGCCGCCGTTCTCCCACCGCGACTTCAGACCCTAGACCGATCCCACAGGGTGTGCAGCAGTGACGAGAAGTCCTCCACCGCCGCCACTGCATCGACGCCGACGCCCCTCCGTCGACCGTCGCTGCCCTAGCGGAGAGGAGGAACGCAGCCATGGCGGACAGGAACGCACCCGAGGGCGCTGACGGTAAACTCTAACCCTAACCTAATCCTCTATCCCTGTTCTACTAGAGATCCTGTTTTTCGGTTAGATCTTGTGCTAGGATTTGATGTTACTCACAATACTACTGTCTAAGATCAAGTACCCAACCACTCCTACTGTTAGTGATCCTGTAACCTGTCTAACATGACCTTCTAAAAATGCTTCTATTGTCAATAGCCAAACAAACAGGTGAAATCTGAAGCTAGTTTTCAGAAGCAGATGCTTTCGTGTAAATGATATAGTTTTTGAAAAGCACCACCATGACCCTGCTTTTAGCTATTGGCTTTCTTTTAGCATATCTTTTGAAGCACGTTCGAGGTTCTAACTTGATTTCGGGACTGTACCAATAAACAGAGCAGAGCCTCGTGCGGTTCGGTATGGCCGGCCAGACCAACGTGCTGCCAAGAATTTAATCGGCTCGCTGGTCACTGGACCCATGCGGTTTGCATCACACCTACAATGAAAGCAGCATATAGGCCCAAGAGCCCAAGAGACGTGCTTAATTTGGTCGCCCAAACCCTTTCAAAAAAAGTTTGGTCGCCCAATTCATCGACAAATCAAACTGACCGGATGAACCGGCAAAGGGGAGACCATACAAGCTTAAATTATCCAACTATACTTATAAGCAAGCCGCCGCTTGCTGTTTACACTTCATCACTTAATTAAGAGTTGTTGCATTGCATTGCATATGGAGTTTGCGTTGCACGCATGCGTCAACCGTAGGTCAACGAAAGATGGAGGAATGATGTACTTCTAGTAGGTAGGCTCTGTTTGGCTTCACATCAGATCAACCCACTTTATGATATTTTATTTATGTAATATATAATTCATGCGACATGTCTTAATTTCTTTTCTCGGTTATTACCCAATGTTAGGGGGTTCTTCACATCCTCCACGCTCTAACAAAGCTAACCATATTCTTGTGATATTTTTTTTGGCTTCGCGCATCACGATAGTCATTAAAATCTTAATTCAGTGGTATGATTTTACGATAACAAAGCTACCAAGTTGATGCACTGATAACGCTAAGCTCCCCGGCGTCGTCTGACCAAAACCTAAATCCTACCAAAGATGATGACTTAGAACAAAGGGTTGCCTAGGATCGTGACAGCTGTATCCAAACCATAAAAAACAAAGAGTAAAATGCCAAGAAATATTTTTACGAGCTGTAAAAAGAACTCGTAAAAAAGAGAGGTAAAAAGATAAAGAGCACTTGTATCGATGAAAACCCCTACTATAATTTTCCTCCCCTGTTAGTGTACACCGTGAATAACACTCTCTTTGTTTTCATTTATTATAAGTTTTGGTTTTTCTAGATAGATACAGATATATCGTACATCTAATCTAGATACATAGTAAAAGTAGAAGCTATTACATCTAATAAAAGTGATGTTGTCATCGAGTAGTGTCATTTTTCTTCTTTGTTTATGCGACACAATGGAGAAACTGCTCCGTTATTTCTTTTTCTAAAACTTACACAGATTTTAAAGCAACTCATCTAATTAATTAAATATTTTCTTAATTATTCTCCACCTGGGTCACACATGCGTCTGGCCGGTCTAAATGCAGCCCATGTCCAGTCCAATCTCCATCTTTCTTTTCTCATTGCACTGAACCGCCGCACAAGGGCAGCGTCATACTCGCCGGAGCCGGGGCCGTGGAGGAGGATGGCACGGGCCTGGCGACACGCATGATGAGAGGAGCGGCATCATGTTGCCGTCGGAACCATAAAGCAAGATGGTACGGGTCTGGCGACGTACAACACCCTTCTTTCTAGCTACTACAGCAGAGTAAGCTACAAGATCCGCTGGTGTTGGATGTAATGCCACACAGGCAAGCGCTTGCTGCCTGATTTTGTCAGGCACACCATCCTGATGGATGGGCTGTGCAAGGCCTAACAGCTGAAGAACGATGCTCGCTAGCTAGATGCATGTATGTGCAGACAATCGACAGTGCGGGCCTCGACGATGAACTGGGCGGCGGCAGCCCGAGTGCAGACCAAAGCGCGCACGCGGGACACGCCTGTTACTACGATTCTATCCTACAATGAAACAGTATATTACAGTTCGATACAAGTTTCCATGCCACGCCTGACGCCTGCTAAGGGAATGGAGGGTACTAGACGAGGCCGAGACGGCACCACTCCTCAGTATAGATGAAAACGGATCAGATATGGATAGATATCACCGATATCACATTTGTTTTTATATTTCTGTCTGGATTTATTTTCGAATATGTATAGTGTCAAACATGTCAGATAGGATAGAATACGATTGGATATTGATATCATAAATATGTGATTTAAGTATCGGATACGGATATGGTACCGGATATTGAATGTCCAAACTTATATACGGACGAATAAAAACATCTCAAAACGAATTCGATCTCGAATATAATCAGAAAATATCCATATCATTTTTATCCCTACTCCTCAGTGTGAGGCAGCTCCTGTGTGACGAGCGTACTGCGCGAACACGACGCTGCCCGTGTGCGGTGGTTCCCAGCAGCGTGTAACACTGCATCACTGGAGCAACAGTGAACGCACAGCTCAACCTCCTAGCTTGCGACGGCATGATCCGGATTCCGGAGAATGGAGGACAGGAGGTACCACCGTGTTCTATCTGCCGGTTGCCAGCGCAAGAGGAGGTCGCTGGAGTCTCCCTCAACTAGGAGATATTACTTTGGATTTAGGTCAGGGCGCTCGGCTTGACGAGCTAAGGCCCAAGAGAAAATAATTGACTATGGGCTGCTTTAAGATCCGTGAGATTTTTTTTTTTTAAAAAAAAGTACCAGAACAGTTCCTGCGACACAAATACCACTCCCAAGAACTAACATTCGACAACCACTGTCTACATAAGAATGTAATTCTTATTTTTGTGAAGTCAAACAATTTAAAATTTATGATATAAAATAAATATATCAACAAATTGATTATGAAACATATTTTTGTAGTAAATTTAGTTCTAGATATAAATTTTAATGCCATTTATTTGAAACTTAGCCAAAGTTAAACTGATTTGACCTACATAAAAAAAATAATTATATTCTTTTCTGGATGAAGGAAGTAAATAATACCTTCTATCCAAGACTAGTACCATAGTAACTCTGTTAATCTCAAAATATGGTAACTATTGCTCATAAAGATAGCAACGAATTGGGCCTGCTTTAAAATATGGAATTATTTTCCTCTTTTCTGTAAGAATAAACTGATTTCTATGGAATTCACTTCTCAACAAACATATGGCCTCCTTTAGAACATGGAATTCATGAAGGAATTTTGTAGGATCGTAAACCTATAGAAAATTTTCCTTGTAGTTCTTTGGAACAAAGGATCAGCCCTCTTTAAATCCTACAAAATTCTTATATAATAGTTACGAATCCATATGAATTTTAGAGGAGTCTAAAATGAGCTCCGCCTCTAGAAATTTTCGTTTGTCTCTATCTCCTTTTTTAATTCTTGTGTTTCTCATGTATTGTATCTGAATGCACCATTTAAAAAATTTAATTTTTTTATGTGTCTAATTCTTATAGGATTGCAAATGGTATGCAACTATAATCATATGTTTTTGTTATTATAATATGTTTTAGATACCTTTTTTTTTAGAATAATATGTTTTAGATACCTACCTACCAAATGGCCCATAAGAAACAGGCACGAGACATCACTGCCGCCGCTGTACAAGACAATCAGAGTTCGAGTACGGGTAGCACCAGCATTTTTAGCATCTGAAAACTGCAGGTACAGCAGGTTTGTGGCGGTTATGTGATGCTGCACCAGCGGTCTATACGCACTATGGAAACCTTTGTAGTGTTACTGAGAGAAATTAATTTCAAACGGAGTTTACCAATAATGAAAGTCATTGTTGCTTTGTGCCCTCACCATCCCATATACGTACGAGGCTTGAGATAGACCCAGATATGGTTGATGTGTCTAGGACATCTGCCACTACAGTACGACACAAGAGACGAGAATCACAACTAAAATAAGGTCTATCTATTGTCAGCATAGAGGAACAGATAACGATGATCAAGTGCCATCCACTTAGCTTAGCTCATAGTACGTCGACCGTTGGGGCCCATCCTGTCTGCATCTCATCTCAACGATTCAATCCGATTTGCCTGCAGCTCTTGCCACCTGCTGCCAACGACGACTGACGGCATGAATAGTGAACCACAGCTCGGGCATCGCCATCACCATATCGCAATCGCCGTGTGTGGGATCATGGCAATATGGATGCACTGCAGGTCTGCAGCAGTTCATGAGCGGGTTATGCAAGCAACAGATGTTATGATTTGCGATAGATTCCTCTTGTTCCAAATGGGATGTCATGATCGAGAGGTCCCTCGTATCTGTTGCTTCCCGCTTTCTCGTCTGAAAGATGGTGCCCTCACAATAGAACACAATACCTGTTCAAATCCCAAACTGTTCTACAGAATTTCTTTTTTTTCCTATGGATCTACAAAAGAGCTTCCTATTATTTTTCTGTGTTCACTAATCCTGTAGGATTGGAGAAACATGGTATATCAATTCTTATGTTTTTCCTATGCTCATATTCTTCTTATCCTTCGATCCAAAGGTGGTCTTATCCAACTTTGCTTCTGTTGTCCTAAAAACCACCTATTCATTGGCTTGCAACCATGGCTAGTAGCAATTTGGACACATATGTAATACTCCCTCCATCCAAGAAAAAAAATAGAAATCTACAGAAAAAATAAATTTCTTGTACCGTATGATATTTTAGTATTTTGAATTTGACTAATTATAAATAAAAATTATCAATATTTATGATATTTCATTGGCTTGCAACCACGGCTAGTAGCAATTTGGACACATATGTAATACTAGCATTTCGAATTTGACTAATTATAAATAAAAAAATATCAATATTATGATATTTCATTGGCTTACAACCACGGCTAGTAGCAATTTGGACACATATGTAATACTCCCTTCATCCAAGAAAAAAATAGAAATATACAGGAAAAATGAATTTCTTGTACCGTATGATATTATAGTATTTTGAATTTGACTAATTATAAACAAAAAGGTATCAATATTTATGATATCAAATAAATACCATTAGATTAACTACAAAATGTTTTTTCATAACAAATTGATTTGAAGTTGAAAATATTAATATTATTTACTAAAAACTTGGTCAAATATAGAACACTTTTACCACGTACCCTACAGTCACATTCTTTCCCTGATGGGGAGTAGTGAAGTAGTATTGTGTTCATGATATCCTCTCTTCCAACAAAACAAGGTTAACCTGATGGAGTAGTGAAGTAGTATTGTGTTCACGATATCCTCTCTTCCAACAAAACAAGGTTAAAGTTTCAAATTATGATTTATGAGATAAACAAGTCAAAAGTTTGTTAATTATCGTAAATGAAATGTAGAAAGAATCACAATAGCATGGGGTAGTAGGACAGAGTCCTAATTTTTTTTAAAGCACACAAAATCCTAGATTATAATCAACGAAGAATGGAAGGATAACACTCCTTAGGGCGCCTCCAATAATTTTCAAATAACTAGTCTAGAAAGAATTCTATTGGCTATGAAGACATCTTTTCAAATAGCTAGCTAGATGCGACATAGAAATAAGAAAATATAAACACTATAGTGGAGAGTTATGTGAGAGAGATATTTCTAGAAGAATGTGCTAGACTAGCTATTTAGAAGTCGCTAGCTATTTGAAAGTCGCTAGTTATTTGATATCTCTCCTTAACAACCAATGGAAACATTACTTTTTTATTATTTTTATGTCTCATCTAGCTAGCTATTTGCAAAGATGCTTCGATAGCTAATAGAATTTCTCCTAAACTAGCTATTTGAGGACCATTGGAGAGGCCCTTACCTGCTCGTCGTGTGCACAGCAGCATAGGGCTGCAGAGGGCATTAACGTTTTGGTTGGCCCACAACAGCAAAGATAGAGCCAGACCCATGATATTTCTAGCTAGCGGTGTTTAGCTTCTTCGTCCTCTGTATCTCAACTCAGAACAGATTGGAGGAAAACAGTCATGGTAGACATCAAGCTGGGTTAAAAATCACAGAATTTTACTGCAAAATGAGGTACTCAGCCCCTACCTAGCAGTAAAGGAAAAAAGTTCAATTCACCTCACTCATCTATCGCGGTTGTCTATTGATCTACGAAACCCATTTCATAACCCCCTCAACTTCTAAAAATCATTCATTATTTTTCTACATTCTGTGTGGTTTTGAGTGATTTTGTTGTCTTGATGCCACGCAAGAGGGGTAAATTGGACTAAGTTGAGAGTTCAAAGAGGTAAACCAGACTAAAAATATTTTTTAAAGCTATCAAAAAATCATTGATAAATAAATATATCAAATATATTTTTATACGAAAATACAATACAATTAAAAATCCTAAATCCTGGTGTAAGCTTAGATACCTTGGGGAAAAGTACCATCATCAGCGAGAGTATGCATCTATACTTCATTTAAGCATCTGCACTTTACATTGCTTATTATCTAGGATTGGAACTTAGCATGCATACTCTCGCACTTTACATTTAAGCATCCGCACTTTAAATTTCTATCTAAATGTACTTTACATTCTTAGCCTAGCTTGCTATATTAGTGATAGGATTGGAACTTAGCATGCAAAACTTTTTAGTGGTAGAGATAGCAATACACTTAGTAAAATTATAATGCACATTTAGATAGAAATATCGCATAGATTTTGATAAGTAGAATTAGAGCAACGTTTAATTTTAGAAACCCTAATTTACCCCATCTTAGGCATCTAGTCCGTTTGAAGATTAAACACCAATTTTTTCAAATGTCAATATGCAAAAATAGTTTGGTCTATTATAGAGATGGTTTCGGGACTTTCTCAACCTTATAACATACCACATATGTTTGGAAGTTGGTTACAGGGAATTGGAACATACCTTAGAACAGTAATTCTGCTAAGAGCTACCACAACTTATGGTCTTACTAGCTATGTTGGATGATATGGCCTTTGATAAAAAATATCAGTTCTCATTTGCGGGTTATCCACTTGATTTTCAGTTCCTCAGAGACTCCATTCTTAGAATTTGGTCATAGCGGCATGGCAACAATTCGAGTATATGGTCAATTCGAGTAGGGAATAACAATTCTTACTCCGGTGCTATATCAAAGCCATGTATTTCAGAAAAATAGGAAAGCAATGTGATAAAAGTTCTAGTACGGTGAAATGTCATTAATTTAGGTAGCATTGTATCGGAATAATTGCAGCAATTAAAACCTTGGTTAATTAGTATTTGGTATTTCAATTTGCTATCCTTATTTTTTTGGCAAAATCACAAAAAATTCTCTTCAACAACTACTCAAATCAACTCCTCATTTATCCCAAGTTGCTATTCTTTCCTCCCGCACGCGGATATATCCGCGCGCGGATGCGACTTGCTATCGAGCTTTTAGAAGAGGTGGAAGGGTGAAAAAACAATTTTGTTTCTGCTTCAGGGTTCCTGATGTAAGTTTTCAAGAGGTGGAAGGATATAAACGTAATTTTATTTGTCTCGGGGTTCTTGATGTAAGTTTGATCTGTGTTTGGCAAGTGAATTATGCCAAACTGTTGGAGAAGAACTCTTTTTTCACTTGCTATATATTTTAGAGAGTTGTCAAATCACAAGATTTGCCAAGTAAATTTTAGCGATGGTTTTTGGGTATGCCATTAAAAAGATGATAATCTCGCTCAAGATACTGAAAAGTTTAATCTATCAGCAATGTCCAAGTTCAAAAAAATTTTCTCTCACAAACCATTCCGTCCATACTCTTTTTGTTTTCCAGCGTTTAGAACTCCTGACACGTGGGTCCGGCTAATGGAAATGTCCTAAATACCCTTCCCCTATCTCTATGTAGTCAAGCAGTCAGGCTTCCTCTCTCCCCGTCTGCTTTCCTTCCTGACATGCGCGTGGAGATCACAGCCGCATACCGCTTTTGGCCGGAACTTCGCGAACTCGCTGGAGCACGCGATGCGGTGTCGGTGTGCAAAGCGCGTTGACGCCGGGCGCGGGCACACGGCGCGACGCTGCTGGCGCGCTGCCGGGCGGGTACGGGCGCTGCGTTCGCTGCTCGCGGCCGCTGTGGACGCGCTGGCGCCAAGGGCGCTGCTCGTTGTTTCCGCGCCGGGCGCGATTTTGAAGGCGCGAAGCTGGCGGATGCTGCGGGCGGTATCGCCTGCTAGCTGCGCAGCTGGGCGCGCCGGGCGGGCACGGCGCGCGCTCGCGCAGCGCCGTGCGTATACGGTAGACGCGCGCGCGCGCTCAAGCAGCCGCGGTGGGCGAAGCCGGGCGGGGCATGGAGTACGGCTTCGGCCGGGCACACGGCGGGGTACTGGTGCGCTTCGCTGCTCGCAGGGGCGGGCGTAAGTTCGCGCGTTTCACGTTGCACGGCACGGAGGGGCGACGGCGCGGGATGCGCCTGACGGCACGGGCGGGCGCAAAGACGCGGCTCGCCGTGGCATGACGCTGGCGCACACGCCGCGCGGGCGGGGCGGTCTTGCGCGGGCTCGCTGCGTTGAGGAGACAGTCTAAGGAGAGGGATGGGTGGGGGTTGAAGATGACCGACACATGGGGTCTACTCGTAATTAACAGAGAAAGAAGGAGATGGCGGGATTTGACTGTTAGTGACTGAAAGGGCATTTAGGACTTTTTTCATTGTAGTTTGACACCGTTAAATAGAGAAGTGGATGGAATGGTTTAGAAGAGAATTTTTTTTTTGAACTTGGACATTGCTGATAGATTGAACTTTTCAGTGTCTTGAGTGAGATTACCATCTTTTTTAATGGCATATATGTAAAAGGCTCAATTTTAGCAAACTCTTGAAGATGACATACGTTTTGATGGTACATAATTAGGAAGAACTAAATATATGCAATTGAACTCCAATTGATTTGGTAGGATGATGAACGTAACGTTAATAATGTCATTTAGGCAGGCAATGACTGCAATTTAAATCAGATTATTTTGTATTCATTGTGACGGGCGTTTCAGTGGAACAGAATTTGTAAGAGTAAATGCGTTCCAAATCTGATTCATTTGGACCCGTATATGTGCCTTATATATACCGTGGAGCAGTCGACTCCCACATCCCATTCCCATCCCATATAGAGCAAGTTTAAGAGTGGATCAATAGCCATGGCCAAGCAGCACATTCTCCTCCTCGTCACCATTGCTTGCCTCCACCATATTGCGTACGCGGCGAGCTTGAAGGCAGCTGCAGCGACAGCGACAGGGACGGCATACGACGTCCTGGACAAAAACAACTTACCTCGTGGCCTCCTCCCCCAGGGCGTGAAATCATACGTTCTCAACCCAGACGGCAAGCTAGAAGTGACCCTCGCCGGCCAGTGTGAGATTCCAGTCACTTTCGGCGGCACCCAGTTCAAGTTCCGTTTCTCCAGCACGGTTGGAGGGGTCATCCAGCCCGGTTCCGTCCACGAGGTGTACGGCGTGGATGTGCAGGTCAAGTTCGGATGGCTTGGCATCAGACAAGTCGATCGTGCCGGTGACCAACTCACATTTCAGGCCAAGCAGTTTACACAGTCGTTTCCAGTGAGCGCCTTTGCCGTGAGTATGGATGAAAATGGATTGGATACGGACGGATATCACTGATACCATATTTGTTTTCAAATTTCTGTCCGGATTCGGATTCGAATACGGATAGTGTCATCCATACCGGATAGAATACGATTGGACATCGACGTCACAAAATCTGCGATTTGAGTAGTCGGATACGGATACGGTACCGGATGTTGAATATCCGGACCCGGATACGGATAGATCTAAACCTCTCTAAACGAATTCGGTCGAACGGACGGTCGGATAAATATCCGTACCATTTTCATCCATACCCGTGAGCCACTCCTGCAGCTGATCGAGACGCCGCGCCGGTCAATCCCAACGAAGGAATGCCGCAGCAGCCGTGGGCGCATGTGTGCTGTGCAGCATTTTGTTGAATTTTACTAAGGTGTCTTTAGTCTTTTACTTTAAAGAACATGCCTGGATAATATGTTTGGTTAATTATAATGCGTGTAGTTTGCTTTAATCATTCAGCTGAGCCAGCGTACGGACACCGACGCGTCCGCCGCCGTCGCCTCGCGTTGAGTCCGCTGCCGCACCGACCGCCTGACGCCACACGGATCTGGGGTCTTGCCCTCTTGGAGGAGATGTAGAGCAGCCGGTGGAGGCACGAGTGGCAGACCGCGAGGTCCGGCGCAGTGAAGACCTCCACCGGCCGCTGCGGAACCCCCATCGACGACCGCCGCCGCCCCCCGGCGCTGTCCCGACCGCCTGATGCCGCCTTGATCCGCATCTCTCGCACAAGAGCCACCTCTGCCCCGAGGGGCTACCCCACGCTAGCTCCGCCTTCTCCGACGCTCGCGCCGCCGGCAGCCGCTTCCCGAGGGATCTCCGACTTCCACGCCGCCGCCGTCCCGGGGCTGCCGCCCGCCTCCAACAGATCCGTCGCCCACAAGTCCGCCGCTCCCAGATCGTAGTAGTTGGCCCCCAGATCCGCACTGCTCCCAGCGAGCTTCGAGCGTGCATCTACGAGCTGCAAGCTGATCTGCCACTCAGGCACACGCCGTCAGCCAAGCCACAGACAGCGGGCATGTGAGGAGTCATGCCGTCCCCCTGTCTGCTGGGCTCCAAGCCGTTGGCGTCCTGTGTGAAGGATCGCCCTACACACACCTCGTCGTCGAGCCACATCGTGCAGCCGTCGTCGTCTCCGTCATCCAAGTCGTGGGCAGATCGCAGCGTTGCCTTCAAATCATGGGCTCGTGGTAGATGCTACCGTTATCTCGCTCATGATCACCAGGTGAGCTCCTGCCGGGACTCCTTTCGTTGCATCCGATGTCGTCTTCCTGGGCATAAAGAACGACAATGCCACCTCCGGTCTCCCTCGGCTGAACAGAGACCCAGCTCTCCTTCCCATCATAGCTATCTTCATAATGCAGGGAGCTGGGCACATGTAGCTTCGTCTCCACCAAATGGCCATCATGGTTCATTGTCGTCTTCGACCAATCGTCGTCCTCAATGTGCTGCATGTGATTGTCACTGTCGCGCTCGCGCCACTGATGGTTCGTCCACCCCGGATGATCTTCAATCTATGCTTGGGACTGTGATGCAATCGCTTCGTTCAGATCTTCAAGAATTCTTTGTATCTCAGCTTGAGGAGATGGTGCGCCCACTCAAGGATGAGGCCTCGACCATCAAGTTGTGGCTTGCACGGGTGGCCAACCACTTGGAACGTGTTGAGCCACCTGACAAGGATCCCTTTGTTGCAGATTTGGTTGGTCTCTTTGGTCCTTGCTCTCCGGTTCGACATGTTCCGGCTCCATCTTTCTTTACTGCTTGCACGCCGACTAAGGATCTCAAGGTACCTGACGAGATGCTGATTACCATAGCGGACCCAGCCAGTCAAGATCTTCCCGTCACCAATGCTTTGGACATGATGTCTGCATCTATGAAGCAAAATGAGCAATTGCAGGAAGACCAAGGGCAATCAACAGAGCAAATGCTGTTGCAAGCTGTCATTTCCACTGAAGAAAATGTTGCTGGACAATCAACCACCATGAATTGTGAGCCTCCTATTATTGTTGAGATAGCTTCGGAGCCCCTAACCAACTCTGTTTTGCTGCACATGGAATCTCCATTGAATTTGCCCATGGAACATTGTGCCTCTTCTAAAGATTTTGTTGTGGTGGAAGATGCATCCGACGAAGATGAAGCTGAGATAGACACAGATAGGACAATTGAGGACCCTATTGTTGCCATCATCACAGTAGATGGACCCACTCATTCGACTGAGATCAAGGAAGAAGAGCCCAAGGCACCAAATGTTCCACCAAAGGAGGACGTGGACACCATTAAGACCGAAGATTGTACAGGCCCTCTACGCGCATCACCACCAGTGACACCAATGACGAGACGTCGGCGAAAGTCTTATGACAAATCGTTGGTTCGATGTAGCGCTCGCCTTGCCAAGAACAGAGTTCTAAAAGACTTGGGGATTATTAGGAATGATGGGAAGCTTAATGAGAATGCAATCCAAGAATATGCAGAATGCTTGAAAGAATTGTTGCCATCGGATCTCCTCGAGTCGCTTATGCATACAGAAGGTCGTGCTTTCTAGGAGGTTGTGGCAGGAATCTCTTTGCCTTTTCGCTAGGCTATGCTGCTGTTGTCAGTTTCTCTGTCGTTGTTGTGGGTGTTAACCTTTGGAGGTTGTTCGGGTTGCTAGGTTTCTTGCTGTAGTGGTTGTCTTCATCGTCGTTGTTGTCGTTAGTTAGTTGTTGGGTTTGTTGTTACTATTGTGTTGCCCAGTCTGGGTTTCTTCTTTTCAATATAATCGGTAGCTCTCCTGCCTGATTTGTTTCAAAAAAAAATTATAATGCGTGTGCGAGTTTGGATATACGTTTTGCGACTCCTTGTGCCTTTGGTTTACCATAAAGAAATGGACTGAATATAATAAGGTACTGTTCATCTTGATCCGTGGAGGCCACCTATAATTACCTCCGACCCTATGCGTCCGATAGGAACTTTTGTCTGGATGGAAGCCACACCCTAATCAAATTTCGATTGAGAATGTAGAAAATAAGAAAACAAATCATTTTAGAACATATAGAAACAACACTCATTGATCTTTATATGATAACCATATTTATCACATCAGATGAGTTATTCAAACTGAGAGTGTAATACTGGTGTTGATGCAAATTACTAAAAAATTAGGTTAGATGGGGTTAAGATTAGCCTAGCCGAGTTTTAGGTTGGCCATCACCTGTAGCGTGTTCGTTGATGGATATTTTCTCTTGTTCCTCTGGTATTGAGCATGAATGCATGATATGAAAGATATGTCACTAGGGATAGAGTTGTGGCCCAAGCCTCTAGGACTTAGGCCCTAGTCATTAGCCCAACAACACTGTATATCCTATATATTTTTTATTTTAATATTAATAGACCAATATCATAGCTCGAGAAATCATATACTCTCTCCGTCTTTAAATAAGTATTGCTATAGGATACGTGTCATAAATTTAACCTGATTTATAAAAAAATGCATGCAATATTTTTATATTTTTAAATAATTTTATTAAAAAACTAGATTCAAGGATCTGTCCGATGATAATGTTTAGGAATGAGGGGAGTAGGCCTCATCTTTCAAGCTGTTCGCTTAACAACAGCTATGCTACGGTATTTTTCTCTCGGATCAGTCTTTCCAATCATTACATTTTCTCTCGAATCAGCCTTTCCAATCATTACAAGCCGCTTATAGATCAGCGTCATCACCTCTCCCTGGCCCGTCTCCATCTCTCCCTCGCACGCACGACGGCACGAGCGAGCGAGCGAGCGCGTGGCCGCACGGAGAAGCCGAGGAGCGGAGGAGGCGCCGGCCGCCGCTGCTGCGTCGCACGCCGCCGGCCACCTCCGACGCCCCACCAAGCTGCCACCGGATCCCGCCCGTGCCGCCCCTGCAGGCTGCAGGCAGGCATCGCAGCACAGCAGGGCACCGCGACAGGCGCTCCTGCCCTCCAGCTCCACCCTCCACTGCTCCAGGAGTCCAACCATGGCACGTGAGTCTCAACTCTTTTAATTTGATCTTCTTCGGCTCAACTCTTGGCTCTTGCGGTCTTTGCCTAGTTTTAAGATTAAGTGATTTTGATTACCAGTGAGTAGCTAATTTGGTTTCATTAATAGGCCTGCGTATTTGTTAATTTGTGACACTGAACGGTGAAGAATCCAAAGATTATTAGCATGAAGTAGTTAGGAAGAGTCCAACACATCATGTGCAAGGGTCTAACACCATTGCCGTGGTGAAGTTATGCAATTTTCAGGCTTCTAGCTGTGAGTTTTGGGAAATTGGTTCTTGGAAAAGAGTTCCATATATACCCAAACAAAAAAATTAAATAGAATCAAATCCTCAATAATTCATTTCTTGTTGAATCTAATATCTAGAATCTGATTTTGGAATGTGTTTCAATTCTATGGAACCATATAGGCCTAACACTCTAATCTAATCTGCAGTTCTAAATCTGTAGTAGTAGAATGCAGTCCTGTACATTTGTATTTATTTGTCTAAAAAGTGAAAGTTGAATAGTAAGCTAAACATGTAGTTCTTGTGTGACACTAACGGATAGTTTTTGTTGTTGGAAAGAGGCCCAAGTCTTGAACAGTGACAGCGATTGCGACTCCGACGCCGGTGCCGAGTGGGTCTGGGTACGTCGCCCGTCGGAGGCGGAGGCCGTTGCCGTGGCGGCTGGGTGGCCGGCGGATGAAGAGACACGGCCGCTCAAGGTGGTCTTCGGCTCCCCGGCAAAGTACTTCACCGATGCGGCGCCGATCGGGAATGGCCGCCTCGGCGCCATGGTCTGGGGCGGCGTCGAATCTGAGAGGCTCCAGCTTAACCGTAAGCCACGTGTAGCACCGCTTCCCCTCCATCCATGTTCTTGGATAGTGCTTGGTTGCTTTGCTCCACTACTTAAAATCAGTTCAAGAAGGGAAAAAAATTTGGTTCTTTGAGGTCGACTTCTTTGCTCTCTATTTAGCGGTGGATCGTTTAATTTGGAGGGGAATGGGGTTCTTATAATTAACTCATTCATGAGCGGGTACCGCTTGATCCTGTGTTGTTGGTGATTTATGGAGAATTATGAGCAACCGCACATCTCGGTGTCTCTCTCAGTGTCTGTTTTAGAGAGTCCCAGATGATATGTTGCTATGAACCAATTCTGATTCATTATGCCATCTTAGCATTGGCCCTAGTTTTTTTTTTGGGCGAGGTATCATAGTACAGACACAAACGCTCACAATGCAAGTCTAGGCAAGTGGATGCTAAGAAAAGCATCATTGGCCTTTGTCAAAAAAAAGCATCATTGGCCTTGCACTGATATTACTGACCTGTCCTAAAGTGACCTCGTGAACAAAGTGAATGTTTATCTCGACACACTTTATACAACGGTGATGGATAAGGTTTGCCGTCATATAAACAATAATGATGTTGTGCTGGAAAAGGAAATTAGCCATTAATAGCTTTGTTTAGTTATTTTGTGAATCAAAAGAACAGAACATGTTTAGCTGGTGGGTACAGTTCTCACATGATGTACCTTTTTTTGAACGACACGTGAGAGTTGTGTGTCATTTCATTAATAATAGAGAAAGTGTACAAAAGGGTGGGGCTAGAGCAGTACCATCTGAACACACACCACCCAGATCCAACACTTCTTCCTCGCTGTAGGCGCGCTCATCCCACCTGGGGTCGCCCCTGTCCGCTCGTTTCCAGGGGACGAGTTCCGTCCCACATCTCTGGGTATATTCCCTTGGTGGAATGACTCTGCCCCCAATGACTCTCAACCAAACACTACCTAGTCGTTGCAGCTTGAAAAAAAAGGTGCTCAACATTGCAATTGGAGGAAAGGAGAATTTAAGCATCCAAGTTGGTAAATTTGAAATCTTTGTTTCTCATTTCTGTAAATAATCTTTGTAATTACCTTTATTTATTTTTGAGCTGATTGCTTTGTATTAAAAAAATGACTGTGAACATCTCAAAGAAAAAAAATGTTGGTGCAGATGACACTCTATGGACAGGTGGGCCTGGTAATTATACAAATCCCAAAGCACCTGATGTTCTTTCTAAAGTAAGGAGCTTGGTTGACAATGGAAAGTACCCTGAAGCCACAGCTGCTGCATATGATCTGTCTGGTGATCAAACACAGGTAGGTGTTATACTTTTAGATCGATAAATGGATCATGTAACTACACGAAAAGAATTTGAGACATTACAAATTTGAAATATTACTTATGTTTCTACTGAAGGTCTTTCAACCTCTTGGAGATATTGATCTGGTCTTTGGTAACAAGATCAAGTACACAAATTACAAACGAGAGCTAGATCTTGACACTGCAATGGTCACCGTCACATATACTGTTGGGGATATAGTCTACACAAGGGAACATTTCTCCTCAAGTCCACATCAAGTCATTGCGACTAAAATCTCTGCTAACAAACCTGGAAATGTCTCTTTCACAGTGTCTTTAACTACTACACTAAACCACAAGATTCGTGTAACTGATTCAAATGAAATAATTATGGAGGGGAGCTGTCCAGGCGAAAGGCCTCAAGAGGGCAATACTGCTACTGATCCTCCCACTGGAATTAAATTTTGTGCAATTCTTTATCTGGAGATAAATGGTGCTAATAGCACAGTGGAAGTATTGAATGATAACATGCTGAAACTTGATTGTGCCGACTCTGTTGTTTTACTTCTTGCAGCCACTACTTCATTTGAAAGTGCATTCATCAAACCCTCAGAATCTAAACTGGATCCAACAGTGTCTGCTTTTACGACATTAAGTATTGCCAGGAGCATGTCATATTCACAGCTAAAATCCTACCACATTGATGATTACCAGACTCTTTTCCAGCGTGTTTCCTTGCAACTATCACAAGGTTCTAATTATCATCTTTGGGGGAGTAGGCTACTTCAGTCAGCAGAGACTAGTTCTCAGGGTGCTACTGTATCAGATTATGGTGTTCAAATATCAGACCGCACCACATTGACAGCCCTTAATGAGTTGACGCCTACGGTAGAAAGAATTGTAACATTCAAAGACAATGAAGACCCTTCTCTTGTGGAACTTCTGTTTCAGTTTGGTCGTTATCTACTCATTTCATGCTCAAGGCCTGGAACCCAAATTTCTAATCTGCAAGGGATATGGAGCAATGACCCTTCACCACCATGGGAGTATGGTTTTGCAATGACATATTTTGTTTTTCTTAATTTCGTTGCCTTATTAAATTATGTATTTCTTGGATTATTAATATTGTGCATAGCTTTTGAAGGAAACTAGCTGGAGCAGATATATTGATTTCACCCTAAGTCGATCCTTTATTTACTAGTTTTTATTTTGGGAGAACTCTGTTAAACATCACCATTTAGTTTCCACATCTTTTAGTCTTTGGTATTGTGATAATCCTTTTTGGTAATCTTTTAGACATTTTGCTTTTGGGCTAAGCCCCTTTTTCTAAGTCAAATTGCTATTGGAGATACTGTAATATTCTAAACACAAACAAATTAATGGCCATGCGAGAAGAATGACACCATAATCTTTTTTTTCTCAAATTTGCAGGAGAGTTGCATATCATTTTATTAAGAAGAAAAGAATGATATCATATAGCTTTAGTTTGTTTGCTAAATAAGCTTTAAATTTTTTTACCCACTTTTCCACAGCAGCTTTATTAAGGACAACACTACAATGTTAACTGGCCCTTGCTAATATATATTTTGATTGGGTCATGTCAGTGATGATTTGCATCAGAGACAGTCCTGGTGTACTTGCGGATGGCAATAAATCTTTATAATTCCAAAAGGATGTACATAAATCTAGAGTACTTCTCGAAGACAAAAAGCGGAAAAATATTTAGTGCCGAACAATCATATATAAATCCAAACTTGTGCATCTTTCTAATGCTGGTCTCCCGCATTACATTAAAATTGTTTTGTTTCCTTTATTTTTTTCCTAGTAACTACTGATTAATAACTTTTTTTTAAAATTCCTTATTTGTGTGCATTATCTTGTTCTTTCATATTTTTTGTTCCCACTATTTTCCACCATCCCATCATCCCATGTTTGAATTAACATGATGTATGATTCGTTTCCCAGTGCAGCACCCCACCCAAATATAAATCTGGAAATGAATTACTGGCCTGCGCTTCCTTGTAACCTTAGCGAATGCCAAGAACCACTGTTTGACTTTATTGGCTCCCTTTCAGTCAATGGAGCTAAAACGGCAAAAGTAAGTCAATTGGTGGAAAAATCTAATGTTTATAGTTTTCTACCTTTTATACGTGAAAAAATTAGCGTTTACTTTTACTCTCTAATCTCCAGGTTATTATTTCACACTAGGTTCTTGTGTAAGGTATCCGAAGGTCTCAAAGGTTCTCTACCTCATCCTCTTCTATGATTTAGTGATTTAGTGGTTTGACCAAACATTGTGTTCTGATGGCTGCAATTGTTGTGATCGTCTATGAAAGAGGTCAATGTAGTAAAAATTTATGCTGGGGAACTGCATTTAGAGGTGGTGGATAGGGCTTTGTCGAGGCGTTAGTGGAGGCTGGGTGCCTAGGTGCATCTAGTTAGTAGTTGGGAAAGGTGGCAGATGCTGGTGACCTGGCAGAATTGGTGAATATTGAGGCCATGATCAAGATGTTATATGATTATAAGGTTGATTTTGTGGTCTTGGCAGTGGATCCAGTGCGTGTGTCTACAGTAATTTTGCTGGTTGTGGATGGAGTGGCATTGGTCGTGGTGGTACTAGTGTAGGTATTGGTGTTAGTGGTGTTCAGAAAAACCTAGACCAACCTAGGAGAAACTAGGTGGCTTTTGTATTAAGAAGAAAATAAGCACCCAGATTCTGCTCGACCAGGACATGAATCTGGGTGGTTTGGGTGTATGTTCACATGCTCGACCATGTAGTATATGATGACGCTAGTATCTGTTGTCCAGCCTCCTTTTTAAATGTAGGAGAACTGTGTTTCATTGTATTAAAGAGATGAGAGGGGGGGGGTGGAGATACCTCATATGGGACCATATATGAGTGAGGCAATTACACAGACTAGTTCAAACACATAGCGAACAGACACGACTCAACCTGGGCCCAAACTGACCTAGGCTGCAAGCAGCATGCCTAGCCTTTGTAGTTTCTTCACCACAGCCATGCACCAAAGGCCGTGCTTATCCTTCAGCTCACTACAAGTCATGTTAATCGAAGGAGATGTCCCTCAAATGCACATGCATTCCTATGTTTCCAAATAATCAAGGCACTGAGAATAATTAAAGTGTTCACTCCTTTTTTGTGCTCCTTGTTAACTCTTCTTATCGTCTTTGCACCACCAGTCAGCAAAACTCAGCTCATTTTGTCAGGGGACTATATCTGATAGATTCAGTGGATTGAATAATCTGAAACATACTTGTCTTGTGACAACCCATGCTGTTAAATGATGCTGTATCGTCTCATCTTCTTGATCGCATAGTGCGCATTTATCTGTATGAGAGAGGCCCCTCTTAGCAAGCCTGTCCGCCATCTTGCTCTACATTGACAGTGTTTGGTGTTAGAAACTAAGAGAAGGCTGAGTAGGTATATTATTGTACGAGTCCATACTAGTATGCAGTTATAATCAGAGCTAGATATTTCATGTTTTGCTACATCTGATTTTTTATGTATTTTCCTGACAGGTAAATTATGACGCTAGCGGCTGGGTCAGTCATCAAGTCACAGACTTATGGGCAAAAACATCACCAGATGCTGGTGATCCTGTATGGGCTCTATGGCCAATGGGTGGGCCTTGGCTTGCAACTCACCTCTGGGAGCACTACTGTTTTACTTTGGACAAAGTGAGCCACACGGAAATATACTACTTTCATGTATCACACTAAAAAGAGAATTTTTAGTGTTTCCATAGTCATATATTAAAAGAGACAGATTTTCCATAGTCAGATATTAAAAGAGACAAAGAGTAGTGTCATGTTCATTTTTATTTTGTGACCTCTTGATGGTACTTCCATTCTTCTGTGCAATATATTATGCTACTATGAATTAAATCTCATCTGCTGTCATTTTGGGAGGGCATGCTCTCTAACTGGTCATGACACTTCTCTATGAACAGTAAAAGCACAACACAATGAACACTTGGAAATGTGTTAGGAATTGATGGTCATGTGAACTACACATGTTACTTGTAGCATTTTCTCATTACTAGCTTATATGCGCTAAAAAGAAAGTTTTGTACTCGTACCATTTTCAATCATGTGTGCCAACTTCTTATGTCAATAGTGTGCTGAAGATGCGCAATGGTTCACATGCTGCACTTCAGTGCTATTCTAAAAACTGCACCAGAGTGTCGTTTACTGATAGACAAGCTTTACCTATGTCAATTACTTTCTGCACAATGTAATATTTGGATTGTTTATTTTGATTACATTGTGATGATTTGTGAACTCTGAACTACTGTTTTCTTTTAACAAATTGCATGCTCACATTCCCTGAATATTTTAAAAGTTGCATAAAATTAAACAATATCAAATGTGAGTTATTCCACTTTCCTTGCAGCAATTTTTAGAGAAAACAGCGTATCCACTATTGGAAGGATCAGCTACCTTTTTGTTGGATTGGTTAACTGAAGGACACAGGGGATATCTGGAGACCAATCCTTCTACTTCTCCAGAACATTATTTTATTGCTCCAGATGGCAAGAAGGCCTGTGTGAGTTACTCGACAACTATGGACATGTCAATTATAAGGGAAGTCTTCTCAGCTGTTATATTGTCTGCTGATGTAAGTCTTTTGTCCTTTTTGTCTCTACTGCAGTGTTATAGTTTGAAAATAAGAATAATAACTTAATTTCTATTTCTCTCTGAATCATCTATTTGTTTCAGTAATAAATATGCACTGTGAACATTTATCAGATTTTAGGTAAATCCGACACTAATGTGGTTCAGAGAATAAAAAAGCACTGCCATATCTCCCACCAGTGAAAGTTGCTAGAGATGGTACAATCATGGAGTGGGTAAGTGGATGCTGCTCTTTCTTTTGCTATCATTCCATCTCACATTCTGCTGCAATATTGTCTTAACACTTGTGCTGTATCTTCTACGTGCAGGCAGAAGACTTTCAGGATCCTGAGATTCATCACAGACATGTGTCTCACTTGTTTGGTCTTTATCCTGGACATACTATGTCACTCGAGGAAACACCTGACCTCTGCAAAGCTGTTGCCAACAGTCTTTATAAAAGAGGTAGCTTTTTTTCTTAAAGTAAATGTGCATAAGAATATGTATAAGTTTTTTTTTATTTTCAATTCGAGTAAAACTACTTGAAACATATTCCTCTAAGTGCGATCAACCTCGAAGCAGGTACTTATGTTCATTTAGAAATATTGGATGTCAAAGCTGTTTTCTTTGGACTGTGTACCTTCATTTGGCACATCAAAATCATTTTTCTTTGTTACATGGTCAGAACTTGCAAAGGCTTATCCATATATTTGTTGACAGAATAGACGTTTACATTTTCAGCTCCATATAAAGTTAATTTGTAAACATTAAAATTTTAACAGTTTCATGACACTGCTAGCAATGTTCACTTTTTTTTAGTGACAAATCCATTGCTCAGGTGATGAAGGCCCAGGCTGGTCTACTTCATGGAAAATGGCCCTATGGGCCCATCTTCACAACAGTGACCATGCATACAAAATGATACTGCAGCTAATCACTTTGGTGGATCCAGAACATGAGGTTTCAAGGGAAGGAGGCCTATACAGCAATCTGTTCACTGCACATCCACCTTTCCAAATTGATGCAAATTTCGGGTAAACATGATCATTTAACTTGGATCTGGTTTATACAGCATAGCATAGGCCTGTTTGGCATAGCTGTAGTTTGCTGTCATGTGGGGGCAAGCTACATAAGGCATGGGAAGAAGCCAGCAGCAGCAATAAGTGGCTACGATCACTGAATTAGCCTCATGGAAATCACAAGGGGAAATTTCAGAAATAAACTCAGGTCAGGCCTCATGGCTATGTAAAGGAGGCATTGGAAGGAAGAAAGCAAGAAAGAATTTTCCTAATCCCTCTCTTCTTCTTCCTCTAAACACAATAGGGTGCCGAGGAGCAAAACCTCGCTTGAATCCAAGCCGTGTAGTTGAGTTTGAGTTGCCTACGCCTCCACCGTTGCTGCCATTCTGGCAACATAACATCCTAGTATCAGATCCCAGGCCATCCTCCCCTACTCCTTCCACTGCCCAAAACCTCCACGCAGCCACTGACACTGTCATGCCGGGTAGTAACGACACCAACGCGACACTCGCCAATGTGATGTCCCAACTCAAGGACCTCACAGCTGCCGTCACCGCCCTGTTAGCCACCACCGCCGCCTACACTCAGGCGATTACCCGTCTGGAGCAAGCCTGCCAGCCATCTCATCGCATGGGGTACATCTCCGCTCCATTGATCCACTCACACCGGTGAACACCACAATGGCCGGCCGCTGAAATACCAGAAGATGGACTTCCCCGAGGACGAGTGATCCGCAACTTCATCAACCGCTGCGAGTCATACTTCTTCCAGCAGCGCATTGCTGAAGAGAAGGTTTGGATGGCCTCCTATAACCTGCTGGACGGCGCACAGTTGTGGTATATGCAGGTTCTGGAGGATGAGGGCAGTCCATGGTGATGCTCCACTGAGCTCCTCAACCTCCGGTTCAGTTCGCCATTCCACTCGAACCCAATGGACGAGATGATGGCTTGGAAGCGCACTGGCACCGTGGCAGAATTCAATCAGTTCAAAGCACAGCGCGTCCAACTATTCACAGCGGGCCTCCAACTACCCCTCTCCCTCGACGTCGAGATATACAACCCTCAGTCCTTGGCTGTTGCCATGAGTCTGCCGTGCAAAATCGAGCTGCACGAACAGCTGGCTGCTCCACCGGCGCCTGCCCACTCCTCGGCCACTCCCAGGGCACTGGCCACGTCCACGCTCGCTTTGCCGGTGCCACCAGCACCGGCTGTGACCGTCAAAGGCTGACAGATCAAGCGGCTGCCGTTGGCCGAGATGGAAGAGCGTCGTCGTCTTGGACTCTGCTTCAACTGGAATGACAAGTTTGACTCATGGAACTTGGTGATGAGGAGGATGGCGAAGCAGAGGCCTCTGGGCAGCCCACGGGAGACGACAATCTGCTCATATCCCTCCACGCGATCGTGGGGTGTGCACCAGCGAGACCATGCAAGCATGCGTCAAGGTGGACACCCCCATGCTCAACGCTTTGCTCAGCACCTGCTCGACCCACAATTTCATCCCGGAGGACGGCGCAGTGGCCACGTCGCTTTCCCTATTGCACCACCACAAGCTTTTGAAAGCACGTCCCATGAGTGGGCGCCCTTTGACATGCGGGAATTCGTGGACATCTTCACCCTGCCGCTCGCTGGCTATGACGTTGTCCTTGGCACCCAGTGGCTTGCCATGCTGGCCCGATCTTATGGGATTTTGGGAAACTCACCATGTCTTTTTGGCAGAGACCATCAAGTCCGTTGGCAGAGCACTGCCCACAACAAGCGGCCTTGCTTGCACATCTCAGCTAGGGGCGACATCGTTGAAACCTTGCCAGTGGAATTCGTGGACATCTTCGCCGGCAACAAGTGACCCTGGCTGCACCTCTCCACTGGGGGCGACATCTTTGACGCCTTGCTGGCGGAATTCGAGGATATCTTCGCTGAGCCTCAAGGGCTGCAACCGCCACAATCCCACGCCCACCACATTTGCCTGCTTCTGGGAGCCACGCCAGTGGCCGTCCGTCCCTATGGTTACCCATTGGTGCACAAGGATAAGCTGGAACGGCAGTGCCGACTCTAACAGTGTTCTATAGTACTAGCTAACTCTTTTACTTTCACTATCATACAGAACTTTCGAGATAAAGTCCAAGAATTTCAGCTTGCACCTCAGGTTCAAAGCAACAGCCATAAATAACAATGGATTCAAGGCTACATTGCCACAGTATTAGCAAATTTCTTCATATGTTCTGCCATCATACTCCAAGTATGATTAGTTCTTTGAGATACTAACTCTTGCAATGTCACATATTGAGATAAAATCATGGGAAAACATACATGTCACATACTGTGTGCCTGAGAATCATAGTGTCACATTGCAATAGCTTCATGGCTGCAATGAACTGTCTTGCACATGTCCAGTCCAGCACATCTGGGACACTAGTCACTACCCTCACCAATAATGAAATACATACTCTTGTTGTGTCTCTAGCTAACTAGAAATGCCTTCTCAAATTTCACTGGAGAATTGAACATGATGTAAGTGGCATTACATAATGAAAGCAGGCTCCTATCAGAAACTCTCTTTCTCCACACTTTTTGAACTTATCTAATCTTCCTAGAGATGATCCAGTCCTTATTGATTTTCTTGAGATAAGTAATTGCAGAATCATTAGAATAAGCATTGTCAATTGTAACCGTGAATATATTACCAATGTCTTACTCCAACAGTCACACTATTCAATCTTCTCCAAGTGTTTCGCCTTTGTGGTCAGGAAGCAAACAAAAATTCCACACCCTTTTCTGAAGAATCTAATTATCATCCATCCAATGACCTGTCAAGCTCATATAGTTAAGATTTTGATTAGATGACCATGTATCAGTTGTGAAACAAATCCAATGACCCTCCATGCTCCTCTTTAACTTTGTCTTCTCTTCTAGGTACATCTTCATGCAATCCTTTGCCACAGTAATTGTGGAAGTATGCATATACGAATAGCAGCCACGTTATTTATAGTGAAGACAAAATATGCAAATGAATGAAAGTGAATATGATGAGAACATTTAGAAGTGAAACATTGCAAGAAAAAAACGGCCTTATAGCAAAATACTATTCAAAATACCAGGCCTTCTATAATATGTTAGACCATTCCTGTTCAAAATGCCAGGCATTATAGCAAAATTTGAAGACTAGAGAGAAGCTACATATCAAGTAATATTAAAAATCGAAGGTGGCAAACAAATACATCCTTCCCAAAATAGATGGCTTTATAGGATTCAAATTTTATCCCAAAATAGACTAGCATCCTAATGCACCTCTCTTTTTATAATACTAGATGAATACTCCACACATTGCTGCGGGAAGCCAGGAATAGTGATGTAATATTAAAAATCAAAGGTAGTAAACAAATACGTCCTTCC
Source organism: Chrysopogon serrulatus (assembly GCA_015844335.1). Taxonomy (NCBI): domain Eukaryota; kingdom Viridiplantae; phylum Streptophyta; class Magnoliopsida; order Poales; family Poaceae; genus Chrysopogon; species Chrysopogon serrulatus. Next base: position 256,355 of record JADLZL010002564.1, read on the forward strand.
CAAAATAGATGACTTTATAGGATTCGAATTTTATCCCAAAATAGACTAGCATCCTAATGCACCTTTCTCTTTTTATAATACTAGATGAATACTCCACATGTTGCTGCGGGAAGCCAGGAATAGTGATGTTATAGAAAGAACATATGAAGCAGGGAGAATTTATAGCTAACGGCCCATTGGAACATGGGAATGTAAAAACCGCGGAACAGAAAAAAATAGGAATATAATTGGATTGCAGGTAGAAAACAAAAGATGATGGGAAACTATGATTGGATTGCAGGTAGAAAATATATATAAATTTCATAGGGACAGTGTTCTAGGATCACACGAAAAAATATATAGAAAATAACAGCACATGTAAAGATGATGGGAAAAATAATTATAATCTTTTACCTAAAGAATGAATTATGATACAAAAGTATATTGAAGTGGAGACAACCATGAGCTTATCCTTTCTTTTTTCTAGTGCTTGCTTCTTCCCCCTCACTGCCTCACGTCCCGCAGTCTGTAGCAGTACAGATGCAAGCTGCTGCTCCTGCCGCCAGGTGACTCAGATGTGGTCTAGGTGGTGATGTAGCAGGCTAGCAGCACCTGTGCATTGCTTGGGCCGCAGGGGGTCACCTCATACGCTGCCACAGCTTGCTACTACCAAGAGATGGAGCTGTGTGGGGCCAGCTGGGTGGACTCGAGCGATCCCGCAACTCACCATTTCTGAAGATGGAGCCGCATGGTACCGACGAGATGGAATCGAGGGCTTTTGCAGTTCGCTGCTGTCGCAGGAGACAGGTCCACATGGGGCCAGTGGGGGTGGACACAACTGATCCGTGGCTTGCCGTCGAGTGCCTTCAGTCTTAAGATGTCGTCGGGATTTGGCTACGAGTGGATGACGGGTGGAGCTTCTACTCCAGTGATATGGTACTGATTATGCTTCGATCCTATGCAACAGGAAGAAAAACAACGAGACGAGAGCCCTTTAAGTACTATAGAAGATAGGGGTCGTAGCAGAAGTTTGAATAATGTCAGATGGGGATGTGAAGAGACCGTGGTAGTGGGAGGCTGCTAGACCCTAAGGAAGTGAAGAGGTGCATAACATTTGTGAAAAGTGCTGTCCATTCCGCAGGGCTTGAAAGCAAAGGATGCCACACAATCAAGAGAAATAGAAGCTTTGACACCTGTGGGTTTCATCTATAGGTTACTAGAAGAACTCCCCGTGCGTTGCTGCGAGAATCGCAAGTGAAATTATACTACTTGTATTTACTAATATGAATGAATAAATATGATAATAAATGTTATAACGGATGATTTTTAGCATTCTAATATTGACAACTAAATATATGTTGGTAAATGATGTGATTTGCTAATGTGAATAGCTTGAATGAAGACCTAACGGTGTGATGCTGATATTGACACTTTGCATGGCGAGATAGTTGCATGTGCTAGATGTTCTAGTGGATGTTGATGTGGACAGTTTGCATGTCAATATAAATTGCTAGTGGGGGTTTGAAAATATAAGATACTAGAGGAATACTCAGCGGCGTTGCCATGGAAATTGCTGATGATTTGAATAGAACTACTTATTATACAAAAAAGATAAATAATTTTAAGTTAATGTTAGTGGATGATGTGGTACGTTGACGTGCACAACTAAATGCATATTAATGGATGATCTGTCATGCTGACATGTAGATTATAATTGCAAATGCTAGTTGGCTATAAATGTATCTGATAGTGGATTGGTGAGGTGGATAGCTTGCATATTGAGAGAAATAGCTAGTGGAATTTAGCTTTATAAGAGTATATAGATATAAATATATAGGTTTAGGTATATAGGTATAGGTATAGGTATCCTTCTCTTTTTCCAATACATATCTATCACTATCGCAATGTTTTCTGTGTACCATACCTTTTTCACTGCTCAAAATTTCCTGTACCCACAAATCACACTAAAGCAATATTACTGGACATACAGAATACAGAATGAAGGAGACTTCCAATTCCATGAAAAATACAACTAGCAATAGAATCACTACTATTTATAGAAGGCCACCTTCTTGTCCTAGGGAGAGAGATATGTGCTTGTCCTAGCGAGGGCGAGTGGACACTCTAGCCCCCTCCCCCAACTCTGGTGAGGTCGTCGGCGGTGAGAGGGAGGTGGGCCACCCCGCCCACCCTCCGTCCTAGCTTGGCCAAGTTTAGGTTACCCATTTGTGAAGTAGTTGCCTAGATGGGTGTGGCATCGAGGATAGCGGTCCTCCGCTTTCTTTTCATGGTGCTCAGCTCCTCCGGTGCCTCAACGGCAATGTCGGCTCTTGGTTGCCTCGACCTAGGGAGGCTCTATCCACAAGATCATGGTACGCTTCGCCTGTGGCACCACCATCATGGTCACTACGGTTCTGTTTGGTTCCCTGTCTCTATTGAACCCTGGCTAGGATTAGAGCCTAGATAGGCTTGTCCTGGTCCCAGCAAGCCAACATAGACTTGTTTGGTTGCATGGACTATCTAAGCCTGGATTAGAATTAGTGTGTTTGGTTCCCTGACTTGGCTTGCATAGAATCACCTTATTTGCTTCCTGATAACTTCACCCCTATCACACATTCTATCAAACACTTGGTGGGCATCACCTGGAACGAGCTCGCATCCATGGCTCTAGTTCTCGTCCTGGTGGGCGGCCCTCTTGTCCTGTATCTTGTGTGGTGGCGGTGGCTCTTCGGAAGAGAAGTAGGGAGCCCTTGAGGACGTACTCGTCATTGCTATGGGCGTGGTGGATGAGGTTGTCCTCAGTGGTCATGCTATTCCATCAGGGAAGCGTCGCGGCGCGGCCTGCTCGTTCGCGTGCAGGATGTCGTGGTGAGCGGAGTCAGGATGAGCGGGAGCAGGTGAGCATGGTGGTGGCCCTCTCATTCCCCATCCACACCGCGCCGCGTGCCATCACCGCGGCCCAACGCTGCGGCCTCCATGCACCGCCTCCACCGACGCCCAACCGCACCACCACGAGCCACGCGCCGGCGCTGGAGGTGCTCCAGTCCACCATGGCCACGCTCCATCGTGTGCTGGCGGGAGCCGATTGGAGCTTGGGCGGAGATCTCATCGGAGCTTACGTGGCGGTGGCTGGCGGGAGCACGAGCGTGTGATGCTTGAGCATCACACGGTAGTTGTCTTCCTTGTCCGCTCTAGAGGTGATACGAATCCATGCCGGGCGTTGGCTATGCCAGGCTCCAGAAAAACGGATTGCCAATCCGTTCTTTCGAGAGCCAGGCCAACGCACTTAGGGGAGGCCAGCTTTGGCCTGGCTAAATCCCAAGAACAGGGAACCAAACAAGTCCAAGTTGGCTCCAGCAGACCAGACCAAGGGTTGGCCACCCAACCAAATAGGCCCTACAGCCTCCTTCCCTAGCTTTGAATCCGTTATCCTCGTCTCCTGTGCAGCGGCTCCTCTGTCCCAAAGGCCGCACCACCTCCACCTATGGGGGCGCTGGAGCCTCAAGCCACGCCAAATTCGACTCCATCCCCATCTGTGCCCACCAGATCCTCTTGCGCCACGGCTACCATTGATGTCCTCTTTGCTCTTGATGTGTGTTTCCCTGTTGGCTTCGTCTCCAAGGGAAGTGGGCATCCTGCTTATTGTCCGATCTGTGAACAGTGGCAACCCTGTTGTGTAGGCGTCGTCGTGTGCATCTAAGCGGGCACGGGGTGTTGTTTGTCGGTTGGGACGCTCTTCTCGTGCCCTTTTCCTTCAATGGGTTTGATGGGCTGGCCATGGCAGCTGGTGTTCACGTCTGCCAAATATGGTTAGCCTGTCGGAAAGATTTCATCGCATTTCTGTCTACCTTGATTTGGGTGGTCGTCAGTGTCGGGTCCAGCAGCGACGCCAGGCACTTTGCTGCTGCTCTCTGGCTGCTGAGCTCCTGGGAACCGGCACTGTTGAGCCCGCTGTGCTCCTGGATGCTGCTGCTGTTGGGCCCTCCATGCAGCCTTTTTTGGCTTTTGGTCAAGGCAGCGGCACATGTTCATATTGGTGCAGCAAGGTTTCTGCAGGAAGGTTGCCTTCCAGGTTTTCTGTTGCAGCATTGCTCTTAGTGTCCAGCTTGCTTAGTGGTTTCTTTTGGAGCAAGAAGTTTCAGTTCGAGGCTCCTTCTCGAGGTCTCACTCAGCACTATAATGCGCTGCTCTTCAGTTGGTAATCGATATGGAAGTGGTGTAATTTCTTCAACTTCCTACTGATGCTGGTCCTTATATTTAACGATTAGAGAAGCGAGTCAACATCTACGACGAGAGACTGTAAATCTTCTAAGACAGAACTGAGGGAGAGTTGGTTGTACTATCTGAGTGCGATAATGAGGATCCTTGGTGTCTTCCTCGTCGCCAATTCTTTCTTATGGCCTGGGGCGTAACGGAAGGGCAGGTTTATATTTTTTGGACAGCTTTGTTCCTTTGTTTGGGAACGCCTCTGTTTGAGTCACTATGATGACTCTTTAGTCGTAGTCTTGGTGCTACATGTGTGTCTTTTGGGATTTGTGTTATCTTAAACCTTTGTAATATGGTTTCTTTGTTTTAATTAATATATTTGTTCTTATAAAAGAAATGGTCCTCTTACAGGTTCCCAGCTGCATTGTCGGAAATGCTGGTACAGAGCACTATGACCGACTTGTACCTTCTCCCAGCTTTACCCCGCAACAAGTGGCCTCAGGGCTATGTTAAAGGTCTTAAGGCCCGAGGTGGTATGACCGTAAACATCAGCTGGAAGGAAGGGAGCCTGCATGAAGCTCTGCTATGGTCCAGCGGCGGGCAGAATTCCCTAGCAAGGGTGCACTATGGGGACCAGACAGCCACCGTCAGCCTATCGCTGGGTCAAGTTTACAGGCTTGGCAGGGATTTGAAGTGCTTGAAGACTTTGCCACTGTGGTAGCAGCATAGCACACATTTGCTGAAATGGAAGGTACAATTAGCTGTGGAAAAATTCATGAAAATCTTCTGTGTGGCCGGCAAATAATCGATTGCATACATCATCACACGTATCGGACATTTAATTTGCTGTGTGTTTATTTACGTTTCAGTGTACATGTTTAGACGTTGCCCGTGCTATACAGTGCATGTGCATTCTGTCAACATTTTCTTAGATGGTCACATCTGCAGAACAAGTAAACTTGTTAAACTTGAATTCCATGCTCCTTCATTTGGACAGGTGATCTAGCCGTTCTGCTGTTGGCCTCGTGCCTCCAACACCCTAGCCACTAGTAGTAGGTACGGTACGGTGATTTTTTAGTTGTTTTCAGATTAAAGCCAGGACTCTCTGACATCGAGACACAAATACATGCAAAGGTCAAATTATGTGAAACTTTCTGCAAAGGCCTCCAGTAAATCTTTGCAGGTACCATTAGCTTCTGCTTTTCACTGACGCACATGCCTAGCGATCCAAGGTCCCAACTAGAGGTGCAAAAGGATAACCTTTAGGTGCACCTCCAAACCTCTTTAGTTCAAATATTTATACTATTTCTCCAAAATTTCTAAATAATAGTATAAATATTTGAACTAAAGAGGTTTAGAGGTGCACCTAACACTCACCAATTTGCACCTCTAGTCCCAACCTATACATGAAAACAACAAAGTCGGTTGGCGGATTTAAGATTGTGTGATATAAATGGCACACTCCATTTCGTCTATTTTTTATGACATATGCTTGTAAGCCTATACAGTTTACATTGGACAATGGACCACAGATAAACATAGAAAGTACTTTATCCCAAATTGTAAGTCAATCTAACTTTTTTAAGTCAAATCATCTCAAGTTTAACTAAATTTACATAACAAAATAATAATATTTAAATACCAAATAAGTATCATTAGGAAACTCCAACAACTTGGCGATTCTTGTTGTGGCGGCTAGTTTTAGATTTGGATAGCAAAAAATAAGCACCAACAGATGTGTTATCTGACTTTGTAAAATAAGATATTGGCTAATTCTTGATTTTCAGTGGCCATATATAGCCAACCATGAGCCCTTTCTGTATGACTTTGTAAAATAGCAAGGCTCTTGTGGATCTCTTCTTTTTAAGTTTTCTATTTTATAAAATGACCAAACAATGAAATTTAGCTACTAATTAGCCAAGTTGTTGGAGTTGCTCGTAGATTCTTCATTAATTATATTTTCATAGTATACTAAATCTTTATATTTCTCTCAATTTTGGTCAAACTTAAGAGGCTTTCACTCTTACAATTTGGGATGGAGGGAGTATATTGTTATAGGGAAGGACAATAACTTTTGATCATTTGGCACATGAAAAAGTATGAAGGAGTGCATTAATCAAACATAAACGGTGTGTGCAAGCACCTTTGATCAAGAGGTATACAAACCTCACTAGCTACTAAGCCTTAAGTTTAGAGCAAGCACATAAGCAGTCGACTAACTACCTTAAGCACTTTGTAAAGTGCCTACACCGATCACTATGTATATCACTAAGTACTATGCAAGTGGAGATCATTAAAATGGTGTACTAACACCCTTGGTATGTTTTCTCAACTCTCCATACGTTATTTGCCTGATTGCAACTCATTTATATCCCCCATTACAAATAGAGCTGTTGGAGACCAATTTGCAGCTTTCTAGAGCACCGTACGCTACAGTACTCATACCGAACGCATCCAGTCAAGCCATGTCGACTAGCTGTTGCGAAACTAGTCATTACACTTGTTTTTCTGTTCGCATTACACTTGTTTTCTGTTCGCCTTTGGATGCATCTGCTCACACCTGGATGCTTAGCACCAGACTATCCGGCGTCCACGGCACTTTTCGTTTTAGGTGCACCGGATGCTCCTAACCGGACTTGCTTGTGCGGACCGGACACTCCTCACCGCGTCCGTTGCTATATTTTCAGCACATTGGTATTTCATATTTTGGCTATAATTTTTGAGCTCTGAACTCTAATTTTGGTAATCTTGGACATTTTGGAAAGCTAATGAAAAGAACTACAAGTTTGAACTGATGCCATGCCAATTTGAGCTGATCCAAAATCATGAGACAATTCCAATTCATCCACCTCTTGTCTCGGCTTTGGAAACTTCAATTTTATTTGAGTCTTTTTGTCCGGGCTTTTCTTCTTGGTCTTAGACTTCTAGTATATTTTGTGGATCTTTAATATGGCTTCTAATGTCTTACTCAAGGTGTTGATCATTTGGATCACCACTTGTCTAACTCCAAGTCTACCTTGCATCCTTTGAACTATAACAAAAACACTTGCAAACAATATTAGTCCAAATGATCTTGATGTGCATCAAACACCAAATCCAAACTAAATGGGCCAAAGGTCTATTTTCCTTACACAATGGCACCTGGCAACAAATCATCTGCAACAAGTATCTAGGGTCTAAAACCTTGTTGAAAGCCCTAATTTGGTTTTAGTTAATTGATGAAACCTAGGACTAACCCTATTGCTAAGTGTGTAGCATTAGAGTAAAGGGAGGTGACCAAAGATAATCAAATACCACCCTTGGAGATGAAGGAAGAAGAGGAGCGAGATGGAATGCTAGAGGCAAAGGTATATGCTAGGGCATTTCCATTTCACCGGTCATAGGCGAGTAGAGAAGTTGACGGTCAGGCTTAGGATTGATAACTGTATTATTAAGAGGGGCGATGTCGCGCAATGTCTGTTATCTAAGTGCCACTAGGTGAGCAATGACTTTGCATGTGCATTAGGGACCTAGTGAGCTAACTATCTCTTGTAAAATTTATTTGAAAATGCTAACACACGAGCATAAGTGGTGAGACACTTTAGTGTTGGCACATGAGAGCAAGGGTTGATGGGGTTTGAGTGTAAATCCCTCCCGCCGAGCTTGCGAGGCGGGACCCGCCGCTTTTCAGAGTGAAAGGAGCTCTTGACGGGGCATTGGGCCGGGTCGAGGAGGTGTCGGACGCGTCCGATGACCCTATGAAGTTTGGCGTTACGAGTAGTGTGCATCGGAGCATCCGGTGCCTATTCGCCTGCGCGTCCGGTGCAAAGCAATTTCTTGTCAGAATGTGTGTTGTGCAGTCATCGGACGCTGGTGCGTCCGATGCCACCCCGTCAGACGCGTCCGATGGGTGTGTGCACGTTTTGGGAGCTCTTTACATAGCTTCTGGTGGGTTGGCCAGCGTCCGGTGAGTGGCGTCCAATGCGCGTGACTTGTGAGCACTGATTCGTGCATCGGACGCGTCCGATGAGGGCCATCTGAGCATCCAGTGCTTTGACGATAGCTAGCCGTTTGCACGGGCAACTGTCGTATTTGAATATGGACACGTGGCGACGATCTAGAGCTCGGGAAGGGTCTGATGCCTAGGCATCTGAGCGTCCGACGCCCCCGACTCAGCCCCACTTAGAAGGTAATGGTTGGATGGTTTGAGTGGCGCCTATATAAGTGGTTTGGCCAGCTTTGGGGAGTTTTTCTTGGCACTTTGACATACTTGACATCCCTTAGAGCTAAGCAAACCATCTCCCTCACTTCATATGCCTCTTGATTGATCTAGAGAGTGATTGGAAGAGCTTCTAGTGCATTTGCCTTGTGGTTGAGCATCTAGTGGCACTAGTGAGCGTTCTTGCTGCGACTGAGCTTATTACTCTTGGTGGTTGCCACCACCTAGACGGTTGGAGCAGCGAGGCCGGAGTTGAGCAAGCTTGGAGATTGTTCTTGGCCACTCCGGAGGCGATTGTGAGGGGTTCTTGACCTTGTCCCCACGGGAGATCGCAAAAGGTGCTCTAGTGAAATGCTCGTGACTTGTGTTGCCCTTATCTTGTGATGATTCTTGCAGTGCCCGTTGGAGGCTTGGCGTGGTACCAATTAACCACCGAATCCTAAGTGAGTGTGCTGTCACAACGAGGAGTAGCGTGTTGGCAAGCACATGAACCTCGGTAAAAAATCCAAAGTGTTCATTTGGGATTGATCCATCGAGATCATATTTGGATTTCATTTGATTGATTGGACCATCACCTTGGGTTTTTCATTGTTGATCAAAACGGTGATTGGTACGACATCCTGAAAGCACGGTTTGCATCTCTTGTTTCCTTCCTTGCGATTACTCTTGTGCCAAGTAATATATTAGGGTGTGTAGAGTAGTTTGATTGCTAATGACATTATTCTTAGTGTGCCTAGTGTATTAGAATTGCTAGAATTGGATAGGTTGGCTTGCAACCCCTTTTAGACTAGCGCAACACTTGCTTCCCCATTTAATTTACTAATTAGTTTGTTTAGTGATTTGTAGAAATTTTATTAGGCTATTCACCCCCTCTAGCCATTTAGGACCTTTCACTTGTCATGGGTTTTTTGGAAAAAATGGAATTCTCATTTTTGGGCTAATCTCATAAAGGTGAAGCAACATTTTGTTTGTTCCGGCTCATTCATTATTAAAGATAGATCATAGGTGAGATTTTAGGATGATAAGTTGTTGCAAATTGGCAAACACAACGTTGATGGACTAGTGCCATTGTTTATATAACATAACTCATCATAAATAGGATATCGTAGTAAATGTCGTTGGTACTTCTCCCATTAACATCTCATGGAGGAATGATATGATTGGCCAAAATTTAGTATCTTGGAATGACGTTCTACGGGGAATTCCTAATATCGATCTTACTTAGAGCACAATATGTTTCATTGGAGCTTGGACATGAAAACCTAGGTTTCGGGGAAGTCATATTGCTCCATGCAAATACATATGGAAGTTCCACATTTACATAAAGTGTTTTGGCGAGTAAGTGCCTTTAAAGATAAGATTTTTGTTTTGTTGAGGTGTCATCTTTAATTAAAGACAATTTAGCCTGGATGCAATAAACAAGATACCATAGTAAATGTCTTTGGTACTTCTCCCACTAAGATATTGTGGAGGCATGATTTGATTGGTCAAAATTAGTATTTTGGAATGACCTTCTTCTGCGCATTGCTAAAATCAATCTTACTTAGAACAAGATATGTTTCCTTGGAGATACTTGAAGAACTAGTTTTCGGGGAAGTCACACGCTACTTCACGCAAATACATATGGAAGTTCCCAATTTATATAGTGTTTTGGTGAGTAAGTACCATTAAAGATAAGATTTTTGTTTGGTACCTTCATCGAGGTGTCATCTTTAACTAAAGACAATTTAACCTAGATGCAATTGTCAAGGGGGTCAAAAGTGTTGTTTGTACTTGAAATGAGAAAATTAAGCATGTCTTTTCCAATTCTCATTTTCCCTGTGTGATTTAGGGTTACAAACATATCACTTCTAGCGTCCCTTATCCTTGTAGTATCATATATGTTTGAGAGCTGGCTATGGGGTTTGCGAAAGTTTTAAAACCTCTGGTTCTGCTTGGGACAACTACTTGTTGGTCACTTTGGTTATATAGAAATGATTTAGTTTTAAGGGGGGAAACATTCTTTTCCTTTGCAAGATTTATATATGGTTAGTTATACATTAGGCCTTCCACAGTGTGGTAGTGGTGCCTGAAAAATGCGGGCCCAATGAACAGAAATGATGAAAGGTCCTAATATAGATAGAGAGGGGTGAATAGCCTTTTGAAATTTTCTACATAACACTAATTTTTGTGCTAGCCTACCAGGATTTGCAAGCCTTCTACCACATGCTAGTATCCTATGCAACTCGAGCAATCAATCAAGCCTAATATACTACTTGCACAAATGAAAGGAGAGAGATCAAGGAGTTGCAAACCGTGCCTTCGAGATGTCGTACCAATCACCATATTGTCAATTCAATCCCGAGATGATCCAATCAATGAAGATGAAATCCGATATGATCTTGAAGGATCAATCCACACAAGTGAACACCGAGGGACACATGTTTTTTGTCTTGAGGTTCATGTGCTTGCCGACACGCTACTACTCATTGTGTCAATCTCACACTCGGTAGTTCGGTGACTAATTGGCGTCACAAGCCAAGCCCTCACCGAGCGCCACAATAACTCAACGGAGTGAGGGTAGCTCAATAACATGAGATTCCACTAAGGATTCCTTTCGTAAACTCCTGCTGGGTAGGATCTAGACTCGCCACAATCACCGGGTGTGGCCAAAAACAATCACCAATCTTGCTCACACCTCTTCGCTGCTCCAACCATCTAGGTGACGGCAATCACCAAGAGTAACCACAACAAGAATGATTCCTAGTGCCACTAGATATTCAGTCACTTAGAAATGCACTATAATCTCTCCTAATCTCTCTTTGGATCAAGCAAATTACAAGGGATGAGAGGGAGGTGGTTTGCTCGGCTCTAGTGGATGTCCAATGATGCAAAGTGCCAAGGGAGACTCCCCAAGGCCGGCCAAACATCTTAAATAAGTGCCCCAAAAGATACCCAATTGTTACCCTCAAATCAGCGTCAAAACCCCACTAACCGGACTCTGTTATCTGGGTGGCCGATCGCGTTCGGTCGCGACATCTAGTCCTTGGGTCCTCGCCATGTGTCATCGAATTGAAGCATTGTCGTTCATCACCAATGGATACGTACAATCAGCCACGCATTAAAGAATGACCAAACGCTCATGGTCCAATGACCGGATGTGTCCGCTCACTGCACTACTCGTCATGCGTGTGACTACCTCTAGCTACGCTGACCGAATGTGTCCCCTTGGACGACCAGACGCTCCACCATCGAGCGTCCGGTTACAGTCCAGAGAGGTCTAGAGAGGGATTTTTGTGACCGGATGCGCCTAGCGTCCGATCCGCACTGGACTTCCTCAGTCGCGCCTGCATCAATTGACTAGACGCATGCCACCTCGTGGCACCGGACCGTCCGGTCAGCATTGCTAGACCCTGGCCAAAATGATGTGTCCGATCTATTCCTGGACAGCATCTGGTCCACACGAAATGGCCCTTTCGAATTGGTTTCTCAACACCCTTGCTTCCAACTTGCTGACCACTTCCAGTCTATCTTTCATGCATGTGGGTTAGCACTTTCCAAAGCTTTTGGCAATGGTTAGAAGTTAGCACACTAGGTCCTATGCAAATGCAAGTAAGAATTCACCTAGTGGCACTTAGACAACCTTTTTTACCGCAAGATCATCTCTCTTAATAGTATGGTTATCTATTCTAAACCTGGTCATCATCTTTCCTACACATTTATGACCAGTGAAATGGAAAGCCCTAACTTATACCTTTGTCTTCCGCTTTCCATTCCATCTCCTCTTCTCCTCTTCTCTTCTCATCTCTTTTCTTCTCCAAGGGTGAGCACTTGATCACTTGTGACATCACCACCACCATCACCTTAATCTCTTTGCTCCACCACTTGGCTTGGATCATCCCTTTCTCAATTGCTACACACTTAGCAATATAGTTAGTTCAATAAGTATCATCAATTAACTAAAACCAAACTAGGAACATTCAAAAAAATTGAAAAGGGGGATTTTATTAATTCACAATCATTCCATCGAGTTGATACAATAATTGCAAACCCACTCCTGGCCTCTATAGCCTAAACCAAATAAGAAAAGAACACCTCAAGCATTCTAGTGACTATCAATCCTAAGACTAGATCGCCACCCATGTGCCTAGGAGAAAAACACCGTGACCATTTGCGTCAATTGTTGCAATGCCGCCACAACAAAGCCTATGAAGTTTGCTTCTGAAGGATAGCCCATGTACGAAGCCAATGTATAACCGAAGAAACCACCTGCATAGGAGAGTAACAATTTTTTTAAAAAAAAATTATTTCTGTATAGCCAAAGCGACCAACAAGTAGCTACCACTCCCAACAGAACTAATGGTTTTACCCAAAAGCCTGTAGCCAACTCCTAAACATATGAGGAATACTACAAGGCCGAGGAAGACCAAAAGCAATATCATGCAACCCCAAAGCATACGGGAAAAATGATATTCAAAGAAAAGGTGTTTAATTGTCTCATTTTTATGGTAAAAGCAACAATTTTCACTGCCATGCCAATTGTGTTTGGCTAAGTTATCCTTCGTTAGAATCACACCTCTATAGAGATACCAAAGAAAAAATTTATTTTTAATGGAATCTTTAACTTCCAAATAATTTTGTTTAAGTTGGGAACATCTATAAAAAACAGGGCTGAGTAGTATGATTTCACCGAGAAATGCCCCTTTAGGTCCAAGTTCCAGTGGAACACGCTAGGCTCTTGTGTAACCATAATATTGAGCAATGCGAGGATCACATCTCCATGAAATATTTAGAGGTGGTTGAAAGCCCTAGTTTGGTTTTGGCTAATTGATGAAACCTAGGACTAACCCTATTGCTAAGTGTGAAGCATTAGAGAAAGGGGAGGTCCAAGACAAGTGGTGGAATGGTGATCAAGGTGATGGTGGAGACCAAAGATGATCAAATGCCACCCTTGGAAATGAAGGAAGATGAGGAGCAAGATGGAATGCTAGAGGCAAAGGTATATGCTAGGGCATTTCCATTTTGCCGGCCATAGGTGAGTAGAGAAGTTGATGGCCGGATTTAGGATTGATAACCGTACTATTAAGAGGGGCAATTTCACGCAATATCGGTTATCTTAGTGCCACTAGGTGAGCAATGACTTTGCATGTGCATTAGGGACCTAGTGAGCTAACAATCTCTTGCAAAATTCATTTGAAAAGGCTAACACACGTGCACAAGTGGAGAGACTTTTGTGTTGGCACATGAGAGCAAGGGTTGATGGTATTTGGGTGTAAAACCCTCCCGCCGAGCTTGCGAGGCGGGACTCGGAAGTTTTCGGACGAAGTATAGTCACTCAGAGGTGACCGGACGCTGTCCTTATAGGGACCGGACGCGTCCGGTCAGTTGATGGCGTCCGGCGCATTTTCGGGGTCACTGGACGGCGCGCAACCGGACGATCCGTTGCCGCGTCCGTTCGGCCTAGAGAATCATGGCGTTTACAAGGTTGTGTGGACCGGACTCTGGGTGCGTCCGGTCGAGGTGCACAGGACGCGTTCGGTCGAGATTTTCATGTTCTGGACCTCTCTGGTGGGTGACCGGACTCGCACTATGCGAGCGTCCGGTCAAGCGTAGGACGCGTCCGGTCGGGCGACTGACAGCGCGCGAGCAGGGTAGCCGTTGCGCGCCAACGGCTACATTCAAACATCAGCGACACGTGGCCGTGGTAGAGGGACCGGACGCCGGGACTGGACGCGTCCGGTCGTCACTTAACTAGCGTCCAGTCATCTCGCAGACAGGGGATGTTTGTGAGTAACGGTTGGGTGCTTTGTGTGGCGCCTATATAATTGAATTGGCCGGCTCTAGGTAGTCTCTCTTGGCACTTTGATATTCTTGACATCCCCTAGAGCTAAGCAAACCATCTCCCTCACTTTGCATGCCTCTTGATTGATCTAGAGAGTGATTGGGAGAGCTTCTAGTGGATTTGCCTTGTGATTGAGCATCTAGTGGCACTAGTGAGCGTTCTTGCTACGATTGAGCTTATTACTCTTAGTGATTGCCGTCACCTAGACGGTTGGAGCAGCGAGCCGGAGTTGAGCAAGGTTGAAGATTGTTCTTGGCCACTCCGGAGGTGATTGTGAGGGGTGTTGATCCCACCCCGCGGGAGATCACGAAAGGATCCTTAGTGGAATCTTGTGTCATTGAGTTACCCTCACTTTGTGTGAGTTCTTGTGGCGCCCGGTAAGGGCTTGGCTTGTGACGCCGATTAGCCACCGAACTACCGAGTGTGTGGTCGACATAACGGGGAGTAGCGTGCCGGCAAGCACGTGAACCTCGGGATAAAAATCTTGTGTCCCTCGATGTTCTTGTGTGGTTTGATCCTTCGAGATCAACTTGGATTTCTCTATCGGATCATCTCTTTGGGTTTCATTGTATTGACAAGACGGTGATTGGTCATCATCCCGAAGGCACGGTTTGCACCTCTCGGTTCTCTTCCTTGCGATTATCTTTGTGCACTAGTGTAGCTTGTAGCATATTAGGTTGCTTGTGTGTGCTCTAGTGTATTAGGATTGTTAGAATTGGTTAGGTTGGCTTGCAACCCCTCACTAGGCTAGCGCAACACTTGCTTCGCCATTTAGTGTACTAACCGGTTTGTTTAGTGCTTTGCAAGAAAATTTTATAGGCTATTCACACCCCCTCTAGCCATTTAGGACCTTTCAGTGGTGAACTAAAGACCTCAGCTACCGCATCTTGCTTGTGTCGAGCGATGTTATACAAGCAAGGATAGTGTTCCCTTAGAGGTGAGTTTTCGAGCCATTTATCCTCCCAAAATCTCACTTGGGATCCATCTTTGATAATAAATGATCCAAAATGGAGAAAATCATATTTCACCTTCATAAGATTAGCCCAAAAATGTGTGTCTCTATTTTTCCAATAAGCTTGATATAATGTCTTGGAGCCTAAATATTTGTTTCGAATTAAACATTGCCAAGTACCATCTGTTGTAAGTAGCTTGAAAAGCCATTTACTAAGAAGTGTCATGTTTTAATATCTAGAGCGGAAGTAGTCCAATCTCTTCAAATACCCCCTCTTGGAATTTCAAAAAAGGGCATCATGTACAATATGGAAGATTGCTCAATACTGAATTAATCAATTCTAGACGTCCCCTGTTGATAAATGTTTCCCTTTCCATCTACTCAACCTCTTCACATTGTTTTTCCACCTTTTTCCAATCTACATTCCTCAACTTTTTAAAATGAATAGGAATTCCTAAATGTCATAGGAAACTCTCCAGATTTACATCCAAAAAGCTCTATATATTGGTTTTCTACTTCCTAGGCCTCTCCAAAGCAGTACATTTCACTTTTATGAAAATTTATTTTAAGACCCAATGCTTGCTCAAAAGCATAAAGTAATAGCTTCATGTTTCGATCTTGCTCTAGATCATGTTCCATAAAATAATTATTTCATCAGCACATTGCAGGACTGATAAACCACCATCTACTAGATGTGGCACCATTCCACTAATCTGCCCATCTTCTTTGGCTCTCTTAATAAGGATTGCTAACGTGTCAGCAACAATGTTGAACAAAAGAAGAGATGGCGGGTCTCCTTGACGAAGGCTTTTCTTTGTTTGAAAAAAAAGTGGCCAATCTCATCATTTACATTAATTGCTACACTTCCACCCATAATGAAGGTTTCAACCCATTTGATCCACTTAAAAAAAAAAAAAAACCTTTCATATGCAGTGTTTGTAGCGAAAAAGAACATCTAACTTTGTCATAGGCTTTCTCAAAATCTATTTTGAAAATTACCCCGTTCAATTTCTTTCAATGGAGTTCATGTATTATCTCATGTAGGACAACAACCCCTTCTAGGATGTTGCGTCCTCTCATGAACGCTGATTGGGTTGGGCTTATTATATGGTCAGCCACCCTATTAACACGATTTGTTGCCACCTTAGTAAATATTTTAAAACTAACATTGAGCAGAGAAATTGGTCTATATTGTTGTATTCGGTTTGCATCTGACACCTTAGAAATGAGGGTTATAACACCAAAGTTTAAACTAAACAAAGGCAGATCCCCATTATGAAGACTTTGGAACATCTGCAACAGGTCTCCTTTAATGACTTCCCAAAACTTTTGATAAAACTCAGCTGGAAAACCATCAAAACCAGGTGCTTTGTTATGTTCCATTTCAAAAATAGCATCCCAAATTTCGCTTTCTATAAAAGGGGAAGTTAGGAATTCATTTTCTTCCGATGTTACTTGGGGTATATCATTGAACCTCGAACTATCAAGGGTACACAAGGAATCCTCTAATGGTCCAAACGGTTCTTTATAAAATTTGGTAATATAATTTTTAAGGTTATGTTGACCTTCAATCTTTCTGTCCTCCTGTCAAGTGAGAAAATTCGCTTCTTTCTATGCTTGCCATTGGCAATTAGTTGGAAGTAACGTGTATTATTATCTCCAAGGAGGACATCCTTCACCTTAGCCCTTTGGAAATATTTAATTTCCTTCCCTAGGCCAACGAGATCATTGATGTCGAGCAAGAGCAAGACTATCACACTCCGCTTCAGACAAATCACGGACCTCAGCTGCCAAATCTAGCTCATTTATGGAGGTCTGTAAATTTTGTTTTTGTGCCTTATATTGTCCATTGTTATGTGCTTCCCACCCTCACAAATTTCTGCACAAAGCACTTAGTTTATTATTCCATCTTTGGATTGGGTTGTTGCTCTTCACTGGTTTGTTCCAAATTTCTATGACACGGTCATAAAAATCGTCAGAAGTAAGTCATGATAGTTCTAGCTTGAATTGTTTTCCATTCCCTGCAAAAGCTGAGGTCTATCTAATAACAATGGAGTGTGATCCGACACCCCCCTATCTAGGGCTTGTACAGTCACCAAAGGGTATTGAAGTTCCCATTCAGTTGTCATCAAAACTCGATCCAGCTTCTCATAGGTTGGAATAGGTAGGGAGTTTGCCTAGGTAAATTGTCGACCAGTCAAGTCTATCTCCCTAAGATCAAAACTGTCAATAACAGCACTGAACAAGAAAGGCCACCGATCATGAACCGATTATTGTTCTTTTCGGCACTTTTGCGCAATAAATTAAAATCTTCGCCAATTAGGGTAGGAAGTGGATTTTCCTAGCAAGCCCTCACAAGTTCAGCTAAGAAGGCAGACTTGAAGTCATCTTGAGCTGGACCATAAACAGCCATGAGAATCCATTTAAAGTTATCAATTTTATTGCAAAGATGAAATTTTATATAAAATTCCCCTTCCACAATAAATGAAGATCTAAGAGCCCTATATTAATACCTAGTAATATCCCCCCTGGCCGACCACTTGGGGCAAGACAATGCCAAACGAAACTAGCACCTCCTGATTGGTGAGTCTGATTCGTCTTTGACAAATCTTTCTTCCCCGTCTCCATTATAGCTACAAAATCTAGATTATGATCTTTTATTGCATCTGAAATATAACAAAATTTAGTCTAAGAGACCTTTGCTTTCCAGAAAATGCCTTTCACCATGAAACTCTTTTAGCTTTAATATTACACCCGTCTCTAGACTTGCTCCTATTTTTTCTTTGAAGATGACTTTGACTTCCTAGCGGATGCCATGAGATCACAAATCTTTGTGTCCAAGTCCGCCTCATCAAAATCAACCTCGGAAATATCCCCCACCAAGTGAGCGAGTAAGGCACTGTCGTTTTCGGTGTCCTCATCATCACTGAGGACCAGATAAGACCTTTCTGTTGATTTGTTGGAGATAGGTGCAACTGATATTCTATCAATTTCTATGCGTTTCAAGGCCTTGATTGTTAAATTAACCCCTGATTCATTACCCCCCAAAGTAAAACCTAGATTTTGTAGGTTTCTAGAGCACAAATAATTAGGTAAAGTACCAATAGAGATTTTAGAAAAAGAATTTGGCATATCTGAGTTCAACTGTTGAAGACCAGAAGAAGAGCATGGTGATCCCAAATCTCCCACCTTCTTTCTGTCCAAGTTGCGAATCACAGCCCTATGCATTACTTTCTGCAACATATCTTCATCCTCTGCGAACAGTGGAGCAACTGAGGGGCAAGATCAAGATGACCAACAGCAACAAAACAAGAAGCGAAGACAACTGAGTCAACACATGCCACCGGTAGCTCATCCGGTCCATCTTTAGGCCCAAGTCCTACGCAATTACATGTTACTCCATTTGGCAAGGCACCTTTATCCCCCAAACGTCCTTTGTTCAGCAAGGCAACTAGGCCACAACTAGTTGATGTTACACGGTTCCCTAAGGTCACATGCGAGAAGGGAAAAAAATACTTCGGTTTGTGTTAGTCCTTCAAGGGGAAGGAAGGTCGCAGGAGCTCTCAAGTGGCACACTCGTTGCTGGTTGTAGTCTGCTGACTGTAGTGGAGACATGTAGTAATCCAGATACATCTAGTCCGCTGCTAACTCTAGGGTCATGCAGCAACCCAGGTATGCCTAGCAGCCCGCTGGTGATACCAATTTGTGTGTGACCACAGCTCACCTGCAACATTTGAGATGCAGAAAGCAACCACTAATAACTTTGATGCTGTAGATAAGTCACAAGTGCGAGATGAAGTGTCGAGAATGTTTTCTGCAATAAAAAATAATGGCAAGAGGAGCAGCCGATCAGTCTCACCTGAGTGTGTTGGAGCAATCAGCAAGCCATCCTCTCCAGATTGTGTGCAAATACGCAGCAGCTCTGTCTCCTTTGAAGGTGCGCTCAACCCTGAAAAATTGAGAGCTCCACAAGCACTAGTGATGGGAAAACCATTAGGCAGCATGCCAACAGCTAGCAGCCCAACTACACCGTGTGTGCTTTCATCTGAAGGTAACTAGGAACTTTCAAATAGAGAGCAATTCTTCACAGGCTGCAGTGTATCAGCCAAAAGACACCGAAGCTATCTCATATTATAGCTGGGACCATATCGAATATAAATATATAATAGTCCTTGACAGGTGCATGACTTATTGCAGGGTGACTTTAACTACTACAAGTTACTGTATGAATAAATTAATATTATTTCCGAACGAAGCATCAGTGGTTCTACATGTTCTGCTCCCATTTATTTTGAAACTACTCCAAATTAACATCACGTGCTGCAATATGATGAGTGATGTCCAAATACTCTCCGTCCTGTCTTGATATCACCCTGGGCACCATACCGCGGATGGCCTTAGCTCCGTATGTGAAATATTGCAATGGCATTGCAACGATCGCAGACATGTAACCATCTAGTCTTAGAATCAGTTCTCATTAAAATTCAGGCCCTTTTTTTTATCTAGGCTGTTTGCTTTTGCAGAGATCAAAGTAGGTTCAAGATCATTGTATTAATGAATTCGATAAAATCATGTTAAATTAATAACTCACTTTATTAAAAAAAATTCGAGACCATCTAGCGTCTATATGCGTTCCTTGGCAGATATGCCGCTCTCGGTGATGCACAGCACGCGCACACAGATGCCGAATCCAGCGCCGTTGGCTATTGCAAGTCCAGATTCTGAGTTAGTTCGCCCTAAAAAAAAAAAGGAAACCAATTTATTGTGCAGCTGAATGTGCAGGAAAGCTAACAACAGCTGAATGTGCAGGGAAGCTGCAAGACGTCGGAGGACCGCGAAGCCGATTGCCACCTAGTTATCGTTCTATCGACTGAGAAGCACGACTGTTAGCACTCAGGGTAGCTACCGTGGCGATGCGAATGTACAACCATCATAGTACTCCAGCAGAACCTAGTTCAGCCCTAGTACAAGTTGCAACTGCTGTAGACTCAAGAATAAAAGCACAGTGGTAACACAATGTTATTATCATCTAACAGGATTGAGATTCAAGGAGCAAGGCAAGCTACTTCGGTGCATTACTGTGTTCCTGCTAGAATTCCACATTGCTAGCAAGCCTAGTACACCTAAAATAACATTACATTTACTCGGGATGTCCAAAGATACCCAGCAACTAGGACCACTGTCCCAGTAGAACGATTGCCTCAGGTGGGATCTAATGCGCCAGAAGCTAAGATAACCTCTGTTTCTTCTTAGCGAGATTCTCAAAAACAGAGCGTATATCTTCAGATGTTACAGGTTTCGATGCATCCCGAGACTCCTGCTCAAGTATCAAACAAAGCAAAAACACCATTGAGATGACTGAATCAGATGCCAACATATAACATGTTAAAACATAGAAACATGGAAATGAATGCACTGACAAAATGAAATGGCATTCCTCTTCTCTGAACTTAACCAGACACGACGAAATGCACGAGACAAATATATTGTTAAATTGAAAAGTAATTCAGCAGACAATCAAGCTGCATACTACACTCTAACACACTAGGAAACATGAAAAGCAGAATTGAAGGACAAACAAATTCTTATGCTGTCTTAGACCTCACTTATCTAATGCTGACCAACAGGAAAATACATCATTTCCAGCACATATTACACACAATTACCCAACAATCGCAGCAGGGCAACCTAGCATCATAGTCATTAATTATCTGTAATGTTAGCAGGTGCAGACTGGCCCAATACATGATGCAAAGCATGAGTTACACAAATTAGCTCTTATGAGTAGGGTTTTAACACATGCAGGTTCACCTCTTTGAATAGTTGTCATGTGTTTAACAATGAAGTATCAGGTTCTTATCCAAAAAAAAAAAAAAAAAAAAAACCTCAAACATGTTACTTCTTCCAATGATTGTCCTGTGTTTTAGCAAGAAGCGTTAAGTAACAGTTTTCTCCAATCCCATCCAACTACCAAAAAGTTTTCACACACTCAATCAAATAAGAGAAGATTGTTACCAGAAATGACTGAAACTCATTCTTCATGTCATTGATGCCACTCAGCATCTCTATCTTTTGAACATGATTAAGTGAATTCAGAAAATTTGTCTCAGCTCCTTGCTGCTGCTCCAGTTTCTTCTCCCTCTTCTGCTTGGCAATCTTCTCATATTCCTCAATAGAATCCTCCTTGTCAATAAGATATGCGATACCTCGTTGTGCATAGAAGTTGCAGCATGTTTCACACCTGCATAGTGTCTCCCTCCAACCTTTAGACATGAAAAAAGGCTCACTTTTATCTGTAACAAGTGGCATCATATTTACATCCATTCCTAGCTTGCAGTTGCTACCAGAACTACCCAAATTGGCCTCCTCAGGAACTGCGATGGCTTTTGTAGAATCATTCTCAATGGAGGTCTTTTCGCCAACCGTATGATCACCATTTTCATGCTTCTCAGTGTTAGCACAACCTGAAGGTTTTTCTATCACATTTGGATCACTTGCATCATTTTGCACTGCCAGATTCTGCTTACCAGAACTCCAAATTGCATCTGGATACAATTTCAAGAAATGGCAAACAGGTGAGCATTTGTGGCATATAAATTCCTCATAGAGTGGATCCCCTTCCTCATCTCTTGGTATCTGCAACACAAGGATGTCACTGAGCACACTAATATTTTGTATGTGCCAGGAAACTAAACAGAAGATGCTACATTTTATCCTGAGGATTCTATTCAAGAAAGATGTGGCTCTCCTGCTTGTTCAAAAAAACACAATTTATCCTGTGGACATCTAAAAAGGCCTCTACTGACAAAAACAACAGGATATGATAAAGATGCATGCAATTTGCAATTGTGGCCTGATAAAGCACAGAACTAATTCGATTAACAAAATGACATACAGCTCTCCTGAGTGTCGCAGAAAGAAAGAAAAATGCAGTACAAAATAAATGAATTAATGTGTCAAACTTAGCGATGCTGATCAGTAAGAGATTCTTAGTCGGCGTAATTAATTTCCAATTTTGCAGCAGCTGACAAGGAATAGAAGTTATACATTTTTAAATCAATGTGTAGGCTGAGCAGCGCTGATTGGTAAGAGATTCTTAGTCCCAATAGCATAACTATTGAAAGAGAAATTTTCCAATTTTGCGGACCCTCTATAAGGTACAGTAAGTTAAACATTGTTGAATCAACGTATAAGCTTAGTAGTTAGTAGTTTGGCTGATCATAGAGGTTCTTGGTCCCCAATAGCATAACTATTCATGAGCAATTGCCTTTTTGAGGAAGACAAGGTAAAAGCTAACAACCAAAAGCTCTAGCTAAGCAATGCATTTGCTTCTAGTTTCACCAAGCAAGAGGACAGAATAATAACGAACTACAGCAATAGTACATTGCATCACAATGATGTAATTCCTTAAGTCTAAGGTCAATAAACAATCTATAAGAAAAATATCGGCATAAGAAAAAAAAATATATGAATACTACTGGCATTGGTATCAATATTGCAAAGAGACAGTAATAATGGACTTGCACCAGAGTGATTTACTCCCTCCGTTCATTTATCTCTTTCATCTAAGCCTTTGGCGCAATGACCAAGGAGCAGAGCAAAAGCACTCAGTTTGCATTTAATCATAGCGGGCTGAGCATATACGAGGAGTCACAGGCAAGAAACAAACAATGAACAGTAAAGAGACAATAAATGCAGGCAAGTGGTAGCCCTGACCAGCAAAGGGGTAATAAATGCAGGCAAGTCTAAAGCTAATATGAAGGAGAATTTTGAATAAAAAAATTGCTTAGATGGAGATAAACGAACAGAGGGAGTAATTCCTTAAGTCTAAGGCCAGAATAAAAATCTAGAAGAAATGGCATGAGCATAAGAAAAAATTATGAACACTACTAGCAAGTACCAAGATATCAGTATTGCAGATACAGGTGATACAACCAGGTAAAACACACAAGAATCAGAACATGAAAAGCACCTAACAGATATGATCCCATATAAGAAGGTACTGGAAAGTAGAATACCTCCTCAATAGAGTTAAGACCAATATGATCCCCATGAAACCAGTCCTCACATATACTGCATTGTATCATTTCAACTTGCTCCTTAGCTTCTGGATCAGGATAAGGCCGCCCACATGTGCAATAGGAACCTTTGAAGTTATGGTTATAAGCATTTGCTGAATTCTCAGAATCTTTCTCAGGGCAAAGTTTGCAAAGGTGACCACCAAACTTTGAGTTGCCACAATCACAACGAAACTTCCGCTTCGTCCAAAGTTCAATAATCTTAAAAGAAAAGAAAAAAGGAAAGTAAAGTATCAGCAGTGTGCAAGCACAAACAAAAAAACGATAAAATAGAGAAGATTGGGAGGTAGCAAAGAGTACATGCATTTTAGATATTCTTTTGATGTAAATGAGTTAGCCAATCTGAATCTGAATAGAATAAAATGCTAAAGCAAAATTGAAACAAATAGTGACAACTGATAAACAATCACATGAATTACATCCACCAAGCAATTGTCTCACTTTGCCACATATGTCAGTGTGTGCTAACCAAACTTTAGACAGTCAGATGCCATGTATCAATTCAGCAACTCCAGATATACTACACTATCTGCCAGACCAGATATCACTAAGGAGAATTATGACTGCAACCATCCTTAATAGTATAGTGTATAAAGCTATAGAATGAATTGTCTAACGCACAAATATATATGAACACAATTTCCCTCCTTAAATAAATACAAACGCATCATGGGTGCCAAAACCCACAGGGTAGGTGCAATCTTATCACAGAACTTGAAAATGATGCAAAAATCACGAATATTATTTCTTTGGCGCAATTAGGTCATCAATACACCAGTTCAAGGCAATCAAGTCCATATGGTGCTGACCAGGCAGCCAGCATTGCAGTGAAAGGCATAGACTGTGCTACAGTGGTCTTCAAGTGGGTTTCTAGTGCTGGTTACTGCTAAACAAAGAGCTTTGTTCCATTCATCATCAAGCAGTCGGTGAAGGGACAGGCAAAGAAAGCAACCATCAATGACCGAAGTGTAACCATAGGGCTTTACAGCAGGCTGGAACAAAAAACTAGAACCATAGGGGGTTTTCAACAATGGGTAGGATAGGGCTGACAGCCGAGAATGCTGCAGTGTTGCTGCATGATACTGATGCTGCTTATAAGCCCCATCTGTAGCTGTTCAATCCCTGATGTCTTCTAGCTGAGCAGGTATAGAGTAGTTGAAATGTTCAAATGGCCTCGCTCACATGTACATTTAGTTCACAATACTAGTTTATACATACTTAAACCAGGTGTATGTTGCTCACCATATTATAATGTGGTGTCTCTTCTTGTAACCAGTAAGAAAAGAGGCATGGCCTCGTCCAGGTAAATGTACTGTGAGATGTAGATTCCTAAGGCTTAGACGAGTTTAAACAGCCCAAACTGCAACTGATGCATAGTTTGTTATACTCCCTCCGTCCCTTTTTATTTGTCGCTTCGCTTCCCGAGACACAAATACCGGCTATTTTAATAAATAATAAATATCATCGATTACTATCATAATTAGTATCATCGGAAAGATCTTTGGATCTAGTTTTTTAACAAAATTATTTAGAGATATAAATATTGTACGTATTTTTTATAAATCAAGTCAAACTTGTGGCACGCATCCCACGGCGACATATAAAAAGGGACGGAGGGAGTACAACACATAATGCATCTCCAATTTTGCTGGATGTAGGAAGAAACTGAGGGACAGATATGGCCTGGCCTCTAATCGCCTGTCTACCCTGTAACCACTTGTTTCACTAACCACACTTGTTCTCTTGTCCACTTGTTTCTCTGGTCGTTCTCACATGGGCTACAGTGCCACTGTGTATGAGTGGGGCAAGGGTTCAAGGGTTTTCTCAACCTGCGTGAGGTCTTCTACTTAATGCAATGACAGGGGCTGTCTTAGCCCCCACAGGTCGAGTTTTTAGAACTAACACATGGGCTACAGTGCCACTTAATGTATGAGTGAGGTCTTCTACTTGTTGGATAGGACTCAGTGTATCTTTACATTTTGTTTTAAAGGCTTACATTCTTTTTAATGGGTGAAGTGGCATAGCTCCCACATTATCCAACTTTCAAACAAATAAATAAACAAGCGATGTCAGAGAAGGCTTTCTGTTCAAGTACTGAAATTCTTGACCTAATAATTCACTTTTTTTAAGAAAAAAGGAAATTATTCCAGCCTCTGCAACCACACACAATTAAGAGAGAACACATGGAAAATATTTCAGGTGCAGCCCTTTTAGTACATATTTGCACTGTCTTTAAACCCTTCTATTCAACAGATACCATCCATGAATTCATCCTGAGTTGTACCAGAATTGTACATAAATGGTTGATCACATAGCGCTGGTCATATTTTTATCTACTGTGCAAACATAAACCCTCTGGAAGCAAGAGTTACAGGCAAATTCTAGCAATTTGCCTAAGTTCCACCCTGCTACTAAAGTCCAGGCACCAGCTGATGATCATAGAAGATATATACAGCACACGAAAATCATTGACTTCAAAAAGAACTTTTTTTTTTTTGTGGGGGGTGGGCAAATTTATACAGCTACTGCTACATGCTACTTGAATAAACTATATTCGGTTCCACACGCACATGCATATCCTGCTCTATAAACATATGCCCATACACGCATTAGGAAAATGAAATATATAATCAAATAGATATGTTATAAAAACAAAAGGATAACAAAAAATGAAAAAAAAAAAGTTGTATAATGATTAAAAGACTCCCAATTTCAATGCAACTGCTAGCAAATTAGTTTGAATTTACAAGTATTTCTATTGTGCTTAACTAAAAACTATGAAAACCCTATACAAGAAATCTTTTTTACACATGATATATGCTGTGTCGTAAACTGTTTCATGAAACCATGTACACAAGCCAGATGTTCTACTTGCTTTGCAACATCATGCAATTGCATTCTGCTCCATAACATTACTGACAGATATGTGGTATTTTTCATATAAACAATTCTGCCTACATTCCTAGACGAGTTATATATCTAATATTTTGCATAAAAACTATGTATGTTGCCAAAAGACCATATGGCACAAATTCAGGGCCTCTATTACAGCAATCACTTCCTTAAACTTAACAATGCACAACAGATTATCCTTGGGAGATGGTATCTAGTACTGCAGACATGAAAGCATAGAATAAGAACACAAAATTTCTTTTCAACTCGTAAACACTCAGATCCAATAGTGTATGTATGTATGTATATTGATCCTTTTGAGACAACTATGGGTTCTAGAAAGACAATTCCAATTGAAAATAAAAAACACAAGTCAAATGGAATTTCTTTTTGTTTTTCTTTAGATCAGTGAATATTTTTTGAAAGGTTAAGGGTGGAGAAAACCAGTTTTTATTTTCTTCGAAACTAGTGCCCTCTTCCTTTGCATGTAGAAAAATTAGAAATAAATTTAATTACAAGAAGCTTCATAAAGCACTTCTTTATGAGTTAAACTTCAATTTGTCCATATTTCTGGAAAAAGTTTCACGTGTTTTTTACAAGACTATCATTCACATTTGAACAGGCATGGATACAGCATTTGTCGGATAACTTCCATCTTGAGAGTGCGATCTCTCTTGATTTTTAACCATATACAGAAATCAATGGACTGTGTGAAGTTCGCTAAAGGTTGTGGCGTATCAATGATTTCATTCTACTGGCTCAGAATCCCAAGTGAGATACTAACTATGCATGTTTTCCTAGGTAAGGGGTTGTTGTAAACTATTCTCTAGGTAATTAGTTTCTCTTAGAGCACAAGCTAAGTCGCATCCGATAAAATTGTGTTTGTTTGTTTGTTTACATTTTATTGCATATAGTCATCTTATATCTTATTTTTGAGTGCCCATCAGCTTATGCAAATCGGCATTATCTAATATGGAAAAATGTGTACTCGCTAAAGCTGCATTAGCCTGCTTTGAGCATTGTGCAAGCCTGCATAAGAGCAACTCCAAACAAGCCCTCAAATTTTGCTCCCCCTATTCCCTCAAACGGGAGCTCCTCGTCCATATTTCAGCTCCTACTTCTCAGCGCACTCCAATCTATCTCCTAAATTTTCCCTACTGTACACTTTATATTGCCATGGGCCCTACTCTTCAGCCCCACTTGTCAGCTTTGCAGGACTCGAAAGGAGGCGTGGGGGGAGGATGAGGGGCTCCTACATCTAGGGGTTCAGGAGAGAGGAAATGAGAGCCCCTCATCTATCAGGGGCTGAATAGGAGCTCAATTGAAGAGCTTTTTTTGTGTGTTTTGAAATCAAAATGGGATGAAGGAATCAAGTAAGATCTTGGTTGGAAGGCAACCAAACATGGGAGGCTCCACTGCAAGCCTGTATATAGGCTAACGCAGGCAACCAATCAGACCCAATAGTACTACTACTACTTTGGAAGAGAAGGGAGTGAGGTGGGTCACCTCATGCCCGTCGTGGCAGGCGAGGCTGCAGGCGGTGCAGACCCCGGCGACTCCATCAGGCACGCAGGTGAGGCAGGAGAAGACGGCCTGGCGCTTGAGGTATCCGCCGGCGTAGGTGCAGTCCTTGCCGTCGTCCCCGCCCAGCACCAAATCCGCCTCCTGCACAGTGTTCCGGTCCCCAAAGCAAAAACCCGAGCAAAAGCCTTAGCTGAGCGTCACGCAAAAACCCACCTCAATGAACAGATCGAATCTAGCTGTCAGATGAGGAGGGACAAAGAGGTAACCAGCTCCACGGCCTCGATGTCCTCGATGTACTCGTTAAGGGTGACCGTGGGCTCCGCCTCGTCCGGGAAGGCGTCGCTCGCCGTGTCAGCCATGTCCTGTGCCGCCGCGGCCGGGACCGGACCCTTGGGTTAGGGTTAGGGTTTGGCGAGGAGGAGGCGAGGGGCTTGGAGCTTGCGTTGCGTGTGCGCACGCGCGATTGGATTGGATTGCGGAGAGGGGATGCCTTGGAGCAGCAGAAGTGGAAAGGGGGGGATTAATGGGGGAGAGAATGGAAGCTGAGGAGGGAGGGGAGGGATCCTGTAGTCGTAGAGAGAGAGAATCGGGGAAGAGAGAGAGAAGGGACCTTTTTTGTTGGGCCCAGATTGGAGTCCTTCTGCTGACTGAAAAGTTTTTTTTTTTTTTGAGGAATCTGCTGACTGAAAAGTGGGGCTGGCTTAGTGAGCTCGATATGGGGCCCGGTGTCGGTCGCAATATTTGAGTGCACGTAGCGATGCCCAGGTGTTTTCGAGGGAGACGGAAGGCGCCACTTTTGGTTTCCCGCCACGGCGATGCGACTTGCGCGCCAGTCGCTGGTTACCCGACGTTTCCATGAATTCCCGAATACCCTAGACAATTCAATTGACTGTCAAAGGAGAGATCTCAAATATAGCTAATTTAACACCAACAATAATTTTTTAACAGCTCACATAACTCTCCACTATAATATTCTTCTTTCATTATTTTTAAGACCTAGCTAGCTATTGTAGAACTGCCGACAATTTTAGACATCTACAATTGTGGGTCTGATTCGATATCTGGTACATCTAAATTCATGTAAAATAGTAAATGGCACAAAAAAGTTATTAGCAAATTATACATAATGTTAGCGGCAATTTTGTATAGAATTTCAACTATAATTTGTAGAGAAGAATATATTACAAGTCACTTGTTCAAACAAAGAGAATCATTATACTAATAAATTGACTAGTTTAAGTGATCAAGTGACAACACATCACAAACACAAAGCCACAGAATTACCCAGACTAATTTTGGGTAATCAGAATGGCTATCCGAATCTGGGATTGGGTACCTTTGTTTCAGGTAATTCAGATTTGGATTCGGATAATCTGAATATGGGCAATAAGTACTGTCCAATATATATGGGCCCAGGGTACCTCAATGCCTAAATGTCTAGCCCAAGCCTGCCTATAGGGTCGGAGACGACAAGGGTTGAGGCACATGTGTGTCGCACGGTACTGGCAAGCTTGGAGATCAAGTCAATCCAAGGATATCTAGCGGCCAGCGCTGTCATATCTAGATAATAGGATAAAATCATTCTATTATGCTTTTCATACAATAAACTAGCAAACATAGTTAGCTGATCGGTTCCATCGTACCCTTACCTCCACGCACTACATATATAAGAAGGATAAGGACCCCATGGGGTCCAATCCTTTATCTTCTAAAGTGTAGCTACAATCAGCAACCCTTATAACCGAGCATATGGATACAGAGAGCTGCTTCAAACTAGATGTAGGACACCATGTACCTAAGCTAGTATAATCCTTGCGTCATATGTGCTACCAATCTCATTCCCAATCTATGAATATGCTGGCCTCGTGGGGGTGTCGATGGCAGCAGGTGGTGACGGTGCCAAGGTGAAGAGGAAGTGGTGGCAAATGATCTTCAAGAGCCCCGGAGGTGGTGGCGGTAGCCGGAAGACGAGGAAGAAGCCAACAGCTTCCTGCTTGCGAAGATGGCGGGGGAGGGGACAGGGTGGAGGCAGCGGCGACTACTCGTTTTATTTGCACGGTGGCTAGGGTCCTAAGATCGGCAGGGGATCCTTGTCGTCTGTGCCATGGAGGGGAGCACGGCACGAATCTCATGGCTGGCACAGAAGTTCAAACGTAGGTGCGCGGTTCTATCACCCAACAACGACACCGAGGGAGCAGGTGCTCCGTAGGTTTTCCAGCGTGTGGCAGAACCTTCCAAATTATATGGCCCACAAGCACCTGACATTGTCCCTAAGACCTCTGTCAGTCATACTTGTGTACCACATAACTTAAAAAGTTCTGTCGGGTGAAACCCCGATGACACCACGATCCTCCAGGATCCACTTCTTACAAAGAACTTGCAGTATTACAACCATTCATACAAAATATAACAGAGTAGCGGAAGGTTTTTGTGAAGAAATAACAACACTTGATCGAGTTTGATTAAATAAAACTTAACTGGGTTTGCGGAAGCGAGAAAAGAACTTTGTAGACGGAAGATATTCGATCATGCCAAGCCCACTGGTATGACCGAGTTAGCTTCACTAGTCAACACCTGCAACATGGGTCAAACAAACCCTGAGTACAAAAGTACTCCGCAAGACTTACCCGACCAAAAATTGGGGAGAAGACTCGGGAATGCTTTGGTTGATAGGGATCAAGGTAAGGCTTTAGCAAGAATCAAAGACACCTTTCTTTGGCGACTAATGTTGATCCTTACTATTCATTCTTATCGATGTTTTCATTAAGCATTAAGCTATCCATCTAGGTTATCCTAATCTAGAGCAAACACTTGTCAAACAAGATCTCGATTTCAAAACTTTCCAACCTCATCATCTTTCATCATTACTACGATGCCGGGACTCGGATCACGGCTCCCATATCGTGGAGCACACGACGATTCGAATCGCTTAATATACCCGGTGGGGCTTCCTAGCCACACCGATTATGCGAGGACTCAACATCTTACATACATCAACTCAACACTTAGATTTCTCCATACTAGAACGGGTGTACAGTACACCACCTCACTACGGCCGCTCGGTCACTTCGGCGGTGCGCATCGTAGGATGGGTACACGCTACTGTCCGTCCTAGTAACGAATAGTCCAAGTGGAGCTTACCGCCATTAGCATGCGACTAGTACTATCCAATAACCTCATGATCCCAGCGCCAAACAACGGACGGTCCTTAACCGACACAAGTGGGCGACACTACACCAGGCGTAGCCCCTCCCCGATGCAAGTCACTCCACCGGCGTCTCGGTTTACTCATCATCATGCTCTTGTTGCGTACCCTTAACCCGATCAAAGTGAAGGGATACCAACAAGTAACATCAGGTTTTCGTAATTGCCCTCAACGGGGATTTTGTTATCACATCTTTAAAAACATTTCGTAAAGCCTTTGCTATTTGCAGGGCTAAGCATATGCTAGCATTTTTGAAATCAAAACAGGTATCTAGGATATATATCAAGGTACGGTAAATGCAACAAATTAGGATATCACTAAACTCCTATTACCTAATGCATCCCATCATCAACATACAATATAAAAGCTTTTCGAAATACAAGGACAGGTTTGAATGTATCCGGGGCTTGCCTGCGTTGCAGAGAAGGTTAGGATCCTCGGGGGGATCACACAAGTCGATGGCATCAACAGCTCACGGGCATTTTCTTCGGAAACACCTTCTCCGGACTTGATCAACGCGAACCTCGCTCTCACGTAAACTATACGTAATGAAATGATGCGAGCTTTAATGTCATGCTTGACATAGTGTATGATGCAAGATAATAAACAAAAAAGAAAGTTGAGTACAACTTTCCTTCATGGTATAACTCCATTTATTATTCACCAAACATGCTTATCGTTTGAATGCAACTATGCATGCATTTTCAAATGACATGAGTGATTTATCATGATGCCTGAAACATACACACAAGTGACATCAAACCTAGTTACACTATTTAACTTGAGTACAACTTTGCTTTGCAGAAAAGTTGTCATCAAGGGTCCATGGTTAGCGACTACGACAACATCGGAGGACGCAACACAAACAACGTAATAGAGTTGCCGAAGGTCATTAGGGTTAACGACCTAGGGTTATTATTCTAATAAGCATTTTAATTATTAACTAACAAGTTTAATTAGTTAATTCATCATGAAAGAATTGAACTAACATGAACCAGCAAGACTTTAACATGAAAAGCACCTGCATGGCTTAATCACTTGTTCAAACCAATGCATACAAAGAGCAACCACAACTTATACATATGCATCTACTTAATTAGTTATTTAATTAATTCATTTTAGTCACCAACCAAAAGTTGATTAAGAGCACCTCGTGAGAATAATTAAGTTGCCAAGAAACAGCAGGGGTTTTATGTTCCAAGGTCTATAATCAATTCCAAATACAATCTCAAGTTATCTTATGATTTATCCTAATCATTTTAGCATTTATTAACTAATAATTAAAGCATGGAAATAATGGAATAAATTTAAAATTATCAAAATAGTACCAAACTTTTTTGTGGAGCTAGGTCATAGCACATAACATTTACACACAAAATTTCATGATCAATAGATTAATATTTTAGTCTACAAAAATCACACAAAGCACTCATTTATTAATTAAAGCATGGAATTACAAGCATGACAAAAGTGATTAACATGCCAAACTCATATTTTTCTATGAAACTACACATCATGAGGAACACATAGAATTTTAGTTCATATTTTTTTCTGAGCTCTAATTAATGAATTATGAAATAAACAAGAAACAACACTTTTTAGCTTTTTCTGAAAAAACCAAAAGTGAACAGGACCTTCTTCTTCCTCCTGTCGGTACAGAGCAGGGGGTGGCTGGAGCTCACCGGGGCTTGGCTGGGCGGCGGCCGGAGGCTGGCCGATGGTGGCCGACCGAGCTGGGGAGGAGCTCCAGCGCGCAAGGCTTAACTAGCCGGTGCTCTCGCCTTGGCCGGAGATGGTCGGTGGCGCCGGCCACGGCCGGCGGCGGCCACAAGCGGAGCAGACGGCGGCGAAGCAGGCTAGCTCCAGCAACAGGCGGCACGCGGTGGCTGCGTGGAGTGGCACAAAGCCCAGTGGGGGCGCACCCCTCGGAGCCCTCGGCGCTGCGTGAGGTGGCCGGGAGTAGGCTGGCCACGGTGAGGTGGAGCTCGGCGGCACCATGGCCGGCCGGAAGGAAGAAAGACAAGCACGGCCCGCTCCGGCGATGAGGACTAGCGTGACAGGGCTGTGGAGTTGTGCAAGGACGAGATGAAGCTATGTGCTTGGGCTGTCGAGCTGAGATGGAGTTGAGGCGGTGAATTTCACCGGCGATTCGAGGTTCGCCGGAGGCGGAACAGAGAAGAGAAAGAGGAGCTCGCTGGCTGCTGAGGTGATTTAAGGGCGAGGGAGAGACTTCCAGGCCTTGCCAGCAGCTGCTCGAGCTTGCCACGTACCTGCCTGTGTGGAAGACACCGCAAAGACGCGGCCAAATGGTGCACGGCAGGGACGCGGCGCCATGCTGTTCGCCGGAGTTACTGTAGCACCCTGCCCCTCACTGAAATTTTGAAATTACTCACAAATTTACATAACAACTTCAAAAACTCCCAAAATAAAAGTTGCTCAGAATTTCATGATCTACAACTTTGCTTTTGGGACCAATCTCAAATTCTTACTAGATTTTGAAATTTGGAAATAAGACAAAAGAAGGGTTTAAAAATTAGGATTTTTGAATTTCAGATTTGATTTTTTTAAAAAAAATCTCTTTTTTGAAACTTCATCATCCAAACTCTATTTTGAATACTCTCAACCTCAATTTCATAATTATTTCATAATTTTATAATTTGAGCTCAGAGATTATGATTTTAACCTATTTTAATTAGCAAAGCACATCAATTAAACCAAATCACATGCTTAACATTTCATGTTATGGTTAACATATCAAGACAAGGCATTGAATCATATAGGAATTAATTAACACCATGAATGCATTAATGTACTTAATGCTTGGTAATTAACTTAATGATGCATATAATCATATGTTAATTGCATTTTCATTAAATTGATAAACATGATGCTTAATGTATAATATGATGACATGGTGGGTTTATGGTGGGTTTAGGTTAACGTAACACCAGGGGTGTTACATTATATCCCATTTTAACAGGAATCTCGTCCCCGAGATTCAAGGCTTGGGTTAAGTAATGGAAAAGGAAATGTGTTAAACACATTAAGTTTCAAGAATCTCATAAGGCCGAGAGAGTTGGTTTCAGGGGTACAACCAAGATTAATATCGGGTTGCAAGGTTAGAGCTTTAGTGAATTTAGGATTCACAAGAAACAAATTTAACATATACAAGGGGTTGGGATTTTGAAGAATGATCCCAAATGAGTACTTTAATTATGGAAAACGATGGAGAATGATCATTGATCTCGATACAAACGAGCGCCCAACAGTAACTCATGTGGCTGCAGCACACAGGAGACCCTAGGTTTCGACGCCAGTATCGGGATCGTAGATCATGGTACCATCGTAAAACATAATTTCGATAACTCCCACCCGACACATTGAAATGATGAGGTAAGCAATTTGCGTGTGTCAAAACTAGAAGGGCTAGGGTCATGCATAGGTGAAGAAATCAAGGTTGTCTTCAAGTATTTGCTAAGCAAAAGTTTCTTAGCAAATTGAGATACAGGACGAAATAAAAGGGGATCTTAATAGCTATGCGAACAATAGCTATTGTTGGATTAAGGAAGAACATGTGATCTTTATTTTATTTGATAGGTATGATGCATGCTCGTTCTATACGTCTTCACGACGATAGTTAGCACACCACTCACAACTCACTATAGGGCAATACTTTATACTAGTCTTGCAGAGTGAGACGGGGTACAGGAAGACTCAAAGAAGGCATTGTTGACGAAGTTGCCTCTTCATTGGACTCCCTCGAGAAGATTCGAAGACTCTTCAACGTGGTTGCTCGGATTTTTTTGAAAAAGCCTTCTTGGTAGCTTAAAGCAACTTTGGAAAGATCGTAAAACAAGTTTTATCTTGTTTTGTCAAAAAACTTTAATTGTAAATTCATTTTGAAGTTTTAAAAGTAATACTACAAGTATCTTTGTAAGAATCGCCTCGATACCGATACGTGGCAGAACCTTCCAAATTATATGGCCCACAAGCACCGACATTGTCCCTAAGACCTCTGTCAGTCATACTTGTGTACCACATAACTTAAAAAGTTCTGTCGGGTGAAACCCCGATGACACCACGATCCTCCAGGATCCACTTCTTACAAAGAACTTGCAGTATTACAACCATTCATACAAAATATAACAGAGTAGCGGAAGGTTTTACAGAAGAAATAACAACACTTGATCAGAGTTTGATTAAATAAAACTTAACTGGGTTTGCGGAAGCGAGAAAAGAACTTTGTAGACGGAAGATATTCGATCATGCCAAGCCCACTGGTATGACCGAGTTAGCTTCACTAGTCAACACCTGCAACATGGGTCAAACAAACCCTGAGTACAAAAGTACTCCGCAAGACTTACCCGACCAAAAATTGGGGAGAAGACTCAGGAATGCTGGTTGATAGGGATCAAGGTAAGGCTTTAGCAAGAATCAAAGACACCTTTGCTGAAAAGCGACTAATGTTGATCCTTACTATTCATTCTTATCTGATGTTTTCATTAAGCATTAAGCTATCCATCTAGGTTATCCTAATCTAGAGCAAACACTTGTCAAACAAGATCTCGATTTCAAAACTTTCCAACCTCATCATCTTTCATCATTACTACGATAGGGACTCGGATCACGGCTCCCCATATCGTGGAGCACACGACGATTCGAATCGCTTAATATACCCCATTTGGGGCTTCCTAGCCACACGATGTATGCGAGGACTCAACATCTTACATACATCAACTCAACACTTAGATTTCTCCATACTAGAAGCGGGTGTACAAGTACACCACCTCACTACGGCCGCTCGGTCACTTCGCTCGGGCGGTGCGCATCGTAGGATGGGTACACGCTCTCGTCCGGCCCTAGTAACGAATAGTCCAAGTGGAGCTTACCGCCATTAGCATGCGACTAGTACTATCCAATAACCTCATGATCCCAGCGCCAAACAACGGACGGTCCTTAACCGACACAAGTGGACGACACTACACCGAGGCGTAGCCCCTCCCCGATGCAAGTCACTCCACCGGCGGCGTCTCGGTTTACTCATCATCATGCTCTTGTTGCGTACCCTTAACCCGATCAAAGTGAAGGGATACCAACAAGTAACATCAGGTTTTCGTAATTGCCCTCAACGGGGATTTTGTTATCACATCTTTAAAAACATTTCGTAAAGCCTTTGCTATTTGCAGGGCTAAGCATATGCTAGCATTTTTGAAATCAAAACAGGTATCTAGGATATATATCAAGGTACGGTAAATGCAACAAATTAGGATATCACTAAACTCCTATTACCTAATGCATCCCATCATCAACATACAATATAAAAGCTTTTCGAAATACAAGGACAGGTTTGAATGTATCCGGGGCTTGCCTGCGTTGCAGAGAAGGTTAGGATCCTCTGGGGGATCACACAAGTCAGATGGCATCAACAGCTCTGGGCATTTTCTTCTGGAAACACCTTCTCCGGACTTGATCAACGCGAACCTCGCTCTCACGTAAACTATACGTAATGAAATGATGCGAGCTTTAATGTCATGCTTGACATAGTGTATGATGCAAGATAATAAACAAAAGAAAGTTGAGTACAACTTTCCTTCATGGTATAACTCCATTTATTATTCACCAAACATGCTTATCGTTTGAATGCAACTATGCATGCATTTTCAAATGACATGAGTGATTTATCATGATGCCTGAAACATACACACAAGTGACATCAAACCTAGTTACACTATTTAACTTGAGTACAACTTTGCTTTGCAGAAAAGTTGTCATCAAGGGTCCATGGTTAGCAGCTACGACAACATCGGAGGACGCAACACAAACAACGTAATAGAGTTGCCGAAGGTCATTAGGGTTAACGACCTAGGGTTATTATTCTAATAAGCATTTTAATTATTAACTAACAAGTTTAATTAGTTAATTCATCATGAAAGAATTGAACTAACATGAACCAGCAAGACTTTAACATGAAAAGCACCTGCATGGCTTAATCACTTGTTCAAACCAATGCATACAAAGAGCAACCACAACTTATACATATGCATCTACTTAATTAGTTATTTAATTAATTCATTTTAGTCACCAACCAAAAGTTGATTAAGAGCACCTCATGAGAATAATTAAGTTGCCAAGAAACAGCAGGGGTTTTATGTTCCAAGGTCTATAATCAATTCCAAATACAATCTCAAGTTATCTTATGATTTATCCTAATCATTTTAGCATTTATTAACTAATAATTAAAGCATGGAAATAATGGAATAAATTTAAAATTATCAAAATAGTACCAAACTTTTTGTGGAGCTAGGTCATAGCACATAACATTTACACACAAAATTTCATGATCAATAGATTAATATTTTAGTCTACAAAAATCACACAGCACTCATTTATTAATTAAAGCATGGAATTACAAGCATGACAAAAGTGATTAACATGCCAAACTCATATTTTTCTATGAAACTACACATCATGAGGAACACATAGAATTTTAGTTCATATTTTTCTGAGCTCTAATTAATGAATTATGAAATAAACAAGAAACAACACTTTTTAGCTTTTTCTGAAAAAAACCAAAAGTGAACAGGACCTTCTTCTTCCTCCTGTCGGTACAGAGCAGGGGTGGCTGGAGCTCACCGGGGCTTGGCTGGCGGCGGCCGGAGGCTGGCCGATGGTGGCCGACCGAGCTGGGAGGAGCTCCAGCGCAAGCTTAACCAGCCGGGTGCTCGCCTTGGCCGGAGATGGTCGGTGGCGCCGGGGCCACGAGCGGCAGCGGCCACAAGCGGAGCAGACGGGGCGGCAGTAAAGCAAGGCTAGCCCAGCAAACAGGCACGCGGTGGCTGCGTGGAGTGGCACAAAGCCCAGTGCGGGCGCCCCGGAGCCCTCGGCGCCGCGTGAGGTGGCCGGGAGTAGGCTGGCCACGGTGAGGTGGAGCTCGGCGGCACCATGGCCTACCGGAAGGAAGAAAAGACAAGCACGGCCCGCTCCCGGCGATGAGGACTAGCGTGACAGGGCTGTGGAGTTGTGCAAGGACGAGATGAAGCTATGTGCTTGGGCTGTCGAGCTGAGATGGAGTTGAGGCGGTGAATTTCACCGGCGATTCGAGAGGTTCGCCCGGAGGCGGAACAGAGAAGAGAAAGAGGAGCTCGCTGGGCTGCCGAGGTGATTTAAGGGCGAGGGAGAGACTTCCAGGCCTTGCCAGCAGCTGCTTTCGAGCTTGCCACGTACCTGCCTGTGTGGAAGACACCGCAAAGACGCGGCCAAATGGTGCACGGCAGGGACGCGGCGCCATGCTGTTCGCCGGAGTTACTGTAGCACCCTGCCCCTCACTGAAATTTTGAAATTACTCACAAATTTACATAACAACTTCAAAAACTCCCAAAATAAAAGTTGCTCAGAATTTCATGATCTACAACTTTGCTTTTTGGGACCAATCTCAAATTCTTACTAGATTTTGAAATTTGGAAATAAGACAAAAGAAGGGTTTAAAAATTAGGATTTTTGAATTTCAGATTTGATTTTTTTTAAAAAAAAATCTCTTTTTGAAACTTCATCATCCAAACTCTATTTTGAATACTCTCAACCTCAATTTCATAATTATTTCATAATTTTATAATTTGAGCTCAGAGATTATGATTTTAACCTATTTTAATTAGCAAAGCACATCAATTAAACCAAATCACATGCTTAACATTTCATGTTATGGTTAACATATCAAGACAAGGCATTGAATCATATAGGAATTAATTAACACCATGAATGCATTAATGTACTTAATGCTTGGTAATTAACTTAATGATGCATATAATCATATGTTAATTGCATTTTCATTAAATTGATAAACATGATGCTTAATGTATAATATGATGACATGGTGGGTTTATGGTGGGTTTAGGTTAACGTAACACCAGGGGGTGTTACACAGCGTACATGGGCTATAGGCCTTAGTGAGTTATGCAGCCCAAGTGAGCTTGTAACGGTGGCGAGAAGGAGTAGCTAAGCCATGGAAAAAGTCTACTTTTTGCTCCTTCAACTTTCACAAAAGTCTACTTTTCCTCCTAAACCCCAAAAACCGGATAAACAACCTCCCTCAACTTTTCAAACCATGCATTTTTCCTCCCTAGAGTGGTTTTGATAGTGGTTTTGTTACTGATGACGGTGGTTCTGTCTTTTTTCTTTTTATTTATTTAAATTTGAACTTTTGAAAAAAATCATAGTAAACCATAAAAAATCATAAAATACAAAATTTAATTTTGTTGGACTTCATATGAGTACATCTACACAGTGAATATATAATATGGTATGCTTTAGTACAAAATTTTTGCTAGTCTTTTTCTTTTTTATTTATTTTGGTTGAATTTTGAAAATCATAGTAAATCATAGAAAAAATCAAAAATAGAAAATCTAATTTTCTTAGACTCCATATGAGTAGATCTACAAATAAACATATAATATGATATATTTTAATATAAATTTCTTGCAGTAGCTTTTCGATCTATGCTTTTTACGTAATTAATTAAAATAATTCATAAATGTAGCTTCTATAACTATTTTGTTGCACTAAAGCATACCATATTATATATTCACTGTGTAGACCTACTCATATGGAGATAAGAAAATTGAATTTTCCATTTTATGATTTTTCTATGATTTACTATGATTTTTTAAAGACCGACTAAAATAAATAAAAAAGAAAAAGACTAGCAAAAACTTTAAACTAAAGCATAATATATTATATATTTACTGTGTAGATCTACTTATGTGGAGTCCAACAAAATTAGATTTTCTATTTTTACGATTTTTTTTTGTGATTTACTATAATTTTTCAAAAATTTGGCCGAGATAAATAAAAAGAAAAAGACAAAACCACCATCACTGTAGCAAAACCACCATCAAAACCACTTCAGGGAGGAAAAGCACATGATTTGAAAAAGTTGAGGGAGGTTGTTTATCCGGTTTTGGGGTTCGGGGGAAAAAAAGTAGACTTTCGCAAAAGTTAAGGGAGCAAAAGTAAACTTTTTCCCTAAGAGCATCTGCAACAACTTGGTAAAAATCACTAGGTATATCTTAAGTTTTAGCAAGTTGCTATTTTATTTGGCAAGTAAAAAAATACCCTCTCCAACAACTCCTTATTCCAACTTGGTAAAAAAAAAAAAAAAGTAGGCCCACTAGTGGGTCCCACACAAATAAAATATCTATCCAAACCGTCTTCTTTCCCCTCGGGCGGCATCACCTTCGTCTGCATCATCGGCTCCCTCCGCCGCTATTCCTCCAGCTCGCCGGCGACCACCTCGCGTCTGGGGGGCGTCGCGTCGCAGTGAGGACCGCCGCCTTCCAGCGTCTCACTCCCCGCTCCGCTCGTGCCTAGGTACAGCTCCGCCCGCGTCCTGCTCCCTCCAAATCCGGGGCGAGCTCGCCTTTGTGCGGACGCATGTGAGCGCATGGAGGAAGATGCAGAGGAAATCGTCGCGCGGGAGGGAGCGGTCCACGCCGAAATGCGTGATAACGATCGACTTGTCTTGCGGATATATCGCTGGAGGAGAAAAAATACCAAGTTGGGATAAATAGGGAGTTGATTTACCAAGTTTTTGGAGAGGGTTTTTTGTGTTTTTGCCAAGTTTATAAGAATACCAAGTTGATTTAGGGAGTTGTTGGAGATGCTGTAAGCCTGAGTTGCATGCTGGAGGGAGGAGAGTGAAACCAAGGCCCAGGGAAGGAGGCAAGCAAGTTGGGCCACTTCGGTGAACTGGGCAGAATGGAGGAGGAGGTGGGCCAAAATGCAACGGTTTGGAGTGAATGGAGTTGGATTGTGGGAGAAAGGTTTTTTTTTTCTTTTTTTTTAAAGACGGTTTGGGGAGGAGTTTAAATAAGAGGGTTTCACTCTAAACAAAACAAAACAAAATAAGATTTATATCTCCCATAAAACAAAAGCCAAAACAACTCCAAACACTCATGCACCTAAATTTGTAACCTCTACTATAGACTTGAGCGTTTAGGATTAGAAACACGATCGACACACCAAACTAGACGCTGAGCTATTGCTTAAACCCATATAAATCTTGAGTCACTGAGTGCAAGCCATCTGAACAAAAATGCACGATTGTAAATTAATAGTCGCTGGTACAAAACACCTATAGATTACGATGAAGATGGCCAGTTGAAGACACATGCGGCCTGTGGATGCCCATGACCAAAGTAGGCATGGATCTAGGCACAAAATTGTACCTGTAATGGGTCACAGGTGTTTTAGAGGACATTTATTTGTGTTCGCAGATATGAATTTAGATTAGCAAAACAGACTGGGTTTATATCCATTGCTATCTTTAGAATAGGGGCTTGAAGCAAGCAGCAACGATTTTGAGAAGTAGAGGGAGAGAGGATACATGCGCAGTTAGCGGAGACGAGGATAAAGATTAGGACAAAAAGGTTAATCAAAGTAACTTTCCTTCTCCTCAAATCAAATCATATAAAGTAATACTCAGCGGTGTCCAAAACAAACACACACATTTACACACTCTGACAATGATTCTCAAGCAATTTAACCGGTCACGATGTAAAATACAGTAACAAATTATTATATGTCCGATGTCCCACGCACGGCAAAACTGCCTCTGAGATCGATCAAAGCAGAAACTCATAAGAAATAACTAATCCTAATTTCAAAACATGTAGTCATATTTCGGGGGGCAAAGTGCAAACAGCAGTGAGTACCTCCATTATTGACCATCTGGAAGTGCATCATGCACATCAGTTGACAAATTTTTCACCAGTTTGCGTCAGATAAGGCGAACTGGCAAAAAAAAAAAAAAAAAAAAAAGAGGCAATTTCTGGGCACAAACACAACGTCTTATTGTACATCAATGGGCAATAGAAGTCACAACTTACAGGTGAAATTCTGCACAACAAACAGCAAGCCTAACAAGATAGGGGAACATATTGTTCAGGCAGGCATTACATTAGTTCAATATCCACCCCTTATTCAATCGATCATCACTCAACTCACTATACTAAAGCTGCTCGTGCGGTGTCAACAAAATCCAGTGACTGATTTATTCTGTGAGAATACAACTATACAGAGCAAGATGAGTATGGCTCAAGCCTAGGAAGCTGTAAGAATGGCATTGTTTGACAATATCTTCATCTTCTGCGGTTCTGACACTGATTCTTTCGGTTTCTCCTGTCATGATGTATATGAAGATAGAGGCAAAGGTTAGTACTGCTGTAGCAATTGCGAAGAAGTACTCTGTTGAACATTCCTCAGGACGATCCTATATAGCACCCAGTCATAGCCGCGTTCCAGTATGACATCTGAACATCTCATCAGTAGAAAACAAAAACAGTGGCCTTCCTATCACTACTGGATATGTTTTTAGAAAGAGCAGTGGATTGTGTCACTACTGGATGTGTATGCCAGTATTTCTGACGATCATAGA
This sequence comes from Chrysopogon serrulatus, assembly GCA_015844335.1. NCBI lineage: Eukaryota > Viridiplantae > Streptophyta > Magnoliopsida > Poales > Poaceae > Chrysopogon > Chrysopogon serrulatus. The sequence goes on from JADLZL010002564.1 coordinate 298,639, forward strand.
TGGAAAGCTTTGTACAACAACTAAATAGAACTGTGGAAGGTTATGTTCTCCCCTCGTGAAAATTTCAACACAAAGAAACAGACAAAGTACTGCATTTGCAAGCCGACAAAATGCACAGAAACAAAGACTAAACACACCATGTCACCATCAATGGAGTAATTAAGAAACAACTCACGTTTTCAGCAGTACTAGCAGCAGTATATGATTCCAGTTCTCTTCTTACAAATGTTGGAAGAACAAAAGCAGCCCTATGGATCTGTCAAACAAGGAAAATTCAGATAGAAATCTGATGTCAGGCATAATGTCTTCAAACAAAAAACAACAGAGGGCACTCAAGTACTCCAATATAGTAAGAGCTTCATGTGCAAGAGAAATGATGAGTCAGCAGTCATTTTGGGTGTGTGTTGTGACAAAAACATGAAGAAAATGCCTGTGAAATTGTTTTAAGAGTACTGTGATCCGTAGGCCAATTTCCAGGACAATTGTGGACTAAGACTTTGGCAAAGACAAGTAGCAATCATAGTGAAATATGCTGAACAAACCTCTGAATTGTAAAATCTGAGTTCCCTTCCAGCTTTTGCAGCTCCTTCTATTTTCTCAATTGGATTCACAGGAGTTAAGAAGTTCACAGCACGACCTTCTTTCGCACATAGCAAAAATCCAATGACACCACTGGAAATCCAAATGGCTACTTGATTAGCTGTTAAATTTGAAAAAGCAGACACAAAAATATTTCTCCAAACATTGAACAGAAACAGCTAACTGAAATTTTGTCTATCATAATATGGCCAGCAAATTTTCTTATTAATATAATGATGCACAACTCTCTTGTGTGTTTGAGAAAAAAATGTGACTAGCAAATCTTTCAAAGTAGGACACCACAAACTTCTTCAGTACATTGGACAATAGATCTTTGCAGGTTCGGCTCATGAAATTTTGTCTATCATAATGTGGCCAGCAAATCTTCTTATATTAATATAATGATGCACAACTCTCTTGCGTGTTCGAGAAAAAAAATGTGACTAGCAAATCTTTCAAAGTAGGACACCACAAACTTCTTCAGTATATTGGACAACAGATCCTTGCAGGTTCGGCTCATTCAACCGAACTTGTCAATGAATCCAATCTTTAGTCATTTCATTCACAAGATGCTTTGCCTACTCTCTGAATTCTACGAACAAAACTTAGGATCATAAACTTCACAAGATTATGAGCATGGCAATATCCCAACATAAATTGTTGCAAAAAATATCCATAAATGATATTTTTATTCTGTCATGTTTTGCTAGTGGTCCAACTGTATATTAAGAGATATAAAATGTTGTGACTGCCTTCTAAACTAAATGTGCCCAAAATCACTAGTTTCCTTTCCTTTTTACTATTTTAAGCTTTAGAAGATAACTCAGAAAACTACTAAAGAGGAAAAAAAAAATGCACATGTAGAGAATTAGAAAATATTAGTGCATAAATACCTGGGATATGTTGGAACACTTGTCCAGGCATAGTGCACAGCACCCTTGAATGTCTGTCGACAGATAGCAAGCATATCCTGGATTAGATGTGTGTGCAGCCACATGCTCTCAGCAAGATTACAAAGAACACCACCAGGTTTCAAAGCCCTAGCAATTGTCTGAATAAATGGTTTCTCCACGAGTGCCTGTGCTGGCCCTGTAATAATATGAACAGAATTTAAAACAGTGTGCAAATACAAGGTATCAACTAAGTGAACCTTATGAAGGCATATTAATTTTCTAAAATACAGCCACAGGTGTAAATCAACTAGTATATATCGAGGTTATGTTTGAAACCAGCATAAATGTTCCTTTCACATGTAAATGAGAAATTTCATATGAAATCTTGCATTCCACATGTGCCCATACATACTAAACCAGCTATAAGATAACAGGCTAAGAAAACAAATCAACAAGAAGCAACCTTATCGAGAATGGCATGTTAATGAAGTGACAAACAAATGTATTTACAGGAGTTCTATACTCTTACTAAAATATGTGATAGCAAGAACCCACCAATTGGATCTGATGAGTCAACAATAATAGCATCATATTTTCCTTCAGGAGAATTCCTTAAGAAATCAACAGCTGCAAAACAAAAGCATGTATCCTATGAACTATAAGAAATCAAGACCAGCAGAAACAATGTGTCTGAGGCTGCAAACAATAGTGGCATATCCTAGAGCCTATCAGAATCATATAAAATACCACCAGGTACAAACTTTTCAACATACCATCACCAACATGAAGTCGGACACGAGGATCTTTAAATCCAATGGATAAGTTTGGAAAGAATTCTTTGCAGACCTGCATAGTTTGGAGAGAGGAATCAGAAAAAAAAAAAAATCACACTATTATACATTGAATTTCAAGCATAGGTAAAGCGATCATTCTTACATCAATAACTAGTTGATCTATCTCACATATATCAATAGTTTCCACTGAATCATGTCTGGCTATTTCCGCAGTACACCACCATCACCACCTCCAACAACCAAAACCTGCATCAGTTAGTAAGTCTATATCATAAGGCGAACTGCCCACAAAGTTACTCACTAGAAAATGTAAGGTGGCAATCCGTCACTTTGATTTATTCAGTATATCTAGAAAGGTACCGGTCTTTTCACAGTTTTCAGAACAAGAATCATACATTCTTTGGTGCTGGAATTGAGCACAGTGGAAGGTGAGTAACCATTTCCTGGTATGCACATTCATCCTTGTCAGTCAACTGAACTATGCCATCAAGCACAAGAACATTTCCATAGGACGAAGACTGCAAACAGAGATGAAAAATGCTACTTAGTACAATGATTGACGAGTTCAGTTTTTAGGTCAAATTTTGCAGATGAAAATAACCTCAAAAACTAAAATTTCTTGGTAAGGCGATTTCCCTTGAAACAAAATCTTCTCCACTTTCAATGCATGAGCCTCTCCTGCAGAACAATTTTTTTAAGAAAAGATGTTAGTCAAACTCCTGATTCCTGAACAGGTAGAACATATGCACCATTAAAGCCTTATAGGGGACAACTAGACCAATATTTAAAGTCTCCACTAGGCAGTTTTGCATGTCAAATCTTTTGAAGTTATCAAAGTGACAAACATTAGCCAGGTAAGAGTGACAAGTTTTATATCATCATACGACGATCGAATTTAACAAAATTTCGTAGTGAGACAGCATGTGAACCTGAAGATGCTTGTTTGGAAGGAAAAAAACATGGCAAATTTCTATTAATTTGGCAGAAACAAGAAAAATACCAGGCCACATCGGGTTGTTGAAGTACTGCACTTTGCTTGTTTTGCCTGCACAGCATCAATTTGGTAGTACTATATATATCAGAACTGCTGAAAGGATATATATTTCCCGTATGTATTGCTCCCACAGATACAAACAAATGATGGCCACATAGCCCGTTAGCTACCAGTCTAGATTCTGAACATACCAAAACGCGATCTGGGTTCCGTGAACCACCCTGAAACCACAGTATCATGGCACTTGGCTTCGGATTCAGGCACGCCTGCCTTAGCCTTGACGCAGCAAGGAGGGAGTGGTTTGCGGGTGGCGTCATCCGCACTTCCCTTTGTCTGTGACGCTGCTGCAGAACCGTTTCTTGCGTCTCCAACCTCCATGAGTCCTATTGCTCTTCGAAGGTCCCAGTCTCTGGCTCAAAAACAACACAAGTCAGGCAACACCAGAATTTCAGACACAGAAAACAAACAGGAGCGTATTTATCAATGCTGCAGCTGGCGTATTGAAGCGAGACGTAAGGAAAAGGAAGAAAGGATTCGTAGCCATCTGGATAGGCAGAGAGAAAGCATATCTACGCGTGACAGGTTGCTACGCCTGCACCAGACGAATAGAACCGAATAAAGAGCAGCACGAAACTGAAAAAGGAAAACAAAGGAACGTGGACAGACGAATAAAACAGAATAAAGTAAGAGCAGCACGCGATAACTTAAAAGGAAAACAAAGAAACGTGGAGGAGAGAACATAATATTTTATATTAATTATTAATATATAATAGCAAAAGAAAAGGGAAAAAAGAACCCTGTACAATCACCAACCGCCAGTCCTTCGTTTGTACTATATAAAAAGATTACTAATCAACATGTGCTTAAAGAAATCGCAAGCACTCATCAATTACCTCGGAAATTCTACCAAGAAAACGCGCAAATGCCGCCATATGGGAACGGGAAAGCAACCACCAAGAATCAGATAAAAAGCTAGGCAGGGCTACAAGTACCGTCGATCAGCTAGGAGATCGCCGAAGGATTCAGTAATCGGAGGCGCGCAAAGCTCCGCCGCGGTAGATCGAACAGGGGCTCCCACGACGCGAGCAAAGATTGTTGTTTCTTGTACTCTGCCGTACCGGCCGGAGAGAAAGAAGACGAGTGGTGGCAGCGAAACGTTTTTCAGAAATTCCCTTGGCACAGATAGAAAACGCGAATAGGTCCCTTTTTATTGCGGAGCGCCACCGACACCCGACGGTACACACAAGCCCACAAAAAAGGACAATTCACGAGGACGAAGCAAAAGAGTGTGGGCGTGATCACTTGGCACGCAGCCCTTGACATCGGGAGCTTCCAGATCCTCACCTGGGAACGATCGGAGAGGACGAGAACGATGATGCACCAGAATGGAGTGGAGTGGGTGATGACTGACGAGTACGGGGGAGGCCCTTAAATAGGTAATGGCAGGAATCTTTTGCACCGTTTATACTTTATACGTGCTCCCGTTCTTCTTTGTTTCATATAATAAAATAATATAATAATTGCTTTTTTCTTTTTCTCTACCCTGCTAGGAAGCAATCATTCAATTTGACACGTCATTAGAGCAACTTTAGTAGGATCACTACTTAAACCACCGTCCTACTTTTAAGGGTTTATAGCCGAAAACTATACTATAGCATGATATTACTGCTCCTAGTATAACCCTTAAATTTGAAAATACCCTAAAAAGCCAACCCTCTCCTACCTAAAGGTGAAAATAGATATATGGACATCTGAATTATATGAATCCATATCAGTTGAAACTTAATATGGATATTCATATTTCTATCCATTTCTAATGTAAATGTTAAATGGATGTGTTAAAAAATCATTTTTAGTATTTTTCTCTATCTAGTTCTAGATTCATATCTTTATTTATTTATTGTTGGTGTAAATTATTTTATATACTTTAAGATTTCATGATAATACTAATTATGATCAATTAACTGAAATATTCATTTATAATTATTTATTGATAACTATATTATTTTTATGAGCTATTCTTGTCTATGTTATAGGCCTACATACTTTATTTTCTACTTGTGTAATAATTTTACAAAATTGATAATGCAAAATGACCACTTATTGCCTAACCACTTATGACATATCATTCTTATTTAAATTTATTCACTTAACCTACATTTCATTAAATGTTATCCATTATAATTTAGTTCACTTCGATATTATAGATTATTGGAAGCTTTAATTTTGTTTCACTTTAGTTATGAGCAAACTTAGTAGCAAAATTCTTTTTGATCTATGTTAATTTAATAATATACACACTTTGAATTGAATTGAGTAAATATCCTAATAGAAACCCTGTCACACGTGCATCACGCATGACATGGAAATGAGAAGTTAATGGGCCAAAATGTCCAGAAAAGGAGAAAAGCCACGGAGCAAGCTGCAACCACCCCAAACCCTAGGGGCGCCGCACGTCGTCGTGTCATGATCGGTGCCGCCGAGGGCGCCGCCCCTCCAGCGGGCCCGCTACCGCACGCAATTATCTTAATAAGTTATTTATTAGACATTTTCAGATAATTAGTTGGATTTGTAAAGGAAGGATCCGGTCGATAAGGATTCCTTACCTCTTAGAGTCCAATCGGGACTATAAATATTAGGAGATTGTAATCTAATCAATTAAGAAGTAATTGGGCGAAAGTAATTTATTCCAATCTTCCGCGCTCGCGCTCTCTCTCCCTCTCCTCCCATGCCGCCGCCACCGCCTTCATGTCGCCACCTGCCCCTTCACCGCCGCCACCTACCAGCGCCGTTGCCCTTAGGGCGTGCGCCGCCCCTCCCTTCTTCTTTCTCTCCTTCCTCTCCACCAAACCCAACCACCCTCCCCACCATGTGTGTTACAAACCTACATCCTCAACATTCTTTTGTATTCATATTTGAAAAGATATGTATCTATAGTCGAATTTAAATTATAATATAGTAAAAGGTGACATCCCCTGACAGCTTCTCAGGCGATCCACTACCCCAATGGCTCTCCACTAGCTAGCCTTGGTGGAACGTGAAGCTAACACCATGCTAAGAACACCACGTCAAGGACCGCTGGGGGCTTCGCGTCATCCTCAGCGGCGGCGGCTGCCACAGGAGCGCAGGGGTAGAATAGGCGCTAGCCATTGCGTGGGATCACGAACGTTGCAATGCCCTTGTCAAGCATGCCGAGCAAGCGGCGGTTGGTGCCGTCGGGGTGGCGTGTGGCGTTGATGATGTACCCCGCAGAGAGCACGAAAAGCCATGTCTACCACGACATTGACCCTCCCCACCGCCGTCTGAACTGCTAGCGCCAGATCCATTCCCTTCTCATGCTTAAAACAAGCATGACAAAGATGAAAGACACACACACACACACACACACACAAATACAAGGGATAAGAGGAAGGGGCAGAGAGAATGATGAGCGGGTCATGTATCTCATGATACAAATTTGAGACTCCTGCTGTAAATGCAAAAAAGCAGACCCAAAAAAATGAGGGGGCCTTAATTTAAAGGTATGAGTCTTGATTTGAGGGCTCTTGATGAAGTTGAGAAAATGATAAGGGTATGGGTATCTCGATCTTTTGGTGGAGATATATACCTTCAATTATTGGATGGAGATGACGTTCAACTATCCAGACTGCGCCTTAGCGACCGATACACCACCTCCAATGGTTGCTCGCGATCTTGTAGAGCATGTACAACAGCTATGAGGGCACTTGTCTTGCTAGCAAATGAAAACTGACAAGAACAAGAAGAACAAGCACTCAATTTCTAGACAAATATCAAGGTTTCAATTTGAAGACACAAGATGGTGGGATACTGAAGACAATCAGGCTAGCGGTTTATCCAAACAGGCATGCTGAAAATATGATAGCAATGGCTAATTCGATGAAACAAAACCCAAAACTAAGTGATGGCGACTGTTAGAAGCCATGGTCACCGGTGCAAGTTGTTGAGGTTGTTCTGTAGTTCGAATCAACTTTCAAAACGTGTTGGGTTTGGACTCTTTCTTTTTTAGGGCTAGAAGTGATGTGGTAGCCTGATGGAGGACGTTGGGGAAACTTGGACTTGGCCTCCAATCAACTATGTTAAGCTTCTGTGGTTCCCATAAGCATGCAATCATCCCTTGATAAATTGGTGTCGCCTCACAGCCAGGGTGAACTCTTCCCTTGTTTATCTTTTCCCTTTCCAAGTTGATCTTCTCCATCATTTTGGAGCAACACAAGTGCATGGGTCTCTATGTTCCAAATAAGATTGACACAAACCTATGAGTAAACTCACCTGGTAAATGAGTTGTAGTGCATGAGTACGAGTAATCGGTCCAGTAATATGTACTCGTGTAGGTGTGGATGTATCGATGGTGTGATGTCCTCATCAGAAATCAATGGAAGTACAATACATATGAGTAGGGCATCACCTAATAAGTATGGAAATCGGGACTATATATTCAGTATTGTTAGATGCAAAATTATTTTAACTCATACGAGTGAGCCATAAGTGAATCATAAGTATAGATCACATACAAAACATGGAGTGCCCAGATAGTCGGAGGAGGTGGACAAAAAATGTGTAGAGAAATATTAAAATAAAGATATACTCCTTCCGTTCCAAGTTATAAGTTGTTTTGACTTTTTTTGTTACATCTATTTTGCTATGTATCTATAGACACATCTTTTATTTATTTAAAATAGATGTACCAAAAAGTTAAAACGAACTTATAATTTGGAATGAAGGGATATATCTATGTATGTGTATATGCGCTTTTGTGCTTGTACCATTTTCTCGTAATATATCATCGGAGTCTCTTTTTAATTCCACTTGGACTATCACACGTTGAAAATTAACTGGCCTTAAGGTTTTTGCATCGATTGTCATAGGCTAGACTTTCGGTCCGAGCCCGTGTTTTTAAATGACAGGATCCCATCTTCTCTCATACAATATCTTCCAAGTAAAACGTGGCCTCACTACTACAGAAATGACATTCATCGGCGGTAGATCACGGGCGGTTTGTCTCCAACCGCCAATGATTTTTCTTCACTGGCGGTTTGAAGCTTCAAATTCAGTCAATCATTGAGAAATGCTACGAACCGCCAGTGAAAGTGGCAATCACTGGCGGTTCATAGTACAAACCGCCAGTGATACACGCCCGATGATGTATCCTTCTGGCGGTTCGTGGTTCAAACCGCCAGTGATTACGTAATATCACTAGCGGTTGTGTGGGGAACCGCTGGTGATTTACATATATCAATGGCGGTTTGGTTTTGAACCACCAGTGTTTGCCTGTACATATATCTGCCCTCTTCCTGCTCTCTCCCACAGCTCGAGCACACTACAAGCAGAGGAGCATTTTCCCACTCCCCCCTATTGTTGCGGCCATTTTTCAGCAAAATGCTCATTGTGGATCTTGTTTTTTCAAGCATGGTCATGATCTTCTTGGTCTAAGGTAATGCTAAGTCTCAACTCCTTCAAATTTGTCTCTTTAGATTCTATTTCATGGCTACATTATGATGATTAGTGATTCTTCTTTTTAGAGAGCACTTTTCCATTGCATTTTAAGGACGGGATTCAAGTTGTGGTGATTCCTTCTTGCTTAAAGGTTAGTGAATATGGACCAATTATATTTACTAGTTGATTGCATGGTTGTTTGGATGATTGCTCCTATGCCATGATTTCAATAGCTCTTTTTATTATGAATTTTCATGAACACAATATATGGGATCCCTACCTAGCCAATTTTGGTCATTGGTGAATTGTTGTGGTTCATTAATTGTCCTATTTTAGGCTTTAGTAATTATTGGCTCCAATTTCTCTCTACTTCATTTTGCCACGATAAGCTCCAATTGTTCCTGTAATTTTGTTTAGTGTAGCAAAATCTATTTGACACCTAATTTAACTTTTGTGTCGAACAAAAACTACCCACCCATTTTGTTCATCATGGAGCGACATTGTTGATCATGGAGCTAGATTGATGTTGTTGTTAATTAGGAGTCCAAAGTTAACTTTTTTTGTAATTAGTGGCTCCATTGGTCCTTAAATATAATTTTACCATGAGAAGCTTGGTGTACAATTAATTATTCAACAAAATAAGGATAAAAATAAGTGGAATTTACTTTGGGCATGGAGTTATGAACTGAAATTCTTGCTCAATACATGACCTTTTTTTTTATTTGACTATAATTATTAATTTAATTTTTGGGTGCAGAGATGGATCGAGAGTGGATGTATGGTCTACCACCGACGGACAAGCGGTACTTGATGGGCATCAACACATTCATCACTGTAGCTGTAGCCAACGCAAGGGATGAACGACTTATATTTTGCCCATGCAGAGATTGCAAAAATCGAAAGAAATGGGGAAACGTGGAGTCTATCCGGTGCCACCTGATTACTAGGGGCTTCATGAGGGACTACAAAATATGGTGTTTCCATGATGAGGTTGGTGTTAATGTTACGCAAGCAAACAATGACGATGTAACAATGCCTAACAAAGCACTTACCGAGCATGCAACGCATCATCAAACTGGCCTTCACACGCAACCCATGGCTATTGATGATAACGTGTTTACGAATACGTTAGCTGACGACACGGAGGATGAGGATGGCATTTCTAGGATGCTACGTGATGTGGAGGGAGGATGTCTTAGTGCTAGACAGTTGAAAAAGCTAGAGATAATGAGAAAGGATGCCAAAACCCCATTGTATCGTGATTGTCCGGTGAGCAAACTAGAAGCCGACATCATGCTATTAGAGTTCAAGTCTACGCATGGATTGAGTGATAAAGGCTTTGATGACTTGTTAGGCGTAGTGAGGAAATTGCTACTAGAGCAGAACGAATTGCCAGAGAAGACATATTTGGCCAAGCAAATGATCTGTCCAATCGGCCTTGAGGTAGAAAAAATTCACGCCTGTTCAAATGATTGCATACTGTACCGCGGAGACAAATATAAAGACTTGGATGCGTGCCCTAGGTGTAAAGCTCCTAGGTACAAGCAGGGTCTATCAAAAGAGGGTACCAAGACCAAAGGAGGACCTGTAAAGGTGGTTTGGTATTTCCCCATAGCTCCCCGGGTGCATAGATTGTTTGCAAATGAAAAGTCAGCCAAGCTATTGCGTTGGCATGGTGAAGAGCATAAGAAAGATACACTGATGAGGCACCCCGCAGATGGGTACGATTGGAGGACTATTAACACTATGTTCTACAAGAACATCGGTGGGGAAGTAAGACACATGTGGTTTGCTTTAAGCACAGATGGGATGAATCCATTTGACCAGGTTAGAAGCAATCATAGCACTTGGTCAGTGACACTCTGTATATACAACCTTCCACCGTGGGTTTGTATGAAGCGGTCGTACATCCAGATGCCACTACTAATACAAGGGCCAAAACAACCTGGGACTGACATCGATGTGTTTCTGGAACCAGTCATTGATGAACTTGTAGATATGTGGCAAAATGGAGTGAAGAACGTTTGGGATGAGTACAAAAAGGAACATGTCACGATCAAGGCAGTACTTATCGCAACAATCACAGATCTGTCGGGTCGAGGTTGCTTGTCTGGAGAGAAGACGAAGGGATATACTGGTTGTGTGGAGTGCTTGGACGAAACTGATGCAGTACATCTACCGAAAAATAAGAAGATGGTTTACATGGGACATCGTAGGCACCTTGATAAGGGTCATCCTTACCGCAGAAACAAAAAAGATTTTAATGGTACTATTGAGCGACGTGGTCCTCCAGATTATCGAAACGGTAAACAAATACTACAAGAAGTAAGCAAACTTAGTGTTGTCCACGGGAAGGGGGAAGGGGCAGTACAAGCGCCTACTGATTCTATATGGAAGAAAAAAATCAATTTTTTGGAAACTACCCTATTGGCCGCTACTGAGTGTAAGACACTGTCTGGATCCAATGCACATAACTAAAAATGTTTGCGGTAACACGCTCAACACCTTGATGGACACTGGGGGCACCGCAAAGGATTCACTCGCAACATGCATGGACATGCAACACTTAGGACTCAGGAAGGAGCTGCATCCCAAACTGCATGAGGATGGACGACTGGAACTTCCAGTTGCATCATGGACACTAAAAAAGGCAGAAAAAGAAGTGCTTATTTCTTTCTTCAATGAACTCAAAGTCCCGACGGGCTACTGTGGGAACACTAAGAGGCTAGCTAACATGAGAGAATTAAAGTTTAACTATGGTTCTATGAAGGCCCATGACTGTCATGTTATTATGACTCAGCTGCTCCCTGTTGCCCTTCGTGGTATCCTACCCGACAAGGTCCGGGCCCCAATCATAAAGTTGTGCTCATTCTTTAACGCGATTTCACAAAAGGTCATTCATATGTTCCAGCTAGACCAGCTACAACGGGACATCGTTGAAACTCTATGTAGGCTTGAGATGCATTTTCCGCCGACTTACTTCGATATGTCAGTGCATTTGCTTGTTCATCTTGTAGATCAAATTAGAGCTCTTGGCCCAATGTACATGCATCAGATGTTTCCTTTCGAAAGATTGATGAAAGTTTTCCGGAGGTATCTTAGGAACAGATTCAGACCAGAAGGTAGCATGGTCGAAGGATGGTCAACAGAGGAGGCAATTGAGTTACGCACATATTACCTTGACATCAATAGAGTTGGACTTCCACAATCTCGATCTGAGGGAAGACTACATGGGACTGGAACGATCGGTGAGAAATCTATCATTATAGATGACCCCGATTCTTTTTAGGCAGGCACAATTTCTTTGTTCTCCAACAAGCCAAGGATGTGATGCCATACATTGAGCAACACAAGAAGTCACTACAACTTGATTACCCTAGCGGATCACGGGCTTGGCTTGACAAAAACATAGGGCTGAATTTGTTGACTGGTTAAATAGCCTCATGATTGGAACAACTACGGGTTCTCGGCTAGATTTATTATCTAGGGGAGCTTCGAAAGTACATTGGTAAAGTATCAAGGGTATGAAATCAATGGATTTACCTTTTACACCAAAAAAAGCAAGATAACAAGAGCACAAACCAAAAACGGTGGTGTTCGTTTTGATGCCCACGATGAAGATGGCAATGTGCTTGCAAGGTACTATGGTTTCATAGAGGAAATATGGGAGTTGGACTACGATTTCGACAATTGAAAATTTGCTCTTTTTCACGCCAATGGGTCCCGCTTGATGCGATGAACTTAGACATTGAAGGGTTCACAACTGTTGATCTCACGAAAACTGCATACAGAGATGACCCTTTTGTCCTCGCAAAAGATGTTACACAAATTTTCTATGCCCGGGATAATAAGACAAAAGAAAAGCTACAAGTAGTCATGGAAGGGAAAAGAAAGATCGTTGGTGTCCAAGGAGTCACAGAGAATGAAGAACAGTATAGGGGTTATCAGGAAATGCCACCGTTCTCATGAACGTAACCTTACCTATCCTTGAAGAGGGTGACGAACCCGCTTATGTACGTAGGGACCACAATGAGACCACTATTGTACCAAAGACCATGAATGTAACATTATTATGATTTTTATTGGTTATCATCAAATCATGTTTCAATTAAATTCTATATTATCCGCACCGATTATCTGTAACATTCAATTATATTATGTACCCTATATGGTACCAATGGAAAACATAGTACTTGTTTGTTACATATTTACATTTATTAGTAATCGTAATCACTGACATATGCTATAAACTATTGAATGCTTTGGGGTTCATTGTGTTATTAGCGATAGTTTTCAATTAAAATCACTAATGTATATATGATGAGCAAGAGTCGAGAAAAGGACAACATCTTCTTTTAAGATGTGGGCCCTTGTAAATATTCTCGATTCCTCATTCTTTGGCGGTTCGTAATACCAACCACCAGTGATGAGCCACATCAGTGGCGGTTTGACCAAAACCGCCAGTAATGTGTCATATCAGTGGCGGTTTGAAAGAAAAACCGCCAGTGATGAGCTAAAAGCCGACATGCTCCCACCCAAGGCATAGAATCAGCAGTGCTCCCACCCAAGGCACATTATCAGCACTGCTCCCACCTACCACGGCATAGAATCAGCAGTGCTCCCACCCAAGGTACATTATCAGCAGTGCTCCCACCTACCACAGCACCTTGGTCTATAAAAGGGTTGTCTGGTTGTCTAAATATGGTATACCTCATCCATTTTCTTCTCACCCATTTCCCTTCTTATCCATTGAGATTGACTCGGTGTTCTCGGAGACATACGTAGCGTGCTTCAACATCGATACTGGGCACTAGAAGAATGTTTCTGAGGTGGTCAAATTAAAATGTGTTAGCACACTTCGATGCCCACATTGGGGTATAGAGAACTCTGTTGCCTTATGTGTAATTTTATTTTCCTTTCTTGTTTATCGGATATGTAATTTTATTCTTGTTTTTTTATTATGGTGTAGGTAATTTATAGTCTACTCATGGCTATAAATACCGGGGGATCTATTAGTTTATTTCATGGTTAAATGCAAATTATTTTTTCGCCATTTGTAATGATTTTAATTACGCATTTCAAGACATGAGCACTCAATGCATTGAATGGTAATTACTCTTGCCTGCACCTATCGGTGGCGGTTTGGTTCGAAAACCGCCCGGTGATATCAAGCATCGATGGCGGTTTGATAATCAAACCGCCCGGTGATTTGTTAGTATCGATGGCAGTTTTACTTTAGAACCGCCACTGATTTGTAATGCAGACTATAAAAGACGCGGCCGCCCGGCACTATACAAAGACACACACGCGCACGCAGCTTACCCTCTACATCACTGCTCTGCTCTTCTCTTCCTCTTTGGTTGTGGTCATGGCTGGTTTTGGAAATGGTATGTATATATCTCATATTTTATATTTCATTTGATTGCATGAAGTACCTACTGCACTTTCTTTAATAATATTTTCATATGTGGTTTGGCAGGGGTCAATGGGGGTGGGATTCCCATGCCACATGAGCCTGGTTTCTACCCCGGGGATGTGCCCTTCGCACCAACCCCATAGGATCGAACTATTGTACGAATTTATCATTCTATGTTTCATTTAATGTTGTTTATTTTTTGCATAATCATTTCTGTTATGATTGTTGTTTCACATGTTACAGTTTATATCCCCGACTCAATGGCTTGAATCAACATTGTCGGTCTTTTTCAATGTGTCCAACTTCTTCGTAAATACGACTAGTGAGGTTGTGAATGAAACGGGGGGGCGCATGTGGACGTGCGATATCGCGTTTGAGATCCCCATTAGGAATTCACTAGGCTCTCGCATGGATGTCGTGCAGAGGGGACGTCCTAATAGGCACCGGAGATCTGCCGAGTTCGATACCGTGCGCCTAGCTTTTACGAAACTTGAGCGCATTGGGTATCTACTCCCCGACTACTCTTTCTTTAAGATACAAGCTTTTACGTGAGCGTAGAATCCGGATGTGGTGCACGTAAGCGAAAAGGAATCTTGCGATATAACCGGATGGATGTGGTTAGTTGTTTATATGATATCCGATTTCTTTTGTTCGTATGCTATTAAGATTCAATAAATGTGACAACTTAATTTTTGTCTCGCAGTTTTCACTCCATGAATTTACATTTGCGGCATGTGGCTTGCATGCCATTGTAGAGCAAGTTATTCCACGTCTTGGTTACGCTTGGGACTACGAAGAACCTCTTGGTGGAGTTCACCACACACGGACACCAATATTGCATAAAAATTCTTCAACACAACATGCTAAATAGTCCGATTCGCTGGCTTCATTTATGGGCGGCCTTGTCCTCGGAAATGTGAGGCAAGGGAGAGTGCATTAATGTGGACATTGAGGTACATAGACACTGTGTGTGGTTACACAATCCGAGACATACTCTTTATTGAGTGGACACAAGCAAGGGAAGCAGCAAGACGTGCGGGCGGTCTGTAGGCTTTAAGTTTAATTTGTATGTTATGTCTTATATTTACGTATCATGTATTTCCATTTCAGAGCTCTGTGTGCCTAGTTATAATGTTTGTGTGTGGGTGAGAGACAGATGAGTAATAAATAATGGCAAAACTTATGTGTTTCTTAGTTTCATGCAAGTTTAAGTAAGTTTATATAGCTTTACTACACAAACTTAACTATTGGCGTAGTGGCTAAGACCTGTGACTTATGACCAAGAGGTCCCCAGTTCAAACCCTCCCGGGGGTGACTTTTTTGAATTTTTTCAGCCTGCACTGATTATTCAGAAAATGTTAATAATTCATAGAAAAATTCAAAAACACCAAAACCTGTGTTGTTGGATTGGAAATTAGTTGATCCACAACTTTTATATAGTAAATTTCTTTTTTTTTGACATTGTTTTAATAATATTTAACATTCAAAGTTTAAGTTTTTAATTTTAGAAAAATCGTAATGATATGAACTGTTGATTTTATGTGCACAACTTTGTAGAGTATGATTTTAGAAAAATTAGAAAAAAAATCACCAGATTTGGAGGTAGTATGAGGGAGAAAAACCTGTTGCAAATTTAAGGGATGCATTAAATTCAGAAATCAGACTTGTTCATGCTCAGTTTGTTATGAACTACTCTGATTTATGAAAAAAAAATGTATTTCTCAAATTTCTAACAGGTTTTTTTCTCCCCTATAGTAACTCTAAATTTGATGATTTTTTAGATCTGTATAAAATCATTGTCTACTCAGTGATGCACATCAAAACACCATTTGGGATCATTTTGAGTTAAAAAAACTTTGAAATTCAAGATTTGGCAACAAAACATGACGTTTCGAGGGCCTCGTTGACCTCCAATGAAAAATTCATAATAATAACATTTGTAGCCCTAGTCATGGTGCACAACTTTTATTCTTGGAGTTTCCCCATTTGAGCTTGTTTTTGCACAACACTGGTTTGAATTTGAATGAAGCACTGCAAATTCAATTTGTCGACCAAATTTTAGGGCGCTAAATTACTTTTTCTGGAAAAAGTGTTGAACATCAAAGTTGCATAACTTTTCATTATCTACAACTTTTATTTAGGTCATTTTGCCATTTGAAGAAGTTATAATCCATGTTGTTCACAAATGGAAGAATCCCTCAACACTATAAAAGTTGTAATCCATCTTGTTGATTATAAAAGTTGTAGATAATGAAAAGTTATGCAACTTTGATGTTCAACACTTTTTTCCAGAAAAAGTAATTTAGTGCCCCAAAATTTGGTCGACAAATTGAATTTCAAGGCTTCATTCAAATTCAAACTCGTGGTGTGCAAAAAACAAGCTCAAATGGGGAAACTCCAAGAATAAAAGTTGTGCACCATGACTGGGGCTACAAATGTTATTATTATGAAATTTTCATTGAGGTCAACGAGGCCCCTCGAAACGTCATGTTTTGTTGCCAAATCTTGAATTTCAAAGTTTTTTGAACTCAAAATGATCCCAAATGGTGTTTTGATGTGCATCACTAAGTAGACAATGATTTTATACAGATCTAAAAAATCATTAAATTTGAGCTACTATCGGGAGAAAAAACCTGTTACAAATTTAAGAAATGCATTCTTTTTTATAAATCATAGTAGTTCATACGAAATGAGCATGAACAAGTCTGATTTCTGAATTTAATGCATTCCTTCAATTTGCAACAGGTTTTTCTCCCTCATACTATATCCAAATCTGGTGATTTTTTTTCCTAAAATCTCTAAACTCATACTCTACGAAGTGGTGCACATGAAATCAACATTACATATCATTACGATTTTTTAAATTTTAAAGTTTAAACTTTGAATGTTAAATATCATTAAAACAATGTCAAATAAAAAAAATTTCTATATAAAAGTTGTAGACCTACTAATTTCCTATCTAACAAAACCGGTTTCGCTATTTTTAGATATTTATATAAATTATTATAATTTTTCAAAGAATCAGTGCAACCTTTAAATAAAAAATAAAAAATTTTCAACTTGCTCGAGATGGCCGGGATCGAACCCACGACCTTTCGGTCTACAAGCATGGGCTGTAACTAGTCGGACTACGTGAATGTGCAAGAACAATGAAAATATAATTCTACATAAAGGAGCGAAGAAATCTGGCGGTTCGCTCCAAACCGCCAGCGATCCTCCTCATCAGCGGCGGTTTGCTAGTTTGGAACCGCCCGGTGATGTGTTGGCCAGTATAGATTAGGGAGGGGCGCGGTCGTCCCCCAAATTTTGTATTCTCTCCCGCTCCTTCCTTTGGAAGCCGCGTCCCCGCCCCGCCCCTAGCAGCAGCGCGCCGCCGCCCGCATCGGCGGCCGTCGACTTCGCCGCCACCCGGCATGCTCCACGCCGGGCCGTGCTGCAACACCGCCCGAACACCTAGCGATAACCATGGCGCCGCGGTCTTCTTCCCTACCGGCGGCCCGGCCTCACCCCCCCGAGGCCACCACGCGGAGCACCACCGCGCCGGCCGGCCGCTGCTCTACCACCGAGGGGCTCGGCCGGCTCGGCGCGCTCCCCGGCGGCCGTCGTCCACCCTTCTTCTTGCGCTGCCGCCACCGAGGGGCTCCGCCGCGTTCTCCTTCCCGGCATCCCGGCCTCACCCCCCCACCACGCCGAGCTCCACCGTCGGCACCACTTCACGGGGGGTCCGGCCTCACCCCCCACCACGCCGAGGTACCACCGTCACCATGAGCCACCGAGGGTCTCCACGCCGACCTCTTCACTTGGAGTGCATGGATTGCAGGTAAGCTGCCTCCCACCATGAACAGCGCAGACCCATGCTCCCTAGGTGTTTGGTGAAATGTCTCTTAGGATACATCGCCCTTTGTTTTTTATTGTTACTATCACTAGGCTTTAATGTATGAATGTGATGAGCTTGCTTCTAGTTAGTGGCAAACAAATTTGGATTAAAATGGATTTCATACATTGAAATACATGATGTACCTATTTTGCAAATGGTTAAACAGCAAACATATTTGTGGTGGTCCACAACATGTTAATTCTTTCTTGCATGGATAGGAAACAATGCCATTCTATGTAGTCCATGTTGGGCGACAACCGGGTATATACACATCTTGGGATGCTTGCCATGCTCAGGTCAACCGCTATCCGGGAGCATGTTTCAAACGATACGATGATGAAGATGATGCAATCTTTGCCATGTATGGTGCAAGTGTAGGGAGTGCACACTACGCTGAAGAAAACCTTAATACGGCGATTGTGGATAAGCTAGTTCCCGCCGATATGAAAAATAGGAGTGTTAGTTATTGGTCTTGGAAAGATGTCATCATTTTAGTGCAAGCTATGGTAATTGCATTTTTTATTTGTTTGTTGATGTAGACTTTTTCTGTATTAAGCAAGTTAAAATTGTGGACATGTGATCTAATCGGCTTTGGAACGTGAGTATTATCATGCCAAAACTATGTGTGACTTTGTATTAAAATTGTGGACATTTTTTATTAAAGGTTTTCTAGTTGCGTATGAAATGTTATATATGATGCCAACCCTATGTCTTAGCAACACTTACTTATTACGTGGTTGCCCACAGTCATGACACGTTGTCGTGAGTTTACCCGTCGAAGAACCAATAGGGACCAAGAGGAAGCGCCTAGGGCGGACCAGCAGCAACATCCAACACACGAAGTAGATAATAACGGCGAAGGTGACAACGTGGACGCATGGTCCCCTTCTTCTTGTCACAACTAGAGCAAGAGGAGGAGGTAATTTAGTTGAACTACAAATCCATATCCACACACACAAATATTAGTCTGAGTATATTTTGCTTTCGCCATCAGGTTAAAACGAGGAGAAAGCGTGGGCAGACAATGCTTCCTAGTAGTACTAAGCACTATCACATCATCGAGTTTGACCAAGTCGGGGAGCCGGTAGAGCCGGTAGAAGTGATGGGCCCATACAAGAGTATCATTGGAGTGCTAACTCGGGAGTACATCCCTTTGAAGTACAGAAGGTGGAATGGAAAAGATGAGAACGAGTGGAAGGTTCTAGAAAGTGAGAAAAAGATAGTGTGGGACGCTCTCAAAAGCTATTTCACATTCCCACCAGGCTGTGATGAAAGAGTCGTGAAGAAACGAGCCTATGAGATCATGGGCACAGCATTTAGGAGTTTTCGGTATTCAATGCACAAGAAATACAAGAACGGCGGGAGGCCAGATTTTGAGGGGGGAGAGTATATCAGACAGGCACAATATTGGGATGAATTCATTTCATACAAGGATACACTCGAGGCCAAGGAAATGAGCGAGACAAATAAAGCCAACTCAATGAAGTCAACCAATCCTCATCACCTAGGCTCGCGTGGGTACGCAAGGAAGATTCCAGAATGGGAGTTGGAGGTTGAAAAACTTCATGAGCGCGGTGTACAGCCCCAAACTGAGAATTAGAATCTGAGGTCTGTACGTTTCCTCCTCGCAAGGGGTGCACGATACAACGAGGACGGGTCACTTTCATCCACCAGTCAGCCCTTGAATGAGGTGATCCAGAAGGTGTCGTCAATAACCGAAGAGGTGAATAAAGGGACAATCCAGGTGGATAGAGAGAATGACGAGCTAACCCTCGCACTTGGAAACAAGGAGCACCCCTCGACGCACAAGAGGAGCCGGGGGTTATTCCTTGGCAGGTGGCCTTTGGAGAAGAATCTTCATCGTATCGTAGCCGCTCGAGAGCTAAAGCGCGAAGGGAACAAGACTACGAACGACGCTTCAACGAAATGGTAGCAGAAGTTGAAGCACGAGTTGAAGCACGAGTGGAAGCACGTATCGGGCACGAGTTGAAGAACGAGTCGGTCAAAGTTCTAAGAAGCATAGGAACCACCACACCGTAAGACCCCGTTCCGACCAAAGATGAGTCCAAGTGATGAAGGGCCGCAGTAGTCGTGGGTCAACGCCATTCGTGGGACGAGGCGTAGGCTATTGCACCACATCCGTTGGATGACATCACCGAACCCGTTAATGTGAAGTTGTACATCCCCCCCGCCAGTGGACAACCGACAAGGTGGCAACGGGGTCGCCTTAGCTCAAGGAAACGGTGAGGTTCATGGACACCAATGTCCCCGGTACGCTAGGGTCGAGAATTGATTCGATCCTCGGATAAGAAGTACAACAAGATACACATTGATTGCCCCGTAGAGGCGGATAGGCCTCGTCTTTGTACGTAACAAGGGAACTATTGTGGCTTGGCGAAAACGCTTCATTAAGCTTGATTCACAGGCGTCTTCGGATGAAGATGACGAGGCATCGACACCTGATAGGGCACAAACCCCACCAAGGGAGAGGTCTACACCTCCAGCCCCACCTCTATCGCCATTGACCCATACAAGAGAAAGTTCTCCACATCTACCCCCACCTCCAGAAACAAGACAAATGTCTCGACCTCCAAATCCACCACCCTCTGGAAAAGAACAGAGAGGCACTTGAGTACCTCCCTCTACAAGTCCAGAAAAAATTCGTCGTTCCAACAGACTATCAGGGTCATCCATGCAGAAAGGGGCATCGTCGTCGGTCGGTAACGCTCTCAAAACAGATAAAAGGAAGAAGCCGGTAAACGCAAGCATTACGGCGTTGATGCAAGAACCGCCGGATAACTCAGTTAGCATGGATAGCATTAAAGCCTTCCTTTAGCGAATCGCGGGGTTCCCTCTTTGGATGTTGGAGACCGAATATGATAGGCAATCTAAGAAACCAGACGTGGAAACAAGGAAGCGTGAAATAGCCACTGCAGAGTTGCTTGAGATACAGAGGGTGGCTGAAATTATGAATCTCACCATGGAGCAAGCTGGAGACGTATATCTAAATCAGCTAGAGCTGGAATTTGAACCTGCAAAAGAAGCATACAAATTCAGGTTAGGCCAATCATTGGTCCTAGAAGATGAGGTCCGTCATTTGACAACATATATGCAGGACCTGCATAAATATTACATCGGTGATAGTCATGGGGGTACAGTGGCTTTGAAGTGGTTATCCCTGCCGGACTTGTCTTTCATCATGTTGAGGAGACGATACACCATGTCGATTATGAATGTTTGTTTCAATTGTACCAAAGGCGCGATCTGGACACACAACTCCTGATGTTATGGACTATGTAAGTTGTCTACCAAATACTTATGACATGTTACTATAGTAACCTACGTCTTCTACATTGTAACATACATCATGCTTGCGCAGCAGTACATCGCAAGAGATTTCTTGCATATGAAGCAAAATCAGGTAGCCTTCCTTGATCCCGTCTTTGTTAACTAGACAACCCTGCACGGGGTCTTTTCTTTGCGAAAAGACACTAAAAGTGTATTGAAATTGGAGATCAAATCGATGTTAGAAAATGAGAAAGAGAATGCAATCCTAGCCTACAACGCGCAAATATGTGTCTCATAACTTATTTGTTTAGACTTTGATTACATTTTATTATATCTAACAACACCTTTGTGATTTTAAAGAATCATTTCTTTTTCGTTGATATCATATTTGGAGAAGATCGGATAGAGGTGTGGGACTCGAAGAATAAGCCACTCGAGCTTTTAAATCCCCTAATCAACCTTCTCAATGAGTAAGTCATCCCATCATTATCATGGTATTTAATTGACATAGCACATTTTATTACCTTTGCACATTTTATATTGATGTAGTATCAAGGCGGAGTTGGACGGGCATGGGAACCGCCTTTTCCAAGCTTATCGTTCAGATTTGGATTCCCCTGGATCAGTAGGGGACGGGAACAATCACTGCGGATTCTATGTAATGTGGGCAATGTACAAATACTTGGGAGCGAACACTAAAGTTAGAGATCGCATGGTATGTTGCTTCGCACAAAACATAAGAATCCAATACGTGGGGCTTCAATTTATGCAATTTAACATCATCTTACTTACAGCGCAAGAAGATGGGCCACAATAAGTTGTTAAACTTCGAGATCAACGGACTAAGTGGGGAGCTAGCAAAATTCATATTGTCTGAGGTCTTGAGCAAGAATGGATCATTGTCAGTCGCTGCGGCCAAAAAGTACAAGAATCATTATGTTTGAGAGCATTTGGATAGGCTACTGTAGTATTTCTAGCATGAGCAACATTTGTAGTATTCGTTTTAGTAATACTCTAATTAGTACCGTTTTATTGTAATACCCTAATTAGAACCTTTTTATTGTAATCGTAATCTGGATTAATTTAGTTTTGGCAGCAACGTGCCCTGAATTAAAAATAAAACAACCAAAATAATAAAAACCGCCAGTGTAAAATATGGAACCGCCAGTGTTAACTAAACTAGCACTGGCGGTTGGTTATACAAACCGTCGGTGTTTGTTAAACTTACACCGGGCGGTTGGAGACACAAACCGCCGATGATTGTTCAATTAACACCTGGCGGTTAGTTATACAAACCGTCAGTGTTTGTTCACTTAACATTGGCGGTTGGTTATACAAACCGTCGGTGTTCGTTAAACTCACACCGGGCGGTTGGAGACACAAACCGCCCCGGTGTTTGATCACTTAACACTTGGCGGTTGGTATTTCGAACCGCCAGTGAAAGTTTGCCATCACTAGCGGTTTGTAAGAACCGCCAGTGATGTTCGAAGCACATCACTGACGCTTTGGTTGTGGCGGTTCAAAATCCGCCAATGAAGGGGGTTTTGAACCGCCAGTGATCTTCTACTCTGGCGTAGTGCCTCTCCATGACCATTGTATTGAACTGTGTAATAATCGTCAACCAACAATGAACCAAGGCAACATGCATGGATGGGGGAGTGCGTGTTACGTTCTTTTCATGGAATATCGATGCTACCTGCAGAGTCATGACCCACGCGATTAGGAACGCAAAACTCATGCGGATTCTGACGGTACAGTATAGGGTCTTTAGACCGTCCCATGATGCATCCGGGAAGTCGTCCGACGCGCTTTCCGGGACGCCCGGCTTCGGACGGCGGCTGCGGCGGCGTCCGGAAAGCCCCTGGGAGGCCGGCCGTCCGCCATGCCAGCGTCTTCCCGGACGTCCGGACGCTACGGACGTGGCGCGTGGGGCCCGCCACCCACCACCGCGCCGATAGAGATAGAGAGAGAGAGGGGGAGGAGGCCGTGGCAAGGCGTCGCGCCGTCGCCGTGGTTGGGGAGGAGAGGAGGAGAGGAGGAGGGGAGGCGGCCGGCCGTGGGCCGCGCGCTCGCCGGGCCACGCCGAGCTCCCGCCGGCCTCGCGAGGCCGGCCGGCCGCCTGCGCGCCGCCGCCGTGGGCCGCCCGAGCCGCCCCGCACCGTGCTCGCCACGCCATGGCCGGCGAGGGCAGGCGGGCCGCGCCTCCCGGCGGGGCGCGGGCCTTGGCCCTGAGCTCCGTCAGCCGGGCGGCGGGAGAGGAGGCAGGCCCGTCGCGAGCTCGTCGGCCAGCGGCCGCGCCGGCCGCCCTCCGCCCGGCGCCGAGCCGCGCCCACCCGCCGCGCAGGGGCGCCGCCGGCTGCCTTGCCGGCGCGTCGGCTGCGCCCGCCTGCTTCGCTTCGCCGCAAGGCCAGCGTGTGCGCCGCCGCCCTGTGGGTCGCCCGGCCATGGCCGCCCGCAGCGCGCCGCCGCCCCGCCCATGGCGCCCCGCCCCCCGCTGGCGCCTGCTCGCCGGCGCGGCTCGCAAGAGAGAGAATGGAATGGGAGGAGACTGGTGGGAGGAGAGTACGGGAGGGAGAGGGGGGCGGTGGGGGTGTTTTTATTTAATAAAATAAAGCTGACATGTGGGTCCCATGATAGATAGAGTATGCTATAGAGTACGAATGGATGCGGAGAAAGTAGTATAGAGGAGAGAATCTTGCTGACTAGGCAGTATAGAGGAGAGAAATAGAGGACGATGAGTGCGGATAGTCTTCCATAAAATAGAGTGGCATGCATGTATATATGCATGCGATGCTGCTTGCTTTTACAGACAACCAACTTTTGTCTCCGAGCTGATACGTTCGTGTAGGCCCACTCATGAATTATTATATTCATGATTCGGGACACACGTGAAACTAAACACGCCTAGTGCCCCTAATCTAAATTTAACTATTGGTCAAATGACCTAGATGCTCTTGTATTTGTACAATCTATAAAGAGGCCCCCCATACTACGTAGATGCGCAAGAATCTCCTATATATGATTTGAAACGAAAATCGCATCGTCTATATATATTTTACGTGCCTGCACACCAGCAGATGCAATGATTACATAGCGCTACTGCGGCAGATGCAGATGGGCAGTGGAAATGTACCAAATTAAATATTAACTAAATTTGAAGTACACATTTAATTGCATTAATAATACATATTATTGTTAGAATTTGATACCCCTAGATATGCGCAGCGGCCTTCGGATCTTTGAAATACCACACAAGCTTGCACTGTATCGAGAATGATCTAATTGATTAGCATAGAAAACCTTAGATGGCGATGAAGCAACCACAATAAGATATTACGATTTTGGTGAAGCCAACTGCAAATTCTATTAGCACAACTCTAAAAAAGTACAAGGACCACAACAAGAACAGCGGAACTAACTAGTGTGTCCAATCGTGATCCGATCCACTGTCAACAAGCTAAAACCTGCCAACAACATAGCACGCCTTCCTATGAAAAGATTAAAACTCCTCTGATCCAACATTGCTGCCAGTCGTATTCGATATGGATGCCATGTGATCAAAATTCGCCACCGTATATGAGGGAGAGTAGTAGCTAGCTATCTAAATCTTGTTTTCCGAGCTGAATAGCTTTGTCTTTTTTTTTGGAAGAAAAGCTGAATAGCCTTGTCTACATCAAAGTGTCGACAACGGCTTTTCGAGCATGCGCAATGGAGCCCTGCCATGTGGTTTCTATCCAGTTCTGCCACAAAACTCGATTTCTAACCTGTGGTTGTCGATGCATAGCATGCATATATAATTGCATATTCTAGCAGTATCCCGCACTGATACAGGTTTGGCAATGAGGGCATGCATATTTGGATAAAGGACTTCTGGTCCATCCAAATCGTCCAACTTTTTTAGGTGGCTTTTGGGAAATGGGAAATAGGGTTGAAATAGGGAAATGAGGACTGAGGAGTGAGATAGGATTTGATCCCATGTTTTGATAATAGGGATAATAGGAAATGAAAATAGGGATATAAGGAAATAAAGACTAGCATGTCCACCCTATATATCCTTCCTTTTATCCTAATCCATTTCCCTTTTCCTATATCTCAATCCATATCAAACGTTCCCTTAAATAATAATGCTTCCTACATCTTGTTTCAGTTGTTCCAAATACTATCATTTTGAAATTTGACAACAGTTATAGAGAACAATGTTAACATGTATAGTATACCACATCAAAGAGGTGAGTTATGAAAAAAGATTTCATCAAATATCTACTGAAGTTTATTATACATATGTACAAACTTGATCAAACATAGTATAAGAGAGAATATATCAATCTCACTTTATCAATAACATTGGTAATATTTCCCTCTTGCTTTGTCACATGTGCATCTTTTGACAAGGTAAATGTTATGGTATCATTCACCTTGTGACAAGTGTTCATAGGAGATTAGTGATGTATCTTATATGGTCCTGTTTGGTAGGGCTCTGACTTATTAAAAAAGACTTCGTCTCCTTATCTAGAGCAACCGCTTTAGTAGAGCTAAGCTTTTTTTTAAGCGTTTGACAAAAACAACGGCTTGAGTGATAATTTTATAATTTTATAACATGTAAGAAATAGTCAGGAGAAATCAACCGGCTCTGGCTCTTTGCAAAGAGTCATTTCTCAGATGGCCATTTTACTAGACTGCTTATAAGGAGCCGCAAGAAGCTGGATCTAGAGCCCTGCCAAACGAAATTGGTAGGTGCGCAATGTGCATTTATTTTGCTTTTTGTCTCCCACTAAGTAATCCGTTATACCAACATCTTCGTGAGACTCAGATTGTCTCTAGGCCGTTAATAAGAATGTGTATGCAAGTTGACATTGGTCATGCCTTGTAGAATGCTTTGGACTTGCATTGTGGAATGTTTCTATTTGAACTTTTTCTTATGACTATGTAATGGACTTGTGAAACTTGTGCATTATGGCTTGTAATGATGGTGCACTACCGGATTTCCTTTCTGTGCCGAGTGCCCCATGCACTCGGCAAAGCCCATAATGCACTCGACAAAGGCTTTGCCGAGTGTTTAAGAATGGCAGCGGATCGGGTTCGGTGCGGATATCCACAGATTTCGGGTTTGCGGTTTTCGGTTTTGGTTTCTGGTTTTCGCCCACGGTTTTGCGGGTTTGGATATCCGAAATACTGCGGTTTTGGTGCGGATTCTCAAATTAACCCGTGGAGCTCCATTGGGGCCCGAAACATTCAGCCCAATAAAAGCCTAACTAGAAACTCTAACTATATTTAGCATCATCTCTTATATTTTGTATATTACTTGGTACTTGCTAGAACTTTTATGGTCTATATCTACTTAGAAAAAATTCTTCTATATTCATGGGCAAGTTACTTTACTAATTTATCATGTTTTGTATTGTTCTCTTTGTTGATTTATTGTAATATTCTCGGGTTTTGGTTAATCCGTCGAAGTTTTCGGTTAATCCGCAGTTTTGGTTTTGGAGACGGATTTTCATCCGAATTGGTGTTTGGTGCGGTTTTGGTTTTTAATTTCGGGTTTCGGTTTTGGGTGCCTACAGACTCCATCCGATCCGAACCCGCACCATTGCCATCTTGACGAGTGTTGCACTCGGCAAAGGCCACTCGTCAAAGAACTGTCGGCAAAGACCTCTTTGCCGAGTGTTTTTTCGGGGGCTCGGCAACCGAGTGCCCGACACTTAGCAAAGATCAAAATGAAAAAACCCAAAAATAATAGCAAAAAAATTTTTTAATCGGGGAGGGCCGCACCGACTAACGCCCATTCTTCTCTATCTAGCGTAATTTTTTTTACGACATTTTTTGAGACTTCGTGTCGAGCGGGATTCGACGAACTCACAACCTCCCCCGCGTGGAACCTCCCCAACCACTACACTACACACTCACTTGTGTCTACACTCCATTTGGGTTCCCTAAATATTATAGAAAATCGAGTGAAAATTGCTTGTTTGAGACTCTAAATGAATTCAAATAAAAAACTTGTCAACCACAAAGTTTTGTAATTTTTCGAGATTTACAATTTTTATTTAAGGAGTTTCTCCATCCGTGGTCGTTTATAAAATTTGAATTTCAAATTTTAACGGATTCAGATGCGATTTCGCATGATAAGATAAATTCAAATGAAAAAATTGTCAACTACAAAGTTTTATAATTTTTCGAGATCTATAACTTTCATTTTGGGTGTTTCCCCATCCGAAATACTTTTAAAAATTCAAATTTCAAATTTAAGAAATGTGACTATACTTTTCGTTAGCAAAATTAATTCAAATTAAAATATATTCAACTACAAAGTTGTATAATTTCATAACACCTACATCTTTCATTTTGGTCATTTGATCATCCGACATAGTGGTAAAAATATTATCCACAAATCTTATATATCTCTCTTGTAGTTTCGTAAAACTGCGAGAGTTATGTGAGATTTGTAAATAGATTTAATTTTACTTTATTAAATTAAGAAATAGCCAAAATAAAAGTTGTAGATCTTGAAAAGTTATACAACTTTGTAGTTGAAATTTTTTTTATTTAAATTAATTTATGCTCCAAAATATACTCTGAAATGTGTCTTTACCGAGTGTAAAAATAAAACACTCGCAAAGACCTTCTTTGCCGAAAGTGCCAAAAAAAATAACACTCGACAAAGAACTCTCTTTTGCCTCGGCAAAGAAGGCTCTTTGCCGAGTGCTTTTTTTGCCGAAGTTTTTTTTTTTTTTGGCACTCGGCAAAGAGCTCTTTGCCGAGTACCTGAAAAAACACTCGGCAAAGCAATTGACACTCGGTAAAGAGCCAGATTCTGATAGTGGTGTACATTGTGTCGTGTTTGTGGATGTGTGCATGTATGTATGTAGTGGTCAGATTTAAAATTAAATTTGAAACATATATTACATGATGTGGTCAGATTTAGTTTATATTTTAAATTTTTTTCTGCAAAATTCACTGTAGGGGTGGCTCTAGATATAACCGCCTCTACAAATATAAACTGTAGGGGCGGTTGCTGAACAAGCCGCCCCTACATTGTATATTTGTAGGGGCGGTTTGATCAGAAACCGCCCCTACAAATATCATCTGTAGGGGCGATTAAAAACATCAGCCGCTCCTACAGTAGGATGATTTGTAAGAGCCACCTGGGAGGGGCGGCTGGGCTAGCCGCTCTTACAGGGGTCTGGGAGCCGCCCCTACAAATCATTTGTGGCATAGTGTCCGTGTCCCTGTCAGTTGCAGCTCCCCACTCATAATACATGGTAGTGTGATCGATGGCCATATGTTGCTTTCCGCGCCTCTCAATACCTTCCCTTATTGGCACCGGATGAAGTCGTAGTCGATGATGGTGTATTAGTGTCTGTTGAGTAATATCCACGAGCGACAGCATGCGCTCCACATGCGATAGCATGCGCCTTATATTCTTGCATTGGCGATCGAGATGCTCAGGTTCGTTCTGTCTAACGCAACACGCCATGCGAGACCCACGGCATGCTCTTCCCTCCAACTCCAACCACCGCATGCTCCATTGTTTCTGCGTTTATATATGCACTAATTTTTTCCGATTTGTTCTCAAGATTTCGGTCCACTTTCAGATCCGTCTCTATAGTTTCCTTTTTCCCCTTTATTTGTTTGGCATGCCCACCACCCGAAAACAACCCGTGACAGGCAAGAATCAACTGCGATGTCGTCGTACCACCTTCTGATCATGAGTCATGACGGATGTCCGCCAAGCCATGGCCAGCGACAAAAGGGGAGCTGTGGCTCAGCGTACTGGAGCTATCGCTACCACACACCATCATATCATGGCGCGGCGCATGAGAGGAGGATCAATCCCCAACACAAAATTATCAGAGGACGAAAAAAAAAAAAACCAGCGCCGTGCTCAAAGATGGCGACGTTTGTGATGGAGCTGCACACAGACAACATGTTCGGTCCTTCCGCCCTACCGTACATAATAAAAAACACAGTGACGACCATGGACCATGCTCATAAATCATCACAAGACACGGGTGTGTCAAACCATTGAACCCTGCAGAATACTACTGGAACAGCAGCAACGCGGTTGCTAGCAAAATAAAACGAGCAGGAGCAGTTGTTCATTGCAATACGAAACGGGATGGAACGGAAGGCCCTTGCCGTGTTCTCAACACAGGTCCAACAGGAAAGCCTACTAGTGCTGCAAACGTAACGATGCCATAATCCTGTGAAGTACGAACTGAGGAGAAGGGAAAGAACAGAGAGATTCACATGAGACAAACTGACGGAGTGGCAGCAGCAGTGGGGCTTCAGTATTCATCGACCCATAGTCCTATACTCCTGTCGATGTTTTATCACCGATAGCCCACCACGAGGTATTTGGGACGGTCTTTTATTCGGAGGGGTGTCGGCGAATACAGGAATTCAATGGTAAACACAGGTAGACACGATTTATATTGGTTCGGTACGCCGGAAAGTCACGGCGTCCTAGGTCCAGTTGTAGTGGATAATATATCTCGCCCTGCGCTCTTAAGACCGTGAGGCCTCTTGTGGTTGTGGTTATGAGTTGATGTGTGGTTGGGTGCCAATCTAGAAAGCCCTGCCCTCCTTTATATAGTCCAGGGGGGCGGGAGTCCTAGTCGTACAAAGTAGAGATCGTAGTAGGATTGCATGCAATTAATTAGTTCTAGTAGGATTACATGAAAGGAATCCTAATTGGACTAGATCTTCTTCTCTCTTCTCCATGGGGAGCCTCATGGGTCCACCATCGACAACTCCCTCCGGTCTAAAAAGACTGAAGGACCAAAAACGGTGACCAGAGGGGGGGTGAATGGGAGCCGCAAATTTATTTCGAAACTTTCGACCGCTATCCCAAAATCAACCCTAAAAGCAAGACGCAACCACGATTATGTTCACGACCCAACGAGAAGGGTGGATGTTCCCTAAGAATACAACAGAACACCACGAAACAGACCAAGCGTAAACTTCCCAAGTGTTGGAATCAAATCGAGACGCTTAACTTTTATGGAGAAGAAGCGAGTTCTTAAATCCAAAATACCCAAGCCAACTAGTGACAAGAGTACCTAGATAAATCTCTAAGCTCAGTGGAAAACCAACGCAAGAAACGGGACAAAAGATGGACCTCAAACGGACAACTTCTGAGAAGTTCAACCAAGTGCTCAGCACCCCTTACCGGACATGTCCGGTATGCAGTTTTAGCACTGATCGACTTTGGGAGATAAATCGAAAACCAGCTCAAACGATATCCAAAAAATTATGAAATTGGAACCATAGGTATTAGACACACAAGAGAAGGTCTCCACAAAGTTTCAGCTCAAAACTCAAAAGTTTGTTATACCATGTCCAGGATTGGCACCGGAGAAATCTGGTATTTTCAGAACAGACCAACTTTGGGAGATAAAGTGAAAACCAACTCAAATGATGTCCAAACATTATGAAAGTTGAACCCTAGGTTCTAGACACATCAGAGAAGGTCTCCACAAAATTTGAGCTCAAAACTCCAAGGTTGGACCTACCGGACATGTCCGGTACCCTTGTCGGACATGTCTGGTATGGACGAGCAGCTCTCGGAAAATTTTGATTTCAAAGCCAAAACTCAATCAAATCAACTCAGATCGACCTGAGATTATGTAGAGGGGTTGTTAAAGTAGTTCTAAGAGTACTCCATGAAGATCACAACCTCAAACTCACTACAACTTCGAGAATCGACAAAATCCAATTTAAGAGCAAGTTTTTTCCGAAAAACTTGATTTGACCCGATTTGTGGACATGAGAAATTGGATGAAATCCTACGGTGGAAAGGATCAACCTACGACCAAGATCAAGTAGAAACAAGCGGTTTACAAAGAAATAGATCACAACTTGAGAAATCGCTAAGAACGAGAAAAGGGGAAACGAAGAACGTGAAGAATAAAACGCGAATCACGCAATCAGTTCATGAAATCGAATCCCGAAGGACACAAGGAGGTAAGGGCCTCCATTCCCACAAACATCTTTGGTTCTTACACTATTGAAATCACTTAGCGGACCTCTCTCTCACAACAGACTAGAGAAAAAGTGTCGGGTACCAAAACTAGGGCCCCCTAAATAGGTCACATAAACCGGGCCTAGCAAACGCAAAACCAGGCCTCACAACAACAAAGTACGGCCCATCAAGGCACAGCGCGCTCCTTTCCTCCTCGTCCGAGCCCTCCCCGCCGAAGCCCTCGGACGGGCGCTAGCCTTCCGCCTCGTCCGAACCCTCCTCGCCGAGAGCCTCGGACGGGTGCTAACTTTCCGCCTCGCCCGAGCCCTCCCCGCTGAGGCCTCGGACGAGCTCCCGTCTTCCGACTCGCCCAAGCCCCTGCGCCTAGGCCTCGGACGGGACGCTCCGCACTCCCTGGTCAAACCAAGCCTCTGACTGGACGTATATCCGCCGCCCACCTCTCTACAGTTCTTGTCAGAGTGATGCCATCCCTTGGCAGGATAAGGGAGCCGTCCCATCGCTGATAACGCCCGCGCTCAGGGTTTCGTCATCCTCCACGGTGGTGGCCATGCCCACCACTGTGGAGCACTGTTTTGCCTACTTTCTGTGACAGGTTAAATCACCGAGGCCTCGGGGCACCGACTGCCACGCCAAGGGCCGTCATCGAGTGTCATCCCCCGTACGGGAGTTAGGTCAGGCGGGACGCCGGTCAAACAACAGTCCCTCCCAGGTTTTCTGAGCCCGGAATGGGCAGCGACTGCCCCGATGACCGTCCACCCCTGTGCCAACTACTCCACGTATGGCAGCAGGCTCCGAGGCCCTCTAAGCCTCGAACTCGAGGCGAGTCAAAGCTACAGCGAGCTACAGGGCTCGGACACGCCGTCCATCGCCACTCCGCCAACCTACACAGGGACAGACATCTTCTCCATCGCTAGGACTGGGGAAGTGACGCCTTCGCAGCCTACGCCTATGACCGCGGTGTGCACCGGCCATGCCCAACAGTGCCGCCACCCACTCCGGGGCCTCAGCACAAGGAAGGCTACCGGCTCCGAGGCCTCGGATCAGGGGGAGGAAGGCGCCCACGGCCCCTTCACGTGCATGGGTACCCTTTGTCAACCCTATCCTCCCCTTACGGCTATAAAAGGGGAGGACAGGGGTCCTTAGCGGGTAAGCTCTCACCAGCACGATATTGGCATTCCTCTCGACCAACCACGAGACTTGGGACCAGCACCCTCTCTCAACCGCTTGTACACCCCTACCTACAAGCACCTTGGTGCAAGATAATTGTTGACGGTGGATAACGTCAATATTTATTAGAACTTTAAACATGAAAGGGCACATGAATACATACTAATCTAGGGTTTTAACTGACAATTTCCACGAGTTTTGCATATTCTATATTTTCTAGGGATTATTCCAGAAAAACTTAAAAGATGGATTACATTACATAATTATCACAAAACTTAACCGCGACAGAAAATATCGCCAAAAGGATCAGGAAGGGTCTGAAGACACCCGAAGCAGCGGGGCCCACAGAGGGGATCAGGTGGGGCCGGTCGGCCCCACACTGGGGCCGGGCGGTGCCCTAGGGTTTTCGGCGGCGCTCCCCTTCTAGAAGCTTCCTCCTACCGTCTTAGGGTTTGCATCTCCACCGTTGCCCATGTCGGTTTGATCCAGTGGCGCACGTTCATCCCATCGGACTATAAATAAAGGGGCAGACCCCCTCCCTGAAGGCATTCTACACCCCGGTGCTTCATATTCTCCACATAAATTAGGGTTAGGGTCCCTCTAGTTGATCTAGTTCTAGTTCTTCTAGTTCTAGTTTATCTAGATGTAGCAATTAGGAGAGACTAGTTCTTCTAGATCTAGTCTTGTTTAGAGATTAGAGAGATTGGGTAGAGGAGTAGAGATTCTGGAGGAGTTTCGGCCTATCGGTGTTTCTTCGTGGCTGTATTCTTCTGGATTCAGTTCCCTCGCCCGGAGCTGCGTTCTGAGGTACTTTTGTATTCGCCATTCCGATTCAAGTAAGCAGTTGTTCTTATTTGTTCTTAAGTTCACATCTCATATTGAGTACTTTGATCTTGGTCATTACTTGGTTGAAGTAGTATTTCGTAGTGTAGGCGTGGTGCCTAGGCTAGGTTTACTTGTGGATGTCCCCTGATTAGCCGGATAGTGGTAGTTCACGTAGGTGACTTTATAGCTGCGTTGATTCCTCGTAGTCCACTTCCGTTGATAGGACCTGATAGGCTTATAGGTGCTTGGTAGGAGATTACTCTATTTCTTCTCCTATTCGGGTTACTTGCCCGATTAGAACGGTATTATACAAAGCTTACCGATTGTCAGAACTAGAGTTCAATAGCTATTTCCTCTTTCTTGATATGATCTAGCCTAATTGTAGGGTTAAGTCTATATACTTTGTCATCATCACAACTGTTTCCTCGTGGATACGATATTTAAAACCTCTGGGTAAAATGTGACACTGGTATGATATAAATAGCGCTTCTTATGGATAATCCTACTTAAATCTTATTTAAAGGAGTGCAGTTAATTTATACCAACAAGCATTTTTGGCGCCGTTGCCGGGGAACGGTTTGCTGATTTTAACTTAGTTTAGCTTAATCTTATATTATACTTTTATCTTTTTTATTTTATCCCATTCTCTTCATTATTTTTGTGTTCATCCTTATGGATGCTTTTAATTAAATTCCTATCTGTCGTTATGGCATGCGCGAAAGTTTTGGGCCACCAAAATCTATAGAACCTATCATAAAACCTGGCTATGAGCTGTGCCTATGTCTAATTAATATAATTTGGGATAAACCCTTCTTGGGAGAAGGTAACTATTTCGAGCTTCCCGAGGAAGAGAAGAACTTATCACCCGAACTAGACACGGAAGTCTTGGTAGCTAAAACACAATTACTTCATTTCCCTTTGATGATTTAGACTTCAGTTAGCTAAGATGCTCGTAAATCAATACACATCAAATCCTCTTAGAAGAGCATCTTGAAAAAAGTGTCGTCAACTTCCTTTCCCTCATAAAAGGCATTGGAGAGAGTTCAAGGATGGCACGTCGAGTGATGCCATAGAAGGAGACCCAAGCCACTTAGGAGTAAATTCTATCTTCTCCCCTTCTATGCCCATAATAAATGTCTCTGAACCCATCTCTAAACTCATCCTTGACCCTAATGAATCTTTTATGCTCTTTCTACTAAACTTTATAATGACCCTATAAATCTATCAAGACATCTCAAGAATAAAAGTCATAGGAATGTCCAAGAAGAGCAACGACAATGGCAGAAATGCATAGAACATACTAGAAATACATATGCTATTGTAAAAGAATGGATGGAAGAGGACGAAGCTTTAGCACTAGCATCTAAACTTGGTTTAAATTCAAATGGTGAGCTTAAATCAATTTCTTGAATAAACAGAACTCACCCAAGTTTAGAGAAAGCTTTAGAGACCAACTTTAAGGATATCAATTCATGGGAAATTCTAGAAAATAAAACATCCAATAAATGTCATAGGCATGAAATAATAGAGGCAAATTTGTTGTCTATAGACATCCATGAAGAAACGCCCTTGGAGTTCGAAAAGGGAGATCACATCGATGAGCATGGAAATTATCTCATAAACACTTCATCGAATCCATGGTCATATGAGAGATCTCCTGAATCTTTTGGTCTCTAATATTACCACACACGAGATCTTCAACCCCCTCTTTATACCTGTTCATAAAATCATTAAAAGAGTGGTTGTAGATGCATATGTTTATCATAAATATTATAGATCTTCTTGTAATCTTGATATAGGCGCACAAAGGCTAGTGTTCTAGAGGAAACCGCCGCACAAACTCAACGTACAATAATTAGAAGGTTTTCCAAGAATAACCTTGTGTCCTAAAATAACCACTCTTGAAAAAAATAGCATAGCTATAATGTTCCTTGTGAATTCATGAAAATGTTCCTTTGGACGTTTTTTGTCACTAACCATTTCAGGTCTGAAGTGAGAAAATGACTAATGGCAAAGCAATGGATATGTCCAACCAATTATCATGCAACATTAATTATATCCATCCAAACTTAAATCTGCTTTGCAAAATTCAAGTTTGGGGGAATGGCCTTATTTAGAAAATTCTATGTTGTCTTTATCTTTATTCAACTTGTTAATCATGCTTTTTTATCTCTGTTTGAATAACACTCTATAAACTTTCATGTTACCTTTGTTTGCTATAGTATTCTTAAGGTTTGGAGAAATTTCATACACCTTTTGAATTAGGCATGGTGCTTAGTTTAAATTGTGTTGATCTTACTTTCAAAGGCTTTTTGAATTAAGCGTGGTGCTTAGGTTAGAATGCCTTCCTAAATCAAATTAGACGTGGTGTCTAGGTTGATTTTTGAACTGATAATATACTGTAGTAGACTTTGGATATTTTGTGGACTAACCCCTGCAGAAAATTTTTAAAATTAATTTGGGTAAGTCATGAGATGAATTCGAATTAGAGATGAGACAGGACACATGCTGAACTTTAATAACTTTGTAGAAGAAGACACAGCTCATTCATCATGAATAAAAAAGAACTGTGAGCATTAATGATTCATTCACTTTATCTTCTACTATAAGTTACTTTACCTCAAGCCATGCCTATATAAAACTGGATCTATGCTAAAATAATATCAATACTATCTTTTTATTAGCATAGACAAAACAAAATAAAATACTGGACAAGCAACCTATGTTTAAAATTTGTATACTCCTTCGGGTATATATTGTCCATTAATCTGTTGCAGGCATAATAATGACTGGAGTAAAAAGAGTCAAAAGATCAAAGAAGTAAAAGATGGCAAAAGAATAAGTGCAACAGAGGAGACAAGATGTCCAGGAACAACTCAAGACATAAGAGGAAGGACCACCAGTCATCTACCATTCATCACTTAGTGCCGTCACGCTCTAATAATGAAGGCAATATTCTAAGGTAAGTGGTCACTGCTCTTCTTTTGATCTTGGTGCACATAAATACATAAACATGTTAGAGTTACAACTTAAATTGATTAACCTAATTAACTCAACATGCTTTGTTCCTTAAAATTGTTCATGGCACCGTTCTCTTAATCTCAGTCTTAACCAAACAAGCTAAAACATTATATTCGATTTTAGTAAGATGATAGTCATACTCATTTGAAAATTTATATAGAGATAGACGATCCTTCTATTGGTTAAGCAATTTTATTCTTTTCTGCCATGTGAACTTGAATGCAATATTCAATCTTTTGATCTTACCACTCATGTCATAAATAAATAATTCATGTAACACCAAATTTATCTTGTTCAATATACCTAAGGATGGAGAACCAATAAATAAAGAAATAAATTTGGTTCTGTTGGTGTTTTTCCACCAGCAGAGCCTATGCACTTGATCTCTGCCTTAGTTTTACAAACATGACAACACATCGAGCAAAGTTTATTAATTCTACAAGTAAAAGTTCGTGAACATGCACACCGATGCTGCCAGCTACTATTAAAGCTATACTTCAACCTATGGGCCAAACCAAAGAACAAAGGCGATATCATCATCACTAAAGGTATGCAACCATCAAGACCTCCATCTCTCAAGATGGAGAGATACACAAGAGTGGAAGAAGAAGACCTTGGTAAACTTTAAATTTTATATCCTTGTCATAAGATAAAATGGTAGTTATCTAATTAATTAGTATTTCTGTCTACATTAATAAATTTACCTTAACATATTCATCTTCATAAATATTAAAAATAAAATAAAATAAAAAAATCTTTATTGCTTTATTTATTGCATCATAAAATATTAAAATCTTCACGTGAATAAACTTGTGGTAACCCTATAGAAATATTTCTTGTGGTGGCTTAAAAATAATAATAATAATAGCTCATGTATTCACTTTCTTGCATTATGAAAAGCCTAAGCCCCATAAAAATAAATATTCTCTGTGGTGGCATAAAAAATAAAAAAAAAAAAATAATACAACTATATATCATGCACTCATATTTAATTTCTACATAATTAAACTAGAAAATCCTAAAAAGAGAATCCTGCTAAAACTGGTCAATTTAAAATCAACTCATAAGGATAATCAATTATTTTGGCTGATCGGTAACCTCTTATTAAATTCGAGCATCGAGTTTTTATTTTCTTTGTTGGAGTACAATTATGCAGGATAACATTATGACAAGGAGAGAGAGTCTATTGGTGGCACCTACTAGGAGCGCTGCTAGTTAGCTCACTCTAAAGATCATCAACACCAAGTATTGCAAACATCTAGCTTGGGGGAGGAGCATCCCCTAGTTATTAGGTAACTATACCTAGGCGATTATTGAGTCTATTTTATATAGTCTTAAAAATACCAAAAATATATGGACACATGAAGGTCCATGTCTTTAGAGTCTTATGAGTCCAATAGAAATAAAAAGATGAATAACAAATTAAAATAAAAAACAAAATACTTATTTATATATTAAGGTGTGATCATAGAGTGTGTCTACAGTCAGTTTAGTTTAGAGTCAAATAAAAACTGGAGAACATTAAAATTTTGTCTTGGAGATGAATGAATAGTTGCTCTACCATAATTCCTTTCAAGTGCCTAGTTTTCAACCATGAATTCTCCCGAGTTTTGGACATGACTGCTTTAATATAAGAATTTACTCTAAACCTGACACTTGTGGAGGCATATGCTTGAGCTAAGTCTAGGTAATTGATTGATATGATACATGAAGGTCTAAGCTGCTATTTATCTTATTCCTAGTATTACTAAGTTCTGGAGATTTATTTTAAAACTCAAAATCTTACATGATGAGCTCTTGTATGATAAAGTTTAAATTCCTACCAAAGCCATATATAATGCATTTAGAGTTAGGAAAACCCTTGCGCATTCATCTTTGCTTGCTTTGCATTGAGTTTAGTCAACCTTTGTTGTATACCTTATGAGAGCCTTGTCATGCTTTTAAAATCAAGATCACCTACACACTCCACCCACATATGCATTACTCCTACTCTGGAATATAAGCGCAGTCATTTTCACTTTTATCCAGATCCATCTTAAAAATATTTTTCTCCTACATTGGGAGTAAAACACCCAAAAATATACCCTATAGGATAGCCTCCATTGAATTGCTCTAATTTTTTATTATTATCTCTCCAATTATTTATATTCAAAGGATGCATGTGGCTATGCAAAAAGTATTAAAAAAGAGTAGAAGAAAAAGGGGAGTAAAAAGATGGACAAGTATCCAACAATTAAAACAATAGGTACATAGATATCCGCCTCCCAGATTTAAAAAAAAAGAAGAAAAAGAGAAAGAAAGAGAGAATAAAGATAGCCCATGTTTTCCTGCGAAAAGTTCTAAGGAGCGAGTTATCTTCAAAGAGTAAAAGTAGAATTAGGATTAGCCACTAAATACCATATATACACCTATCCTCCATATTCCATACACATGCACATCTTGATTTGATTGTATACCTCGATTCTCTATGGATCCATTGTTTGACTTTACAACATATGAATTGCAAGTATGCTCATCCTTGTTATTGCCACTCCTATAAGCTCTACTATAAATCCTTAGTTGTAGGAAGACATAACATCATTAATGCCTCAGTGAGATCTATAAATACCATATATAATAAGAGACTTGAGGTTGTCATACAATTATGCTCTGAGTTTTATTTTGAAAACTTACAAAACTCCAGAATATTGGTACTATGAAGAATTTGAGACATAGTGCTTGACTTGATTGCTCTATCTTTCGATTGTTCAAGACTTATGCAAAAGCGGTAAAGCTCCATAGTTAAAGGTAAAATGGGTAAGTTTGAAAGTTAGAGCAGTTTTGTCTAAACTGGAGAAAAATTTATGTTTAAAAGCAAGTGTGCTTAAAAAAAAAGAGTATTGCAGCAACTCCTGATGCAAATATTTTAAAAATTAGACCCAGATTGTATGCCAAGGGACTGGCAAAAGGTAAGCTTTGGGGGAGTTGTTGACGGTGGATAACGTCAATATTTATTAGAACTTTAGACATGAAAGGGCACATGAATACATACTAGTCTAGGGTTTTAACTGATAATTTTTACGAGTTTTGCATATTCTATATTTTCCAGGGATTATTCCAGAAAAGCTTAAAAGAGGGATTACATTGCATAATTATCACAAAACTTAACCGCGACAAAAAATATCACCAAAAGGATCAGGAAGGGTCTAGAAGACACCCGAAGCAGCGGGGCCCTCAGAGGGGATCAGGTGGGGCCGATCGGCCCCACACTGGGGCCGGGGGGCGCCCTAGGGTTTCCGGCGGTGCTCCCCTTCTGGAAGCTTCCTCCTACCGCCTTAGGGTTTGCATCTCCACCGTTGCCTATGTCGGTTTGATCCAATGGCGCACGTTCATCCCACCGGGCTATAAATAAAGGGGCAGACCCCCTCCCTGAAGGCATTCTACACCCCGGTGCTTCATATTCTCCACATAAATTAGGGTTAGGGTCCCTCTAGTTGATCTAGTTCTAGTTCTTCTAGTTCTAGTTCATCTAGATGTAGCAATTAGGAGAGACTAGTTCTTCTAGATCTAGTCTTGTTTAGAGATTAGAGAGATTGAGTAGAGGAGTAGAGATTCTGGAGGAGTTCCGGCCTATTGGTGCTTCTTCGTGGCTGCATTCTTCTGGATTCAGTTCCCTCGCCCGGAGCTACGTTCTGAGGTACTTTTGTATTCGCCATTCCGATTCAAGTAAGCAGTTGTTCTTATTTATTCTTAAGTTCACATCTCATATTGAATACTTTGATCTTGGTCATTACTTGGTTGAAGTAGTATTTCGTAGTGTAGGTGTGGTGCCTAGGCTAGGTTTACTTGTGGATGTCCCCTGATTAGCCGGGTAGTGGTAGTTCGCGTAGGTGACTTTATAGCTGCGTTGATTCCTCTATAGTCCACTTCCTGTTGATAGGACTGATAGGCTTATAGGTGCTTGGTAGGAGATTACTCTGTTTCTTCTCCTATTCGGGTTACTTGCCCAGTTAGAACAGTATTATACAAAGTTTACCGGTTGTCAGAACTAGAGTTCAGTAGCTATTTCCTCTTTCTTGATATGATCTAGCCTAATTGTAGGGTTAAGTCTATATACTTTGTCATCATCACAACTATTTCCTGTGGATACGATATTTAAAACCTCCGGGTAAAATGTGACACTGGTATGATATCTATGCGCTTGCGGATAATCCTACTTAAATTTTATTTAAAGGAGTGCAGTTAATTTATACCAACAATAATACAAGTCATCCTCCCCCCACTGGACGTAGGGCCTTCTCTTGCCCGAACCAGTATAAATCCTTGTGTCTATCTTGCACACCTTCCAGAGTTGGGAGCACGCACCATAAATTTACTAGTTGGCGCTAGGACCACCAGTTCTAGCACCGGCGGTTGGCGCGCCAGGTGGGGGAGTGCGTGTTTTTTCGCCTCTCTTCCCGCTGAAACTCCGGAATGGCCGACAACCGCGATGAGGTGTCTTAGGACGCTTCCGGCCCCAACTTTCCCCCACCACAGCCGCTGGAGCTAGGTACCGTGATCTGGTTCGAGGATCTCGAGTTCGTGTCGCTGGGCACCCAGTATGACATGGAGCTCATTCCACCCAGGGCCTTGGAGTCTCCCGACGAGGCTCCCGCGGCCCGTCACGGGCCCGGCGCAGGGGCGCCACAGCGCACGTGCCCGCCTTGCTCGGCGGGCGCATCACGCCGCCGGGGACCTGGAGGAGGATCTGGCCGTGCTGCATTTGGGCGACGGAGGCCGCCCTAACGCCTCACGACCAGTTCCACCACCTCCGCCGTTCGGCCTCACCAACGCCGCCACCACGTACGCATCGTCGGTCTCCACCAACTTGGGGGCTTATGATGAGCTCCGCGGCCACCAGCTGCGCTTCGACCGGGATCTGGTCACGTCCACTCCAGCCACGTCCTACCCCGACTCTGAGGGGCACGGGACCAGGTGGGCGGGAGTAGACTATTCCGGGTCCCGCAACGCCCACGCATTACAGCGCTACCTGGAGTCCATGGAGCCCCGTGGGCTAATGCCGGTGCATGCATTCGCCTTTGGGTACCCCGACTCGGACTCGCTGGACGACATGTACGACCCAACCCGCGAGTGCTTTTGGTGGAGATCGACGATCTCGGCGACGGCGGCAACGGCAACAGCGATGGTGACCAGGACCGCGACCCCAGGCATACCGGCCAGGCCGACCCCAGCAGGCGCAACGCCTCAGGACCCCAGCGTCCCGACCCGTGGGCGGGAAGCAGCAGACTCCGCCCCGCGCATGGGTCCCCCGAGGACTAGTGACCGGCGGCCACCCCTCGGGGGCGCGGCACCCCCAATCGAGCAAATCCGGGAGCTTGGGGACAAGCTCGAGCACGGCACCGTCTTCGCTACGGCAAAAGATGGAGGCGGCGTTCGCGCCGCGCCGCTGGCGCGTAACCCGAGCCCCATTGCGCGCGCGCCAGCGCCCGTGGCGTCAGCGGGAGGATCGTCAGCGGCGAGGGAGGGGGAACATCCCCATCTTCCGGCGCGCAAGCGAACGTCGCAGCTGCGGCCCTTCTCCTCCAAGCGATGCGGAGCCATCCACCGGAGGAGCGACGGATTCGAGATGAGATGCGGGGCTACATCGAGACCGTTGCGGTTGTGGGCCGGAAGCTCAGCCTCACGCTTTCGGGTCGATTAGCTTCGCCTCGGCGGGGGAGGCGGTAGGAGCGATTTTTCGTAATGGCAACGACAAAGGAAAGCGGAAGGAGGGAGATGCCGAGGGGGACGCATCCCCGCAACCCCAAGAAAACAAGAGGAACAAGCGGAAAGGAAAGAAGGGCAAGAAGGAGGCGAACTCCGAGGACAATCTCGTCATCGCTGCCAACCGCAAGGCCCCCCGAGGCCCCAGGGGCCCGGGGCCTTCGACGACATGCTCAAGAAGCCCCGCCCTTTCCATAAGTTCCCGTCAAGCACACCATGGGAGAGTGTGACTTGGCCTGCTGTTTCTACCAGAAGCTGCCCCTGCCCGAGGACAAGAAAAAGAAGGAGGAAGAGGACAAAGGCGAGGGATTCCCCCGAGGTCCACGACGTCTTCATGATCATCGGGGCCTGCCGGTGAACCTTACCCCCGCTAGATCAAGCGCGGCCGCCAGCGAGGTCTTCTCGTGCGCCCGGCCACTCCTCATTACTGCCAGGAGTGCGGCCGACGCCATCACGGACAACCTCGGCGACCATCCGCTCTCGTGCGAACCCGGGGACGGTACCCGCTTGTAGTCGACCCCATCATCGGCAACGTGCGGCTCACCAAGGTGTTGATGGACAGTGGCAGTGCCCTCAACATCCTTTACTCCGAGACCCTTAGCCTGTTAGGGATTGAGCGTCCGCAGCTCTGACCCATTAGCTCTCCTTTTTAGGGCATAGTACCAGGCAAGCGTGCCTGACCCCTCGGGCATATCGATCTCCCGGTCTTCTTCGGGACGCCATCGAACTTCCACAAGGAGGTCATCACCTTCGATGTGGTCGACTTCTGAGGAACCTATCATGGTTTCCTCGGACGTCCCACGTACATGAAGTTTATGGCCGTCCCCAACTACACATACCTCCTCCTCAAGATGCCGGGCCCAAACGGCGTCATCACCATTGGGTCGTCCTACGAGCACGCGTTCAACTGCGACGTCGAAGCGATCGAGCACGCCGAAGCCATGGCATTGTCCGAGGCCCTCGACGCCAAGTGCCACGCCGGCACTTTTGAGTCGTCGATGGGGTGAAGGAGGTGCCGCTGGATCTCGAAGGCTCCTCCCGCAACGCGGTGAAGATCTATGCCTTCCTCGACCCCAAATAGAAAGTTGTGCTCGTCGACTTTTCTCCGCATGAACACGACATCTTCGCGTGGAGTCCCTCGAACATGCCGGGCATTCCGAGGGATGTCGCCGAGCACTCCCTTGATATCGGGGCCGGATCCAAGCCGGTGAATTAATGGTCGTGTCGATTCGACGAGGAGAAGCGCTGGGCCATCGGTGAGGAGGTGAACAAGCTTTTGGCGGCCGGATTCATCAAGGAGGTGTTCCATCCCGAGTGGTTGTCTAACTCGCATTGGTTAGGA
Organism: Chrysopogon serrulatus; assembly: GCA_015844335.1. Taxonomy (NCBI): domain Eukaryota; kingdom Viridiplantae; phylum Streptophyta; class Magnoliopsida; order Poales; family Poaceae; genus Chrysopogon; species Chrysopogon serrulatus. The sequence goes on from JADLZL010002564.1 coordinate 342,013, forward strand.
AGAAAAGTGGGAAGTGGAGGATGTGTGTAGACTACACAAGCTTAAATAAAGCATGTCCGAAGGTTCCCTTTCCTCTACCACGTATTGATTAGATAGTTGACTCCACCTCGGAGTGTGAACTCTTATCCTTTCTTGATGCCTATTCCGGTTACCACCAAATCAAGATGAAGGAGTCTGACCAGCTCGTGACTTCCTTCATCACACCTTTTGGCATGTACTGCTACATAACAATGCCCTTCGGACTCAGAAACACCGGAGCCACGTACCAACGGTGCATGCTCGGCGTCTTTGGGGATCACATTGGAAAAACCGTAGAGGCTTACGTAGACGATATCGTTGTTAAAACCAAGAAGGCTGACAACCTCATCGCCGACCTTGAGATTGCCTTTTGGTGTCTTAAGGCCAAAAGCGTCAAGCTCAATCCTGAGAAGTGTGTCTTTGGGGTCCCCCGAGGCATGCTCTTAGGATTCATTGTCTTCAAGCACGGCATCGAACCCAACCCAGAGAAGGTGACTGCGGTGACTAGTATAGGGCCAATCAAGGAACTGAAGGGGTACAACGGGTCATGGGCTGCCTTGCAGCTCTTAGCCGCTTCATCTCACGACTTGGTGAGAAGGGCTTGCCCCTGTACCGCCTCCTGAGGAAATCGAAGCACTTCTCCTGCATCGCTGAGGCCCAGGAGGCTCTCGACAAGATCAAGGCCGCCCTTACCAGTGCCCCGATACTGGTCCCTCCAGCCGAAGGTGAGCCCCTCCTCTTGTACGTCACTGGGACAACCCAAGTGGTTAGCGGCTATTGTTGTTGAAAAGACGGGAAGAAGGCCACGCCCGCCAATCCAAAATTTGGTCTACTTCATCACCGAGGTCTTTGTCCCGAGACTAAGATCCGCTACCCGGCAGATCCAAAAGCTACTCTACGCCGTGGTCGACTCGACGCAAGCTCCAAAGACTACTTTGACGCCCACCCGGTGGCGGTGGTCTCCCTCCTTCCCATTGGGGAGATCCTCCAAAACCGGAAGTCTCGGGACAGGGTTGCCAAGTGGTCCATCGAGCTCATGGGAGAAACTCTCTCCTACGCGCCAAGGAAGGCCATCAATTCTCAAGTCTTGGCGGATTTCCTCGCGGAGTGGACCTGTTAACACTGGATTTTGGTAAAGACCAATGACAGGTGGGCCGATTCGGTAAAGTCTATGAGAAAGCAGAAATCCAACGCGTTCGGCAAATGAGCGTGTGGTCGGCTAACTTTGAGCTATTCGGCAAGCGTATGTGCAATTGACTCACAGGTGATTCGGCAAGCATTGGTGCGGTCGGCTATCTTTGTAGGCAGTGGCTCCATTCGGGAAGCAAAAGGTGGCGAGCAAGAAGCCGAATAGAAGGAGGAAAGCGTGATGATCAAGGACTCCGAGGAGAATTATAGCAAGAGTCTCACCAATCTTTTGAGTTACCTTTAACATATTGTACGTCGTAATCTCTTAGGATTCATGTTATGTCCAGGGTATAAATATAGACCCTCGACCATTGTAAAGGATATTCACAATCAAATCAATACAACCGGGCCCCGCAACGTTTCGAGTCCCTTTGTCGTGTCGCCGAAGTTCTTCGAGAGGAGCCAATCGATCCGTCGACCTCCGTAAGTTCCCGCAACCTTGCTATCATATCTAGTATCATGCGGTGGATTTAGATCTTGATGCAAGTAGTCTTGTTCGATCTCGATGGGATGGCCGTGCGGCAGCGTCTACTTGATGATCAAGAAGTCTTTGCTTATGCTTTGTCTATCTCGACTAGATGGCCGTGCGGCAGCGTCCCGCTTGATAGCTTAGCGAGGCAAGATAGTTATTGATTCTTGGTTAGATCGTGAGTCGATGCGGCAGGCTAGGATCTGGTTCAAGGATTAGTTATCGGCTCTATTAGATTCGGCAAGATCTAGTAGATTCATTAAGTTATCATGTGTTGCATGACTTTAATATTTTAGTTATTTGTAACACTCTTTTTTGCCCAATCTAGATTGATTGGTTTCAGCTCTTTATTTTATAGATCTATTTGCTATATGGTTTCTCATGCTATAATAATAGATAGATCATGTGTTTACGTAGCGAATAAGGTCAATCTAGATTGTTACATGTTGCGGGTTCTTGCACGTTAGAAACTTTTAGACTTCGATAGGATCGAGTGTCGTGCGGCAGATGCAGGTTCTTGATTAGTTTATTCGTGATAACTTGTACGTTCTTTCTTCATGGACCCCGAGTCGGCTGTATTGCCGAGCTTGGTTATGCTTCAATTCATGGTTAACTTTCAATTGTTCAAATATGTCTTCTTATGCATGCATGTTCGGTAATCAATACACTACGTGTTTCATCTTCATATTAGCCGAATGAATGGTATGCATGATTGGCGCACGACTTCTATAGCCGTATGTCGCCGTAAGTGGCTTCGGGGCCGTATATACGGAACTATGCTGTCTCATCCGACACGTTCCGATTTTGTATTTAACAGTTTCTTTGTCCCTTGTCGGGCGAGGTCAAACCGACCGCACGCTTCGGATCTCCAAACCGCGGCGGGCCGTCCGATTGAAGTCACGCTTTTTTCGGCTTCTTTGGTGCTTGGCGCGAGGTGCAGATTTTGTGCCAACACACTTTTTGGCACGCCGGTGGGACCATCTCCCGATTCAAGATGTCGGACGTCAATAACAATCATGTTCGGATGTGACGCTGGATGAATTGCCGAGACCAATTGAGAGCAAATGTGGAGCAAGCATGCGAGCAATACAAGCATAAATGCTTAATGTCCTTCTCCAAGAACAAGAGCAACAAGGTTTTTGAAGCAATCATTGCCAAAGGGTTCTTCTTGCACATCAAACTGATTGCTCAAGAGGAAGAAGCTCAAAAGGTATCGATTTGGTCCATAAAGCCTTGGCGAGATACCATCGGGAACCACAACACGGCCTTTCTAAATACTTTCCGAGTAATCATGGCTAATACTTTCGCCAACAAAGTGATAAGTATTTTGAAGATGGTGTGGGACCAATTCGTGGACCAGTGCTTTTCAATATTCCAAAATATCAAGAGAAGCAACCCGAAGATGCGGGAACATCCGGGATTAACAAAGATGAAGTGGAGACTCATGAAAAGCAACCACCTCCTACTTACGGCCAAGTGGCGTTTGGCACCACCGAAAGAGTACCGCACCGCATACAAGATATCTCCAGCATCAAACAGGTTACAAAGGAACATGTATGGGGATGGATATCATGAGTTCACCGACTATACTTGCTCTAGATGCTCTACCGAATCCGAGGATATAGAAGTGCAAGCAGAATACCATCCGGGAGGACAGCGCGTGGAACTCCGAAGACAGACATTGACATAATCATGCAAAGGATGGCTGAGATGATGCAACATCAGTTCGGCCTAAAGCCAAAGAATCATCCCTATTCATACAAGTCGCTGCACCCTTAATGGTATAACAGGTTGCACTACCGGCAAGGGTGAAGCCACCAACGGACTTAACCAAATTTTTTCGGGTCAGGGATGATACAAGTACCACAGAGCACATTAGCCGATACCGATACACATTTTGGGGAGGCGTCCACGCATTAAGCTTGGAGGATTCGGTATTTTCCATTGTCTCTCACAGCCCAACTTTCACCGGTTTACTTCTCTACCAAATTGGATTCTATTGGTACTTGGGCGTAACTTGAACAGAAGTTTCATGCTTATTTCTTCACCGGAACTACTGAAAAGAAGTTTGGTAGACCTTACCGGTTTAAGACGTAAAGCTAATGAAACACCACAAGAATATCTTCGCAGGTTCGGAGAAACTAAGAGTCTTTGCTTCTCCTTGAATTTACAGACGATCGATTTGCCCGGAATAGCAATAGCAGGGATCTTTGCCGAATGTCGGGAGAAGTCTGTTCGGCATGGAATTTGATGATCTCGGTCAACTCGCTCGAGATTGGGCTGTCATGAGTAATCAGGCCTCGGGGGTTTCGGAAGGGATAACCGCTATCGGAAGGGTAATGTTGCTAGTGAGATGTATCAGAGTTTCTGGAAGAAGCAACCGAAAGTACGAGGATGAAGGTGAAATAGCTGCGGCCGAGTTGACTTGGGATAAAGAGCCTACCCAAGTAAGTCGGCGGTGGCTGAAACAACAAAAAGGGGACTTACGATTTTGATGTCTCCAAATCGGATAAGCTTTTTGACTGTTGGTGAGGGAAGGACGCATCAAGCTGCCGGAAGGACATCCCATGCTACGCCCGAAGGGGTGAAAGACAAGAGATATTGTGGTTATCATAATACTAATTCTCACTCCATAAATGACCGCCGAGTGTTCAGAGTTCGGATTCGTAAGGCAATTCAAGAGGGCATCTGAAATTTGATGGCAAGATGAAGATTGATGGCAAACCTTTCCCTCGAGAACATGATTTCTTTTCTCGCCGGGATGATCTCTGCAGATGACCCTAAAAGCAAGGGAAAGATGAAAGTGTTGACATCAAAAGAGCTAAGAAAAGTGGCACTTTGTGGACCCCAACAACCCAGATTCTTCTTTGAAGAGTTAAAAAAGAGAAAGTTCGGTTTAAAAATAGCCGAACCGAGAAAGGTGAAACGCCTGCACCAAGGGTGACATCACGAATCTTGTGAATAAATGGCAGAGGCAGCAAGAGCAAGAATATTATGAAGAACGAAAGTTCTTAGAAGAACGGTGGAGATATGAAGAAGAAATGTATCACCGAGAACAAGAAGAACACATGAGGGAACTAGAAAGCAGTCTCATTGGGGTTGTTCATTCTTTAAGCATTGTTGGAATGAAGGCTTGAAGTTGCCTGCTAGGAACAATTGCCCGTAATGCAAAGTGATCGTATTATGGCTATAGGCGCCTCGAGTCAACCGCCGACCAGTCCATGAAAGACTTGGAGTTCAATTTCACGAGGACGATCGGCGTATAAAATTAAATGACTTTGATCATCGGAGGAAGAGATTCGCGGATGACATTGGGTTCATCCCGAAGAGTACGGTGAGGAAGGAAATACTCATGGATATAGATGGCGTAAAGGGCAATGGTGCCCACCGGGGTTGAGGAAAAGTCAGAAGAGGAGAGTACAGCGATTAAGAAACAAAGAGTCGGAACAGTTGCCGCAGTAAGAAAAGAAGGAATGGCGCCCAAAGAAGAAATCCGATGAGAAGGGTCCTTCTGGGTGATGCATGCATGGCTTTCTTCCTCCCATCGGTAATTCATAGCTCCCGACAATCAAGAAGTACAAGAGGAGATATACTCTGATTTTGATGAAAGTGAGTTTCAGGATCTAATGGCTCGCCTTATACTAACGCCGACAAGCAACTTTTTGACAAGCCGGCCAAACATCGTCACTTGAAACCGCTTTTACGTGAAAGGATACGCCAATGGGAAGCCTCGACCAAGATGTTTGTTGATGGAGGAGCTGCTATCAATATAATGCCATATTCCACGTTTAGAAAGCTTGGGATGACGGATGAAGATTTGCTTAAAAACCGACATGATCCTTAGAGACTTGGTCGGGCAATCCTTCCGACACTCGAGGAGCCGCGGCATGTTGAGTTGATGATTGGGTCTAAAACCCCGATCACTACGTTCTTCGTCATTGACGGCAAGGGGGCATCTGGTTTGCTTCTTGGGAGAGACCGGATTCATGCTAATTGTGTATTCCTTCAACCATGCACCGATCCTTATTCAATGGATGGGGATGACGTGGAGATCATACATGCCGATGATTCGGTAAGTGTGGTCGCTTCGAAGCCTTATTGGGAATATGATGGTGTTGATTGTTTTTCCGCAAAGTATGGAAAGAAGGTCCGCTAATGTATTCAACAAGGATCAACACCCGATCCAAGCAATGCTCGAACAACAATTTTTGATGGGTAACCCAATCGATGGCAACAAAGGAAAGTTGGGACACGGTTTTATGTCGGCCGATAAATTAGAAGAGATAAATGTTGGCGATGAGTCCAAATCAAGGCCGATGTACATTAGTGCAAATTTGAGTCCGTAATGTAGAGAGCAATTAGTAAATATTCTCAAGGAGTTTAAAGATTGCTTTGCTTGGGATTATACTGAGATGCGGACTAGATCGTTCTATTGTTGAGCATCGATTACCTATTAAGTCGGGTATCGACCCTATAAACAACCTCCGAGGAAGATCTATAAAGAAGAGGTACTGGCCGATGTGAAGAAGGAAATTGAAAGGTTATTGGAAGCAAACTTCATTCGGCCGTGCAGTAATGCAGATTGGATTTCGAATATAGTTCCTGTTTACAAGAAGAATGGGAAGATGAGAGTTTGTATAGACTTGAGAGATCTTAACAAGGCCACTCCAATGGATGGGTATCCGATGCCAATTGCCGATTTGTTAGTAGACTTGGAAGCCGGGTATGAAGTCATTAGTTTTATGGATGGTAATGCGCTATAATCGGATCTTCATGGCAATAGAAGATATTTCAAAAACGGCTTTTAGATGCCCTGGCCACATTGGTTTATTTGAATGGATTGTAATGGCGTTTGGATTAAAGAATGCGGTGCAACTTATCAAAAGAGCCATGAATTACATATTTCATGAGTTGATCGGCAAAATTGTGGAGATCTACATTGATGGCGTATTGGTAGTCAAATCTAAAGACCATGAGAGACACTTAGCTGATCTAAGAAAAACTTTGGAATGCACTAGAAAACATGGTTTGAAGATGAATCCAAACAAATGTGCTTTCGGAGTGTCATTTGGTGAGTTCTTGGGATTCCTTATTCATAAAGGAGGAATTGAAGTTGGAAAAAAAGAGCATGGAGGCAATAGATAAAAGTTGTTCCCCAACTAATCTCACGAAATTACAGGTCCACCTTTCGGCAAGATCAATTTCGTAAGAAGGTTCATTTCTAATTTGTCGGAAAGAATCTTGCCCTTTTCTCCATTATTAAAGCTTAAGAGGAATCAAGAATTTGTATGGGGTGACGTGCAACAAAAGGCTTTTGATGAAATTAAAGAATACATGAAGGCACCACTAGTTTTGGTACCTCCACAACTTAACAAGCCTTTCAAGTTGTGCGTGGCGGCCGATACCTAACGATAGGATCGGCCCTCATGCAGAGTATGAAGGGAAGGAGGCGGAGTCATAGCTTGTAAGCGGTAGACCCGAGAGACAAGATATTCGGCTATGGAAA